>CM053330.1:6920000-7282500 GCA_028583605.1 Dastarcus helophoroides | reverse complement strand
AATGTTAACTGTTTAAATAGTTTCTTTATTTCAAAATGTTGACTATTTTTGAAATTTTGGATTATTTCTCAAAATTTCTACTTTTTAAAAATTTTGTTTTTTTGAAAATTTCTTGTTTTTCGTCGACTTTTTCAAAATGATGACATTTCCCTGATTTTTTCTACAAAACTGGACTTTTTTACATTATAACTCTTCATGAAAACTGCAACATTTCTCAAAACTGCAACTTTTTTTGAAAATTATAACTTCAAAATTTTAATTTTTTTTAATACTCCAAATTTTTTTTAATTTACGACCTTTTCAAATTACCTATTTTTTTTAATATCGACTTCCAAATTTGGTCTATTTTTCAAAATTTCGACTTGTACTGAAAATTTGAAATTTTTTGAAAATATAAAACAAATACATTTTGAAGGACAAGAAAAAATTGGCAGACAAATACATTCAAAGAAATTTGATTTATTTTTAATTTGGCAGAATTGAGAAAGTTAGAAGACAAATTGGTAAAAATGTCTAAAATTCATAAAGAAAAAGTATTATCATCGTCAATAATGTTAACAAAAAAACTTTTCTAGAGAATGTTAAATTTTGAGGAAAAAGCCAAATTCTGGAGGTAAAACTGAAATTTTGAAAAGACGAATTTTCGATAAAAAGACGAGTGATCAATTAGAAGGTTGAATTTCATAATGAAAGTCCAGATTTTTATTAAATTGGTGACGTATTTTGGGAATCAAGTATATGTCAAGTTTTATAAAATTTCGAGTTTATAAAAAACCCTAATTTTCGAAAAAAACCTAATTTTGGAAAATATTGCTTTTTGGAAAAATAAAAGTATTTTGAAATAAATGGTGGAAATTTCAGAAAATGTTCGAACTTTGGAAAAAACTGGAGTTAAAAAAAAATGTATATTTCTCAAATGTTTAGAAAAGGATCAAATTTTTAAAATATTAATAAAGGGCAAATTTTGTAAATGAAACTCAAGAAATATTGACAAAAAAAAGTAAATTAGACAAAAGAGTCGACATTTTGCGAAATGGATTATGCTTTTTAAAAATAAGTCTGAATTTTTCAAAGAAAGTGATATTTTAAGAAAAAACCGATTTTTTACAATAAAGCTGAAATTACGAAAAAAAGAATTTTGGGAAAAAAGCTGTAATTTTGAAAAAAAAGTAAAATTTCGGGAAAACGCCTCGGGGCTTTTTAATATATTTTTGCTGGACATTTTTATTATTATTTATTATCCATTTTCCAGGTTTAATTATATGGAAATACAAATAATTATGCGCCTAAATGAGTAATAACCTGATAAGCGTCTATTGACCTGTCAAGCCGTAAGTCACTTATACGATTAGCAGCTCCATATTAGGGAGGGTTTAGGGCAGAATTTAACTCTCTTTTGAAAGGTAGAGTGATTGTTTTTTTTTCAAATATTTATCTTTACTCAGTTTTCCTAATACGTGGTTAAAATTGATGACCCAATGACTGAGACAATCTTATATATGTGTGAGTAGTTAGTTTGGAATACTGCTGCCTAAAAAGTTATTAAAATGAAAAAGAAAAGATTCTCTGGTGGGATGCAGCATTCCAAATTAAAAATACTTAACTGGATCTCCCGCGAGCCAGCAAGGAATGTAATTTGTTCTTGTTTATGCAATTTCCAAGATTAATGCATAGCGAATTAGTCGTGTAAGGGCCATTCCGAGTTATCCGCCTCGCCCTGGGAATAGCACAAGTAAAATGATAAGTAGAAGAGCTTCTTCATTAAGCAGAGCAATATCTCAAGGAGAAGCCACGCCGTTTTCAGAAAGTGTGTAAACGGGCTACCATTTAGAGGCAAACAGCAATTAAAGTAAATAAATAACGGAAAAGTTGGAAGTTTTGGGCATTAAGCCGGTGGGTGAGGGGGACGAGAGGAAAATATTTAACTTTCTCCGATGGTGGATCCCATTGTCACGTACATCTACCACTTAGTTACTTGCACAGTACATGTTTTCCCCAAGGTGCGGCGGCGAATGTACGTGGTTGGCGCGCTACAACATAATAACTTCCAAGCTACAAGATAATAACTCGGGAGCCGGCCGACGCCCCCCATAAAGGCCTGTATTGGGCAGAGTTTTTGCCGCGTCCCTAACGTGCAACACAAATATGAGCAACGTGACTTTTGCTCTTAGACATCTATATTGGAATTTTATTAATACAGTTTCGAACTTTCTATGCTGTTGGTGGGCGACTTTAGGATGATTGTGAACAAATTTTATTCTATTTTTTAATAATTAAGATGCAACGTTTTCGATGGATGTACCAAGTGGATAAAAAGTTTTCTTTCATGTGTATTGCAGTCATTTTTTGGCATGTTCGTATGTTATTTACTTGACCAGAATTCATCCTAATTTTGACATAGATTGCTTATGTAAGGAACATGGATTAACATGCCAACAAATGAGAGCACAAAGTAGATGAAAAAAAACGTTTTGAACACTTGTCGAAGAACTCGAGCGATACCTCTCTGAAAATGATAGCTTGGCTACCGAAACGCTTTAGAGCAACCTCTGTTGTGATTTTTAATCTTTCCTGGTTACGGGTTAGAGCAACAGAACGCGTTAGAGTAACCACTGTTGTGTTTTTAATCTTTCTTGGTTTCAGGGGGAAGATTTGTATTTCAACCTTTGTTGCGTTTTTCAATATTTCGTAGTTTCAGGGGACAAGATTTATATTTCAATTTTTAAAGATAACCAAGAACCAATCCGTTCCAGAAAATAAAACATACAACGTAATATACTAAATTAATTAGAATTTATGGAACATTTTTTTGCATAGTGCACGTTGTATAATGACTTATTATTCGTTTCGTGCAAATATCACTCTGATGAACTTATTATGCCGCCCCGTCTTAATTTCACTCGTCGACTGAAATATAGCGGTAAATAAATTTCCAAAGTGCGGTAGCTCCATGGCAGAAATGATTAATGAATGTAAAGTCAATTAGGCAAGTTGACTTAAGTGGGAAATGTAAAGGCATCGCAGACTGTGTTATCCTTTTACATAAACAATGAAAGGCTAATCTGCTTTCTTGTCTTTCACGGTGACTTCAATGAGGCTAACAACACTAATGACTGAAGTTCACAACTCATCAGACGGTCTATTGCTATGCATCGCATCACGATAGGACGAAACTGGCATACCTGGAATGGGATAAGGATGCAATTTGGCCTTATCGAAGCTACAAGAATTGAACATTTCGGAAATTTGAATCATTTTTGTTTACCTTAATTCCGATTTTAATTTTTTTGGTCGGTCTTTATTCTCTTAATTTGAGAGGAATGGACTTTTTACGAAGATTCTAAGTTTTTTTATTCTGAATGACAATTAACTCTTATTTAAAAAAATTACCATACTTAGTTTTCTTTTTCATGAAATAATATCAACAACGATATATTTTATGTGTTCAGGGTTACATTTAGATTTGACGAGACCCTAAGCTATTTGAGATATGGGGGCAACAGTTGTTCAGAATTTTGGTGTCCAAAAAAAGCTTCTTCACACAAAGCAATTGTTCCCTCCATGAACCTTTCTTATACCTACAATTTTATGAACGACTAAAAAAAGATCCTCAACCATATTTTTTCCTGCAACTTCTTGCGGGCAATACTATATGTCCAAATATGATTTTGTTTTGGAGGAGGTCCCAAGATTGTGGGCATCATAAACTGTATCTTGTATAACTTATACGTAAATCCAGCACTGCATGTATTGCTTTATTAAATTTTCTATTTTGTTCAGATATTTCACTGACTTTCAGAAATTTTGTTTTTTAATGATAACTTACAGAAGATGGAGACTTATGAGACCAATATGTTGCGCGTTATCGGTTCGAATGATTAACACTAGGTGAATTGTAACCACTTTATTTCCAACTGATTCCGGAACACAACAATTATAATTCACTAGCACTGCTTAATTAACCGACTTATTTATTAACTTCGAACTAAATGGCTAACTAACTACGCTGAGCGGAAAGCGACCGCCTTATATAGGTCCCGGTTCAAGTTCTAGAAGAATCCCGCAGCTAAGGCTTATCGTTTTTCGAAATTTCTGAAGCGTTTATCGGCCGTTTGATTTATTATCGCGACCGCTTTCCCTCATCAAATTTTCTATAAAATTCCCAACTACACTTTATAATTACTTTTTGTTACAATACCAAATTATTTATTGTTTTATTTGTTAAGAGTCCGCGATGCTGAGAATAATTCACCATGTAAAATTTGATACCCCATTTTTACCCCCTTAGAGGCTGAATTTTAAACAGCACATTTTATTGCTAACCTGCGCTATGTTGTGAAATTGTGTGCAATATGCCTTTAAATCCACCCATGATGATTTCATTAGGACGTAGGTCAAATTACAGGCATACGTGTTTAAAGGACTGAAGGAAGAGAAAGGTAAGTCCGACTACACCTAGAAACCTCAACAACAGCCCGTTTGTCTTAAGACAAGCTCGCACTCTTAGGAAACCCTGGTTGAAACGAAAGATTCTGATCCCCAACAAAAAAGATTGGAAAAAACCAGAAACCGTGGTAGGCCAAAGAAATGACGTCTGGTTCACAAAGGGATACGGCCTCGGCGCAAGATACAGAGCAGGGATCTATAGACCAAGCAATAATTACAGGAGTAGTATTTCAATGAAAGGTATGCTGCGATCTGTATGACTGAAGTGTGGGCCATTTAAGACAGATCAAATTTCCAAATCAACATGACATGATCTTCAATGCCCACGAGAGGCATCCCATTAGTTCAACCGTAGTGTGGGGCTACGTGCGAATTCTTACTAGACTGAGAGAAGTCAACCACGTTACACTTATGTGGGTGCCCTGGACATAGCAACGTACACGGCAACGAGGTCACCGACAAACTAGCAAGAGGGGGCTCTGTGGAAGTTCCAATCAAACAGATCGTAGGTGTGCCTTACGCTGTAGACAAAATATCATATTAGCAAACCTTAAACGGGCTAATTTGAACCATAACCGCCTGCTGATGGATAAACTCTTGCAATCAAGGGCTGAAGGATCTATTGCATTGAATCAAAGCAGACCAAGCAAAACAGTAAGTCTGCTTACTGGCCTCAGACACCTGGTTAAACTCAAGCTAGCTGAAAGAGACATGTAGACTATGTGAGACTGAAACGGAAACAAATTTACACATTATGTGTGCTGATCCAAACCTTGCCAGATACAGATATAATCTGACTGGCAAAGGCACCCTACGAAGAAGATCTGGAAGAAATTTTTATAAAACCTTGAACGGGCTCATTTGACCCGGTGGAGGAGCATAACCACCTACAGACAACCAAAACTGCTGATGGATAAACCCTTGCAATCAAGGGCTGAAGGACCTACTGCAATAAATAAAAGCGGTCTGAGCAAAGCAGTAGGTCTGCTCTCTGGCACGGGAACTTTAAAGGACACTTGATTAAACTCAACCTAACAGAAAGCGACTGATATCGACTAGGTGGAACTGAAAAGGAAACAGGTTTACACATTATGTGTTCTTGTCCAAACCTTGCCAGGTACAGATATAAGCTGACTAGCAAAGAAATATTAAGACTAGAAGGTCTGGAAGAAATTTGTGTAAAACCTTGAACGGGCTAATTTGAATCGGTGGAGGACATAACCACTTGCAGGCAGACAAAACTGCTGATGGATAAACCCTTGCAATCAAGGGCTCAAGGATCTCCTGCAATAAATAAAAGCAGACTAAGCAAAACAGTAGGTCTGCTCACTGACCATTGACACCTGGTTAAACTCAACCTATCAGAAAGAAAAGGAATCAAATTAACACATTACGTGTGCTGGTCTAAATCTTGCCAGATACAGATATAATCTGACTGGCAAAGAAACCCTACGAAGAAGATCTGAAAGGAATTTTTATAAAACCTTAAACGGGCTCATTTGACCCGGTGGAGGAGCATAACCACCTACAGACCACCAAAACCGCTGATGGATAAACCCTTGCAATCAAGGGCTGAAGGACCTACTGCAATAAATAAAAGCGGACTGAGCAAAGCAGTAGGTCTGCTCTCCGGCACGGGAACTTTAAAGGACACTTGATTAAACTCAACCTAACAGAAAGCGACTGATATCGACTAGGTGGAACTGAAAAGGAAACAGGTTTACACATTATGTGTTTTTGTCCAAACCTTGCCAGGTACAGATATAATCTGACTGGCAAAGAAATATTAAGACTAGAAGGTCTGGAAGAAATTTGTGTAAAACCTTGAACGGGCTAATTTGAATCGGTGGAGGACATAACCACTTGCAGGCAGACAAAACTGCTGATGGATAAACCCTTGCAATCAAGGGCTCAAGGATCTATTGCAATAAATAAAAGCAGACTAAGCAAAACAGTAGGTCTGCTCACTGACCATTGACACCTTGTTAAACTCAACCACCAGAAAGAAAAGGAATTAAATTAACACATTATGCGTGCTGGTCTAAACCTTGCCAGATACAGATATAATCTGACTGGCAAAGAAACCCTACGAAGAAGATCTGAAAGGAATTTTTATAAAACCTTGAACGGGCTCATTTGACCCGGTGGAGGAGCATAACCACCTACAGACAACCAAAACCGCTGATGGATAAACCCTTGCAATCAAGGGCTGAAGGACCTACTGCAATAAATAAAAGCGGACTGAGCAAAGCAGTAGGTCTGCTCTCTGGCACGGGAACTTTAAAGGACACTTGATTAAACTCAACCTAACAGAAAGCGACTGATGTCGACTAGGTGGAACTGAAAAGGAAACAGGTTTACACATTATGTGTTTTTGTCCAAACCTTGCCAGGTACAGATATAATCTGACTGGCAAAGAAATATTAAGACTAGAAGGTCTGGAAGAAATTTGTGTAAAACCTTGAACGGGTTAATTTGAATCGGTGGAGGACATAACCACTTGCAGGCAGACAAAACTGCTGATGGATAAACCCTTGCAATCAAGGGCTTAAGGATATATTGCAATAAATAAAAGCAGACTAAGCAAAACAGTAGGTCTGCTCACTGACCATTGACACCTGGTTAAACTCAACCTAGCAGAAAGAAAAGGAAACAAATTAACACATTATGTGTGCTGGTCTAAACCTTGCCAGATAGAAATATAATCTGACTGGCAAAGAAACATGAATACCAGAAGATCTGAAAAATATTTGTGTGAAACTTTGAACGGGCCAATTTGAATCGATGGAGAGCATAACCACCTGCAGGTAGGTAAAACTGCTGATGGATAAACCCTTGCATCAAGAGCTCAAGGATCTATTGCAATGGATAAAAGCAGACAAAGCAAAGCAGTAGGTCTGCTCACTGACCATGGACACCGGTTAAACTCAACCTAGCAGAAAGAAAAGAAAACAATTTTACACATTATGTGTGCTGGCCCAAACCTTTCCAGATACAAATATAATCTGACTGGCAAAAAAACATTATTAGCAGAAGATCTGGAAAGAACTTGGGTAAAACCTTGAACGGGTTAATTTGAACCGTGGAAGAACATAACCACCTGCAGGCAAGCAAGAGTGCTGATGGATAAACCCTTGCTATCAAGGGCTAAAGGATCTATTGTAATGAATAAAAGTAGAGTAAACAAAGCAGTCGGTCTGCTCAATGGCCACGAAAACTTTAAAGGACTCCTGGTTAAACCAAACCTAACAGAAAGCGACCGATGTCGACTGTGTAGGACCAAGAAGAAAACAAGTTTACACATTATGTATGCTAGTCCAAACCTTGCCAGATACAGATATAATCTGACTAGCAAAGAAACATTAAGACCAGAAGATCGGGAAGGAATTTGTGGAAAACTTTGAACGGGCTAACTTGAACCGGTGGAGGAAAAAACCACCTACAGACAAGCAAAACTGCTGATGGATAAACCCTTGCAATCAAGGACTGAAGGATATATTGCAATGGATAAAAGCAGACTAAGCAAAGCAGTAAGTCTGCTCACTGACCATGGACACCTGGTTAAATTCAACCTAGCAGAAAGAAAAGAAAACAAATTTGCACATTATATTTGCTGGCTTAAACCTTGCCAGATACAAATATAATGTGACTGACAAAGAAACATTAATACCACAAAATCTGGAAGAAATTTGTGTAAAACCTTGAACAGGCTAATTTGAACCGGTGGAGAGCATAACCACCTGCAGGCAAGCAAAACTGATGATGGAAAAACCCTTGCTATCAAGGGCTGAAGGATCTATTGCATTAAATGAAAGCAGACTAAGCAAAACAGTAGGCCTGCTCACTGGACTCGGAAACTTTAAAGGGCACCTGCTTAAACCCAAACTTGCAGAAAGCCACCGATGTCGACTGTGTGGGACCGAAAAAAAATCACGTTTATATGTTATGTGTGTTTGTCCAAACCTTGCCAAATACAAATATAATCTGGCTGGCAAAAAAACATTAAGACCAGAAAGTTTGAAAGGAGTTAGTGTGGGTCAGATGTTCAGCATGACTGTAAGGCCGGAATATATAATGCTGACTGAGACTTGAACAAATTTTGGAAGTTACAATAGCTGACAGGGCCTATAAAGGCTCCCACAAATTGTAAAAAAACACCCAATTAGAGTGTGCCATGTTCTTTATTGCTTAGAGTAGATTTTTAACACGTAACTTATGGTTCTGATTTGCTAAAGTGGTTTACATGATCCACCTTACATTATTCGACCAATTTTTAATACTTGGTATTGTTTCAGGAAAACCAGAGCCTTCAATAAAATGGTGGAGGGGCGAGAAGCTCATCGAGTCCGCAGAGGGCCGCTCCGGCTTCCCAAATGTGCGTTCTAATCAGCTAGTCGTGAGAGGGCTTCGAAGATCGGACCAACACGCATCGTTCACGTGTCAAGCGTCAAATAACAACATCAGCCAGCCCGTGTCTGCCACCACGTCCATCGAGATATATTGTAAGTACCTATTCATCGACAGCCATGATAAATTGGGGGCTGCTCCCAGAGGTATGCATGACCGGTCGCACATTTACGTGTTTATGTGTACTTTGTTCCTGTCAACGGTCTTTTCATGTGTAAACCCACTAGATCGATGGCCTCTTTTGCATAGGGATATTGTAGATATAGAACTACGTTGTGTTATACCTGGGACATAACTGAAATATCAATGTTGCCTTGAGGTTGAGTCATTTGTCTAAAGAAATATGGGGTGACCCAACAAGGATATGAACACACTATGGTCCAATACTACCAAATAATCATAATCAGTTAAGTTCCCAGAATTTAGGTGGTAACACAAAAACTGCATTTTAATGCTGTTAATATGACCATGTCGTAATTAGCCAGCCATACACGAACGAATCTGATCTGCGGATTTAATCCGTAAAGACATATCTGCGCACTTAGCTCGTTACATACCAAATCTGATGCTTTCCACTAACATACATATCTGTACACATAACCTAATTAAATCCGTTAGTTAAAAGTTAAACGTTAGTAGGTAACACTGGTCACTCTGTAGGAATTGGACTCGACTCGCGGCATATTTGCATGGACCCGATATTTAACTGCTGCTATGCGGTATTTTTGGGTGAAAGATGCCAAAGTCAGAAGAAATCAAAACCTTTGACAGCCACTAACTCACATATTTAGTTTGTGCAAGTTAAAGTCACTGGCTGGGCCCTATCCATTAACGCAAATTTAATTCCGCTGATTTGATATGTGCCATATTCAATTCGTCAAATAATCCGCTGATGTATGGCCATGGTTGTAGAGGTTTTGTGTCTTATTTTTTATAAATTTAATTATGTTACTAACAGTTTTACTAAAGACACAAAAATATAATATATCTTGTTCACGCAAAGGCTATCACTGTGTGCCTCAGACAGTCGAGAATTGAGAAATGCACGGCAACTGGCAGACTGTCCCGATTTTTTTTTTAAAAAGTCGAAATTTAAATAAATTAAAATTTTAAAGTTTTGTTTGGAAATTTCACATTGGTATAAGGAATTTAGTCTACATCAAAATTTTTAGAAAAAACCTGGAAATATAATGCAAGAACACATTTTTTTAATTTTCATCGTTGAACTTGAGTAAGCCACTCTAGATTTTGACTTATTTCTAATGTACTGTTTTCAATCTGAACTATAACTTTTAAATGTTGTCAATAATGTGAAAAATTAAAGTCGTTTTTAAATTCAAAATTTTCCAAAAATTTGGATGTTAGTACGAATTTTTGTTTAATAGTTCCCCATTTCGTGAAGTAGTTTTTCTCTAAAAAATCTCTAATATATAGAGACTAAAACTTGAGGTAAGTCAAATTAGATATAAATCTTATTTTCTGTTCATTCCCCTTTCAATCAACTTTGCAAGAGAAACAAAACTTAAGGTAAGTAGGTTGTGTAAAGAGGAAATAAAGTATCGTTTTCAAACTTACCCTCAAACTCCCAAAACTCTAATTCCGAGCAAGCAAAGATCCAAGTAAGAGATATGGTTGATTAGGTCGGGATAAATTGAATAAATATTTTGATGGAATCATTCAGGGGTGCAGAATGCGGGTTTGCGGGGCAATTATTGGTGTTGTTGGGGATGATGTGATTGGAATAAGAGGATCCGACTGGCTGACGTTCGGACCGGTAATGAAGGCGTTCGATGTGCCAGTCACATTCGGATCCCTTACACTTCTTTAACTGCCTATCCAGTGGATAAAGACCTCTTAAATGCGACGTAAATTTATATCATTCCGATCCACTTTTTGACCTTTAAAATCCTCTAGAAAACACTTCGATTTTATTCGAGTTTTTAGGGGTACTTCATCTCTACTTTCGGAATTAGATCCTACCAAATTACCACATCAGTAATTAGCTACAACTTCGTGCCACGTTTTACTTTTGAGCTGATTTAATTTGAATTTTTATAAGCATTAGGACGCACTATAAAACAAAAAAACCCTAAGGGGGTTAAAATGTATATCAAATTTTATATGTGGTGGGTTTTATTTATTGAGTTTATTTCAGTTAAAAGTTTCCACCCAAAGCAAAACTTTGAGAAGACACCCAATGTTGTATAAAAAATTGATTTTTCATTTTGGACGCGGAGCTTAAAATATCTCTGGAGAATTCGTCCGTCAAAGCCCCCCAAATTGATTTTAATAAATTTTAATTAAAGCTAAACCGGAAGCAAACAAAAGTGCAACGGGCGTAAATGTCGGAGACAACAAAGAGGCCAAAAACGTAATTATAGAGTGTAGGCTGTGAAAACAAAAGGTAAGCGTGTTATTTTTAAATATACGACTCCTGAACCTGATACAGATCTGTTTTTAATTAACAAAATGAACATTAAAAACCGGCAATTCATTATGGCGAACGCGGCGCGAGAAATATTTATTGTCAATGTTTGTTTATTAGAAATAGCTCTGGTATCGATTTTTCTCGAGGACTTGATTTATATTCTCTATATTTCGGAAGGCAGCAGGCCACATGCCGCAAAATATGTAAAGTGCCCTGGGCTTGTACCTACAACTGCGTTTTAAAATTCAAACCCTCACCTAAAATTATTTACCACATGAAACTTTTGCGGATTTGCATAACAAATTCTTGCGAGCATTATCCTTGCGCCGGGGTCGTAAAACTATCGACAGTTTTTGGTTGTGTTAGAATATAACTTCAACACATTATCTAGATATTATACTTTAAATTTTGTAGTAAGAGAGATTTAGGTAGCAATAGTAGATTTACTTGTTTTTTTTACCTACTACAAGGAGTACCATAGGATTAGGAGAAATATTTTTCGTAGTATTTATCTATTAATGGTTTTCCAGTCGAGTTTCCAAGTCATGTAAACCACATTTCCTTAAATAAAAACTTTGCTTAGCTTCTTTGGAAACTATGAACTGTTAGACTCGTCAATTTTTAATAGAAGTATTGTTTTGTCGGCCGTGAATGGGCCATACAGTTGGAAATTCTTAGGGACAGTGCTTCTGCTATCAATATGGGGCCACAATACTTCAAAGGTAGGATTATGCGATTATCTTACATCCAGCCGTTGAATTAACGGTCCCATGTTCGTTATTTTTGGGCTCCTAATGCTCTTCTAATGCATTTTAAGAGTTTTGCTAATCGTGCCAAATGATTTGTTTGTCTCAAATATTTTCAACTAAACTAAATATTACACTCATATTAAAATTAAAGTTATATTTATATTATCTGATTTGAATGAAAAAATATGTGTTTTACGATTAAACATACATTTTCAACATAAAAGACTGAACAAAAATTGAGTTTAAACTTTAAATTTTTATTTTTTGCTTAAATTTTGACGCAAAACTTGGCATGTAAACTTTTTACGGGAAATTTTATAATTTTATTTTTCGAAATTTTGACTTTACGCCTAAAGCTTCGATTCCTATCGCAACCTTCCGAAAAATGTTACATATTTTGGAAATTTCTTTTTCAAATTTAAATTCAAATAGCTTTACATTTTTTCTTATTGGATTGTTTTCGCCAATCCGAAAATTTCTGAATATACTTTTATTTTTAATTTCTACTTTTTTGAAAATTCCGAATTTTTTATAAAACTTCTTGGCTTAAACTTAAAAACTTTTTTTGACAAATTTTAACTTTAAAGACGAAACAACTATTAAGTTAAATGTCGAATGCGTTTTATAAATCACGGGTTTTTTAAGAAAATGTAGTACATAATTTTCATGAACGAAGAGTTCAGGGGAAGACAGATTTATTTTGAATAATTAATAAATAATGAAGAAAACTGGAAAACCTTCGTGAGTATATGTATATTTTTATTCAGATACATAAACTGAGAATCGAATTTCCTAATTAAATATGAAATTTCGAAACAGCCGAACTTTGGCAAACTACTCAGAAAACCGAATCTAAATTAAAAACCAGTCCTTTCTGAAAATTTCAAAAAATGGCAACTTTGAATTAGAAAAAAAGAAAATTTAATCCCCAAAAATATTACCCCCAAAACTTTATTTCAATTTTGTTATAATCTTGAAATTAACAAGAATAACAAGAAATCTTTTTCTCGAAGTTTCCGGCGAATATTATTCCTAGAATATTGAAATTTTTGTTAAAATTTAAACGAAATTTTTAAAAAATAAAAGATTTAGTAAAATAGTCGAAATTTAAAAAAAAATGATCCCCTGTAAGTAGAAATTTCTAGAACTACATTTTGAAGTACAAGTCAAAATTTCGAGAATAAAACAAATTTTGAATAAGATGAAATTTTTGGCAAATCAAATTGGGAAAAAGTAATTTTCAAAAAAAGGCGAATATTAAAAAAATGGATTTCAAAGGATAACGCTTCTTGAAAAAAATAGTCAAAATGTTTAGAAATAGGTCAACATTTCTCCATAAAAAGTAAAAATTTCCAAATAAAAAAAAGTAGAAGTTTTAAGATTAATTTCAAAACAGACGAATTTCTTTTCGGAAAAAGTTGGAAAATGTTGAAAATCTGAACAAAAGCAAAAAGTGGCAATTTTCAGAAAAGGTCGTATTTGGAAACAAAATATCCCAATTTTCAAAAACATTTTTTCTAAAATTTTTACTTTTTTATTTTGATTATCACATAATTTTTAATTTCAGAAAAGAAATTAAACTTACAAAAATCCTTTTCCTCGAAAACTTCAAAAATATTCTCCTCAAAAATTTTTATTTTCTGGCAACCTGCCGATCTAATTTGAGGAAACCAGACGAATTTTAAGAAAATCTAAATTTCAAGGAGAACCCAATTTCTAAGAAAAAGTCTACATTTTTTGAAACTAAAACATTGAATTTTTAGATAAAAGTCGAATATGAGGCAAATTTTGAGATACAAGTTAAAATTTTCAGAATCAAAATTAAAAAAGTCAAAATGTAAAAAAAAAATTAGGAAAAGTGGCCGAATTTTGAAAGAAAAAGCGGTTTTTAAAGAAACAGTCCAAAATAAGAATTTTGAGAATAAAGTCAAAATTTTGAATGGGATGAATTAAATCTAATCTTAAGATAAGAGTAAAGATACAAATTTTCAAAAAAGTTTAAGATCGAATTTTGAGATAAAAAGAAAAATTGCTACAAAACAACAAGCTTTAAGAAACCAGTTAATATTTCTGAAAAATTAGATTGTAAAGCATTAAGATATTCAAAAAAACACCCGACATAAAGGTCTTGCGGAAAAAATAATGAAATTTTTGGAAAACATACTAAATTTTCAAAAAAAACTTCGAAATAATAGGTTATCCTTTGCGAGTTGATTGGCAAAAGAAATGAAAAAAAAATATCGAAGTTTTGTGGAGAAAGTTACATTTTAAGAAAAATATGCAATTTTGAGAATAGTCATTTATGAATAAAACGAATTTTAAAAGGTACCAAAATTTTAGGAAAAAGATAAATATTCAGATTTCCAGGAAAATGTAGAATTTCAAATAAAACTCAAAATTTGAAAAATAGGGGATTTTTGAGAAAAATTTCGAAATTTTGATTTATAGCATATTCGTTTTTATTTTTGGAAACATCGATTTTTTTATCGGAATTTTCAAAAACTAAACGAATTTAAAAAAAATAGAAATTTTAAGAGAAAAATCGAAATTTTGCGAAAGAATCAAAATTTACTGAACACTCAAAATCCCCCAAAGGGACTCTAATTTTATCAAAATTTTGAAAAAGGGAGAAATTTTGAGAAAAATTTTAAATTTCTTTATTTCTCTTTTGACTGTTTAAATCAGAGAGAGAGAGAGGGAGAAAGAAAGAGAAAGAGAAAGCAGAGAGAGAGAGAGAGAGAGAGAGAGAGAGAGAGGGAGAAAGAAAGAGAAAGAGAAAGCAGAGAGAGAGAGAGAGTGAGAGGGGGGAAAGGGGGAGAGAGAAAAGAGATAAAGAGAGAGGGGAAAGAGAGAAAGAGAGGGAGAGAGAGAAAGAGAGGGAGAGAGAGAGAGAGAGAGAGAGAGAGAGAGAGAGAGAGAGAGAGAGGGAGGGAGAGAGAGAGAGAGAGAAGGAGAGAGAGAAAGAAAAGAGAAAAAGAGAGAGGGAGAAAGAGAAAGAGAGAGTGGTGAGAGAAAGAGAGAGAGAAAGAAAGAAAGAGAGAACGAGAGAGAGAAAGAGAGAGAGAAAGAGAGAAAGAGAGAGAGAAAGAGAGAAAGAGAGAGACAAAGAGGAAGAAAGAAAGAGAGAAAGAGAGTGGAGAGAAAGAGAGAGAAAGAGAAAGTGGAGAGAGAGAAGGAGAGAGGGAGATAAGAGAGGGAGAAAGAGAAAGAGAGGGTGGAAAGAGAGCGAGAGAGAAGAGAGGGAGAAAGAGAAAGAGAGAGTAGAGAGAGAGAGCGAGAGGAAGAAAGAGAAAGAGAGAGTGGAGAGAGAGAGAGAAACGAAAGAGAGGAAGAAGAGAGAGAAAGGGAGAAAGAGAAAGAGAGAGTAGAAAGAGAGAGAAAGAGAGAAACAAAAGAGAGGAAGAAGAGAGAGAAAGGGAGAAAGAGAGAGTAGAGAGAGAGAAAGGAGAGAGAGAAACGAAAGAGAGGGAAAAAAAAGAGAGAGAGAGAGAGAGAGAGGGGGGGGGCGGGAGAGAGAATTGCCCCGTCCTGCCACACGCTGGTGTCAGAAAATGTTTTAATATTGACGTGGTGTTGAGAAAAAAAATAAAATTTCCATGAAGTTTGATTTCAACTTCAAATTGCTACAATTTGAAAAGAAAATTTTTCGGGATTTTTACAAAATTTTTGAAAAAATAAAACTTCCAAAATTTCCGATTAATATTTTTAATTTATTATCAAAAGATCGACCGAATTTCGAGGAAAGGGGTGAATTGATAAACAAGTCGAAATTTGCAGAAAATCAAAATTTCAAAAAAGATCGACAAATTTTGAGACAAAAATTTAAAAATGTAAGAAAGTCGGATTCTAATAGAAGAAGTCGAAATTTAAGAATAAGCTTGGAATTTCAAAAGGAAATGACAAATTTTTTCAAAACGGCTAATTTTGAGAAATGAGTCGAAACTTCAAGAAAATATCAATATATCAAAAAAAGGACGAATTTTGGAAAGAGAAGTGGACATTTTTTGAGAACACGTTCCTACTTATAGCACAATCTGCAAACAAAAAAAACCACACAACACACATAAGACAACAACACAGTCCAGGATCGCTGCATATACCTAACAGAAGACTGATAAACCGACCAATTGGTAAATTATACTGCTGCACGCATAATTATGAGAAAGTGATACATGCGAATCAAGATTTAGTGTTAAGTTAAACTAAAAATAAAGAAATATTGCAAATAGACAAATAAAAAACTTACCAAAACATGTTCATGGCACCTTAATCTTTTTTTATTTACCTGAAATATAAATCTTGTCCCCTGAAACCAAGAAGGATTAGAAACACAACAAAGATACTATCTCTCTAAAGATGATAGCTTGGCTATCGAAACGCGTTAGAGCAACCTTTGTTGTGTTTTTAAGGACCAGGCCATTCCACTAAAAGTTTATTCACCTGATTTAGACATCTATGAGTAAATGGGTGGTAGCGAAGGAGATGAGGTGAAAGCAGTTCTTTAATAGCCATCAGGCAACAAACTTTCATAAAAGAGAACGTTATAAATACATACCCCTTGTATGTGACGACACTTTCTTATTAAGACCGACATCAAGGGCTGTACTCTCCCGCCTGAAAACGTTACCTGGCACATTATCTGATGAGGAAGAAGGTTAACCACCCAATTCCGTTTCGATCACTACCATCTGAATACTTCAACCGCCAATAACTGAATAAATGAATTGAATATAATTCTGTGATTTCAGGGTAAAACTACCTAAGTCAAATTTTTGAGAAAATAGACTTATGCCACTGTTGCATGTTACACTTCACGATCTAGAGGAACGAAATATGTTAAGTGCTCGGTTTATGAAATCAAGGGAATTTTACACACATGCTTACATGCATTCTTAAATTTTTATTATTTATTAAAGTACGAGCAAGTTTTGTTTTGGCAATGACTTAAATATATAAATAAGGACTTAGGCACTTTTACCCTGCAACCACAGAATTGATAAATGACATCAAGATGGGCACCGATACAATATTACATGATATTGTGAATCCCCGAGCATTTGCTCTACTTCGTTATACCAGCTTGTGACACCAACATGGCGCGCCTAATTTGGATGAGTGCGTAAATTACGCGTTGCGTAATGGTGCAATTTGCGCAAATCTGGAAATTTTAAATTCAAGCTTACTATTTTCGTCTATCTTGAAAATGTTGTGTTTAAAATAAACTTGAAATATCAACTTTCTTAAAAATTTTCAATTTCTAATTTTCCAGGTAACATTTCAACGTTTTTTGACTGAACCTTTGACTGAAAGTTAAAATTTTTGCCTAAAAGATTTGGATTTTTGAAGTGAAAACTTCTTTAGACGCGTTGGGCAATTTTGGATGGGGAATAAACTTGTGGTTTCTCGTGACCGTCAGACGTCACTGTCGCGTTACCAACGTACCCTAATACTAGTGTTAACATTAGAGAATATTGAAGTATTTTTCATTACCTATAAATTATAGACTCATTTCTACATGATGCAGGTACCCAAACCACAAATATAAAAAGTTAGGTCAGTTCAACAGAATTTATTTTCAAATATTTCAAATATTCTGACTTGTTCACTAGTGTGGGTTCGAACTGCAATACATGTTTCCTAGTTTTAGGTTTTCACTTCTATCGGCAGTCTCCCACTCTCAATTTTTTAATTTTTTTTTCATAATCTCTTTTATTTACGTTGCAGCTTTTGGAATATGTGATAAAACATTGGAGTTCTTTTTGTATGTCCCTTAATTTCGATGTCTAGTGTATTTATCGAAGCTGATTGCCCTCAATTCGCTTACACCTAAACCGCTGCCAAAATTTCTAACATCCGCATCAAGTTACCAAACTCGCTTTCCCCAAAACATTTAAATTGACCCGACCATTACACCTTCCCCCTACATATTACGCCCTAGGCCCCCAGGTCTAGTGCAAAACAGTAAATATGTATAAATTAAAAGTTTTCGGGTAGAATTCGGTTCAGTTTAACTCACTAGGCAGTCCGGAATCTCAAAACGTTGGTTTTACACAGAGGTCGTAGAATATTTGAATAAATTACGGCATGATATCCGAAAATCTAAAGTTGTGCGGTGGGTACGCTGCGAGTATGCTGATGGAACTGTGCGGTTATCTAACTATATTTCACAAAACCTTCACGGTATTTCCCCCGCATCCATTATAATATGCCATATGCAGCGACCGCCGCCGCCCTGAAACCGCCATGGTCTGCTGCATTGTCCAGACGTCGGTCTTACTCGATGTGGATATTAAAATTTGCCTCGTTTTTTTAGGCAACGTCAACATGTTAGGTAAAATTCGTTGCTCTATCTGACTGGATTTTTAAAACAAATTTTGACTTTAGGGACAGTTTGAGCAACGAAAATATTAGTTGTGTCATTATGCTAAACTTTGAAAAACAGTGAATATCTTAATTAGACCATGAAAATTAATCAGTTTTGTTAACGTACAGTTGATAAGTAATTTTTAATGTGGTAACTGCTGCAAAAGGCAGATTATAATGCTCTTAAATAACAGAATAGATAGTGATGTTTAAAAAGCAGAAACCGGCGCATCCACCAAATTTTAAATGAAAATTTTATAGTGGCCCTGCGAAATCTAAATAAGTGTCTCGCTAAAATATCTAATATGTAATATGCCCCCCGGTGGCAATAAAAATAATTTCAATTTTCTGAATTGATCGACTGCTTCCAAAATAGGTCTTGTTTTCAAAATTTTGCACTACCTCTCAAGAATTGTGCTTTATTTAAAAGTTTTAACTTTTTTTAATTTACTTTTTAGTGAAATTTGGTTCCAAAATTATCTCTTCGTCAAGATTTTGACTTTTTTGCTGAAAATTTATCATTTTCCTATTATTTTTAAAGTTTTTCGTTAATTTTAACTTTTTTCTTAAAAGTTTAACTTTCTTTTCTGAGACTCCAACTGCATTTTTAATTTTGCAATATTTTTGGGAATTCTATTTACTCCCAAAATGTGGAATTTTTTCTAAATTAACCTTTCTAGAATTTTCAGGTTTCGAATCTTAATAATTTATCGTTTTTGAAGGATTTGACTTTTTGCCTAAAAAAATCTTGTCTTTATTTTAATTTTTTTTTTTAATTTAAATTTTTTTCCTAAATTTAAATTTTTTTCTCAAAATGTCGACGTTTTTTCCTGAAATTTTGGCTGTATTTTTAATTTTCCAATATTTTTTTAAAATTTTGTCTACTCCGAAAATGTGGGCTTTTTTCTAAATTAAACTCTCTCGAATTTTTGCTTTTGAATTATAGACATTTTTCCTATTTAAAGGTTTCAATTTTTTTCTTAAAAACCTTAATTTTGTTTAAAAATTTATCCTTTTTTATTATTTTTAAAGTTTTTCGTCAATTTCAGCTTTTTTCTCAAAATGTCGACTTTTTTCTCTGAGATTCCAACTGTATTTTTAATTTTACAATATTTTTAAAAATTGTACTTACTCCCAAAAGGTGGATTTTTTTTTCAAATTAGACTTTCTGGAATTTTGGGCTTTCAAATCCTAAATATTTTTCATTTTTGAAAGTTTCCACTTTTTTTCTTAAAATTTTTTTTTCTAAAAATGTATCTTTTTTCATTAATTTCAATTTTTTTGTAAATTTAAACTCTTTTCTAAAAATCTTGACGTTCTTCCCTAAAATTTCGACTGTATTTTTAATGTCCGAATATTGTTTAGAAATTCTGCCTTCTTCGAAAATGTGGACTTTTTTCTGAATAAAATTTTCTGGAATTTTTAGCTTTTAAATTTAGGAATTTTTTCCTTTTTAAAGGTTTCACATTTTTTCTTAAAAATCTTGATTTTATTCAAAAACTTATGCTTTTTTATTATTTTAAGTTTTTCGTCAATTTCAAACTTTTTCTCAAAATTTCGAGCTTTTGCCTGAGATTCCGAGTGCATTTTTAATTTTACAAAATTTTCAGAAATTTTACTTTCTCATAAAAGGTGGACTTTTTTTTTAAATTGGACTTTCTGGAATTTTCAGCTTTCGAATCTTGGAACTTTATCGTTTTTGAAAGTTTCAACTTTTTTTTTTTAATCTTGACTTTTGTAAAAATTTTTTATTTATTATTTTAATTTTTTTTCCTAAATTTAAGCTTTTTTTCAAAATTTCGACGTTCTTTTTTGAGATTTCGACTGTACTTTTAATTTTCCAATGTTTTTTAGAAATTCTGCCTACTCCAAAGATGTGGGCTTTTTTCTTAATTAAACTCTCTGGAATTTTTCGGTTTGAAATTTCAAAAATTTTTTCTTTTTAAAACTTTAATTTTTTTCTTAAAAACCTTAATTTTGTCTAAAAATTTATGCTTTTTTTATTATTTTAAAAGTTTTTCTTCAATTTTAACTTTTTTCTCAGAGTTTCGAAATTTTTCTCTGAGATTCCAACTGCATTTTTAATTTTGCAATATTTTTAAAAATGGTACTTACTTTCAAAAGGTGGAGTCTGCTCACTCCAAAAATGTGGACTATTTTCTCAATAAATCTTTCTGGAATTTTTAGCATTCAAATTTTAGAATTTTTTCCTTTTTGAAGGTTTTAGTTTTTTTCTTAAAATTTTTGATTTTGTTTAAAAATTTATGCTTTTTTATTATTTTAAAAGTTTTTCGTCAATTTCAACTTTTTTCTCAAAATTTGGAGTTTTTTCCTGAGATTCCGAGTGAATTTTAAATTTTGCAATACTTTTAAAAATTTTACTTACTCCCAAAAGGTGGACTTTTTTCTAATTTAGACTTTCTAGAATTTTCAGCTTTCGAATATTAGAAATTTATCGTTTTTGAAAGTTTCGACTTTTTTCTTAAAAAATCTTTGTTTTTTTTTCTAAAAATTTATCTTTTTTTAATTTATTAGAAATTTTTTTGTAAATTATTTAAACTCTTTTCTAAAAATTTTGATATTCTTCCCTAAAATTCCGACTATATTTTTAATATCCCAATATTTATTAACAATTCTGCCTACTTCAAAAATTTGGACATTTTTTTCAATTAAACTTTCTGGAATTTTAAGCATTCAAATTTACGAAATTTTTATTTTCTAAAGGTTGCAGTTTTTTTCTTAAGTTTGTCTAAAAATTTATTCTATTTTATTATTTTAAAATTTTTTCGGCAATTTCAACTTTTTTCTCAAAATTTCGAGTTTTTTTCCTGAGATTCCGAATGCATTTTTAATTTTGCAATATTTTTTGAAATTCTGCTTACTATTAAAAGGTAAACTTATTTCTAATTTACACTTTCTGGAATTTTCAGCTTTCGAATCTTAGAAATTTATCGTTTTTGTAAGTTTCTACTTTTTTGTTACAAAAATCTTGTTTTTTTTTCTGAAAATTTATCTTTTTTTATTTAATTTAAAATTATTTTGCAAATTTAAACCCTTTTTATAAAATTTCTACGTTTTTTTCTTGAGATTTTGACTATATTTTTAATTTTGGATTATTTCTTCGAATTACTGCTTACTCTGGCATGTATGTATCTGGAATGTAAACGTTTTTCTAAATAAACCTTCTAAAATTTTTAACTTTAGAATTTTGGAAATTTGTCCTTAAAAATCTTGACTTTTTTCTAAAAATTCATTTTTTTTCCATTAAGTTTCCATAAGTTCTTCGTAAATTTTAATTCTCTTCTCAAAATGTCTACGTTCTTCGCTGAGATTGCGACTGTACTTTAAATATCAAAATATTTCTTAGAAATTCTGCTTGCTCCAAAAATGTGGTATTTTTTCTGACTAAGAATTTTTAAAATCTTCAGCTTCTTTCTGAAAATTCGACGTTCTTCCCTGAGGTTCCAACTGTATGTTTAATTTTGCAATATTTCTTGGCAATTCTGCTTACTCCCAAAGTGTGCCCTTTTTCCTAAATTAAAATTGCTAAAATCTTCAGCTATCAAATTTTATAAATTTGTCCTTAGTATAAGTTTCGACTTTTTTCTAAAAATCTTGACTTTTGTCTTAAAAATGTTGACTTTTCTTCTAAAAATTTATCTTTTTTTAATTATATTAAAAGTTTTTCGTAAATTTTGACTCCTTTCTTAAAATTCGACGTTCACAAAAGAGCCGAAAGTCCCAAATTAATAACGAGTTTTAAGAAAAACAGACCACATTTCTAGCGTAATTTTTTTATTTCGAGAAAAAGTCATACTCCTAATGAAACGAACTGGTCTTTAATTATTTTTAAAAATTAAAATACAAATCTTATCCCCTGAAACAAAAAAAGAGTAAAAAACACAACACTTTTCGATAGCCAAGCTATCAACTTCAGAGAGATACTCAAGAAAAGGTCAAAAGGTAGAATTTACTCACCAAGTCTTAATTTAAAGGTAATAATTATAAGAAAAGTATAAATATTTAAAACTGAATTTTAAAAAAATGAAAATTCTTGCATAAAAAGTTAACAATACGTAAAAAAAATTTAATTACAAGAAAAAAATTCACTTTTTCAAATGAGTATCGAATTTCGCAAAAGAAAACAAAATTTTCGGACAGAATTTAAAATTTTGAAAAAAAAAACTTAATCTCCGGGATAGAAGACGAATATTCCAAAAGATGTTGGAACTGTGGAAGTGTTAAAACTGAAACTTTGTCGAGAACTTAAAATTTCAGTCTAAGTTCATACTTCCAAATGTGGGAAAATAAACTGTAATTTCAAGAAAAAGCCACAGTAATTATGTTAAAAAATAATTGCGAATCAAGTGGTTATTTTGAAATTAGACGAGATATTAAACTAAAGTCAAAACTTTGGTTCAAAGCTGAAATTTTGGGAATAAAGTGTAAAAATTGACTAAAATATTAAAAATTTTCAACTGAATTATAAATTTAAAAGTTTAAACGGGAAAAAATTCAAATTTCTAGGCGTGCGGGTTTATTTTGAGAAAATAATTGGAATTTCGGATGCGTGGCTGAAACTTTAGGAAAAATGCACGAGTTGGAAGCTGAAGTTAGTAAAAATTTAACGTTTTATGATGAAGCTGCCATTCTGTAAAAAAGCTTTTGAAGTAAGAAGTAAAATTTTCACAAATACTGACATAAAGTTTTGATATTAGGCGGGAATTTTGTACAAAAGTCCAATCTGAAATACGATATTTTAAGCAAAATATTTTTTAAAAAAATATAACAATTTAAGATTTAAGAACTACCGAATTTTATAAAAAAATTTTAAACTTGTCAAATTTCGAGGAAATAAGCAAAGTTGGGAGTCTAAGGTTTTAATATCAAGTAAAAACCATCATACAAAAATTAAAATTTCTATAACAACAAAATTTAAAAATTAATGACAAATTTTTTGAAAAATAATAAAATTTTGGGTCTACGTTTGAAATATCAATAAAAAAGTTGAAATTTAGAGTTAAAAAATTAAAAAATAAAATCGAAATTGTAAAGTAACGTCTAAATTTTGTATTTTGCATTTAATATTTAAAACGAAATACAATTTCTACCCTCAGTTAGTCTGGGGTAGAAATAACCAAATTTAGTTTAAATAGATAATTCAGTGGACATTTTGATGAATTTTTATTGCAATATATTCGCTTTGCTTCATGAAAAAAAACTTGTGAAATTCTCTGTCAAAGATTTTAATTAAATTGGAATTAGCATAAATTTGCAGAAATGTGGTGGAGGCGCCGGGCAAAATAGCTCTGTTTTAACCTTTTCAACATGTTATCCAGCGTCACAATTGGAGCAAACGAAGTTTCAAACTGTCTAGTTTTTTTTTCCATTTCTGATGAAAATTGCAGTAGTGGAATGGGGAAGTCAAAGTTCCATTTCATTGAACTTTCAGACATACTAAATCCGTTCCTAGCCGGCTAATCTGCATAATGGCTTGTGAATATTGGTTATGCTGCCACCGCACGGAACATGGACCTTCTAAAACCTGCCCAATAAATTATATCAAACGTCAGTTCGCCCCTCCCGATCGCCGCCAATATTCACCCGGATATTTCAATTAGAAGCGAATACGGAATTAGCAGATTCAATTTGGCCTCATTAAGGCTTCCGGGGCAAATTAAAAGGTTTCTTTTGCTTCGCTTTACATTTTTAATTTTGATGCAAATGAGACATTTCAAGTGGGGCGAGTTCAAATGTAAAGACGATGCGTATTCCTGATTTAATTGCTTGTTTTCACTGCATATAATTAGCAACCGATGTTTAGGTTTTTTTAGACTTTTTGTTCGATTATTGATTCGTAAATTTTATAAGCAAGATATTTGTTTGCGAACAACTCTTGAAGAACTAAATTTACAGAAACAAATGTTCCAGTTTAATTTCTAAATTTGGGGACGTCACATTTTGAGACTAAAATTATAGTTTCAAAAAATATCTGAAAATTTATAAAAATGATTTTTACTAAAAAAAAAGAGGACATTTCAAAATTAAAGTCGAAATATTCGAAATAAAAAAGTACAAGAATTATTTTGAAACAATGTCTAAAAAAGAGAGAATTTTGGAAACACTAAAGGCTTACGTAAGATACATTGAGCATAAACACGAAATGTCTTTATTATTATTAGGTTTTAAAACGGGCACCCTCTATAAATCCAAAAATTTAATTAAACCCCTATTTGTGGATTTACATTCTCAGTTGAACTGATGAAGGGAATAGAAAGCAACTTTACAGTGTAAGATACATATACAAAGAAATGTCACTGATGTCACTGAAAAAGCCACATCGTCCTCTCATTAATTTTAGTCCTTTGAAATAAACGAATCTAATTTTTCATAATCTGGTATCTGCGAGCGACTC
Organism: Dastarcus helophoroides; assembly: GCA_028583605.1. Lineage (NCBI taxonomy): Eukaryota > Metazoa > Arthropoda > Insecta > Coleoptera > Bothrideridae > Dastarcus > Dastarcus helophoroides. The sequence goes on along the minus strand of CM053330.1, from coordinate 7,257,692 downwards.
GGCATCGGCTCCTCAAGTGTTTGCATTCATCAAGTTAAATTATGTTCTCAATCAACTCAGTCTCAGCCTGAGTATCGATCCCGTCACCTTATTATGTGTCTGAGATTAGATTCAGCAATTTGCCTGGAAGTATTCTTGATCGTACAGTCAAGGGCGTTAATGGAATCGATAAAATGGCACTAACGTTCTCATTTCTGCTGCACAATAACACGGAAGTGTTCGAGTAAATACGATGATGTCCTCGAAGTGCGCCGCCATTAAGAAGTTTAAAATGCGAGGCAGTAAACATTTGTGGCCTTCTATTTCGCAAAAATAATCTCTCTGTCTGGTAACGGCGCCATGAAATTTTTCTCCTTTTTTTCCGAAGGAAATGAAGCCGCTGATTTCGGTTAGAGATACTGTTGTTCGCTGAAAGTCGAATTCCGTTTGTTTAAGGGAATCGAGAGAACGAACTGCGGAATGCCCTATCTGTTTTCACGCATTGAATATCAATGCTTCGAGGCTTGAGGGTCAAATTATTTTTTTAACTTATTTCATGTTACCCTTACTTCAGTGAATGTAACACAGGCTGCAGAGTGCGATACAAAAAGAGAAATTTCGAAATTTAAAGAAATTAGAAATTTTCAAAAAAAGGTCGAAGTTAAAAAAAAGGCAAAATATTTAACGAAAGTGAAAGCTTGTAAATAAAGTAAATAGTTAATCCTAAAGCAAAAGTGAAATTTTAAGTAATAGTCGAAATAATTTAACTTCCAAAAAAGTATTCCAAAAGCCAAAATTGTGAAAAAAACGTCAACATTTCCAAAGAAATTTAGTTACAATTTTAAAAAATTGGTATCTTTCGTAAAGGTCGAATTTTCAAAAAGTCTATATTTTGAAAACTGTCAAAATTTTGACAAATACGCGAAAGTTTCAACAAGAAAATCAAAAACTGGAAAGAAAATCAGCTCTCCGAAAACTCGACAACTTCAAAAATAAAGTGGAAATACCCAAAAATTGTAAAAGTGTGTCCTGATTTTGAAAATGGACAAAATTTTCAAATAAAGCTAATATTTTCAAAAAAAAAAAATAAAAATGAAGAAAATCTAAAATTTCCAAAAATAATAAAATTTAAAACAGGCGAAATATTTAAAACAGTCGATACATTAAAAATAATTAAAATTTAGAAAGGAAACCCAAATTTTAAATAAGTCCTTTAGAAATAAAATCTAAATATTGAAGAGATAAACTTAAAGTTCATTAAAATGGAAATTTCCAAAGAAATAAAAAGTCTTAAAGGGAAAAAATCGAATTTTGAGAGATATTACCATTGTCAAATAAACCAAAAGTTTTTTCAATGGAAAAAATTTAAAAAAACATTAAAATTTTGAAAATATAGCGAAGATGGTAGCTTTGCTATCGAAACGCGTTAGAGCAATCTTTCTTTGTTTCAGGGAACAAGATTTGTATATTCAATTTTAAAGATAACTCAAAAATTTAAAAATCGATCAAACTTTTTGAAAAATTCAAAACTTTCGTAAAAGTCAAAATTTTCAAAAAGACAAAATCTTCAAAAAGTCGACATTTCTTAAGAAGTCGCAATTTTCAAAAAGTCAACATTTCGTAAGAGGGCGAAATTTCCAAAAGTCGATATTTCGTAAGGAATCGAAATTTTCAAAAGTAAACATTTAGTAAGAAGTCGAAATTTTCAAAAAAATCTGAAATTTTTAAAATATACTGAAAATTTCAAAAAAGGGTCGAAATTTGAAATAAAATTATCTTTTAAAAATCTCGACATTTGAACACGAAGTAGGAATTTTTAGAAGGTGTAATTTTTTTTAAGTGTCAACATTTTTGTAAATGGGTCATGATTTCCAAAAGAAGCTGAAATCGAGTAATTTTAAATTTTGAAAAAATTAAAAAGTTCAATGGAGGCGAAATTTACAAAATAATGGAAATATTCGCAGCCAAAATTTTAAAATCAAAGCTAACCTTTTAGCTAAAATTAGAAATGTTAGCAGAATGAATGAGGATTGAGTGGTGGATCTGACTGGTCCTTGGTTATTTTCAAAAATTGAAATACAAATCTTTTTCTTGGTTTTAAGGGACAAGATTTATATTTCAATGTTTGAGAATTGACTGGTTAGAATAGGGACGGATAGATCACCGAATGGCAGAAAGACCTTAGGAAGACCAGCAAAGATGAAGTGATAATCCATAAGAGGGACATCTATGATAAGCAGGCAATGATGCCTAAATTAAAGACAAAAGAAGAAAAAAGTCCAAACAACAAGACATTAAAATTGAAATTTTGAGAATGTTGAAATTTTGGCAAAAGTGTCTAGACTTCCAGAAAAAATCTGTTTTGAGTTTAGGTCCAAAAGTTTAAGGAAAAGTCAATATTTTGAGAAGAAAGTGTAAATGTCAAAATTGAGGTCAAAATTTTGTGACACAATTCGAAATTTGAAGAAAAGAGAAGAACTCAAAATTCTTGCAAAAATTTTAGTTTTGAGTTAAATTAACAATTAAAAATAATTTGCAAAATTTATGTAACGTAGACTACACATGTCTAGTCTCAGAATAACCTTGCTACCTTTTCGAAGTGACAAATTTACTTTATTTCAAGGTGACATAATCCCAAAGTTACATAAGTTCAAGATGACACAAGCCCAAAATCACGGGAGTTGAAGATCACTAGAATCCAAGTAAAGGTTAGAATTTAGTTAACTTCTTCTTTAGAAAGTTTTTCTTTAAATAAGCAAAAATCGACCCTAATGAAAAAGATCCTACAGAAGAATTAATTTTCCAGTTTCAAAAAAATTATGAGCTTCAAATTTCTATTTGTTTAACTTAACCCAATGATTACTATTAAACATTTGCATGTAAGAGGCACAAAAAATGAGAATTTAAGGTCAAGAAGAAATATCAAGAGAATATTAATTTCTATAAAAATTTTAAGATAAAACTTAAATTTGAAAGAACATTTAGCCTCACACTATCTTGTTTTTACATGACCTTGAATGTACATGACCTTGAGTTTAAATGACATTAAGTTTGTAAAATTGAACACACGTAACCTTAATCTCACATGACGAAGATCACGTAACGGCCATGAACTCACATGGCCTTAAGCTATCGTGACCTTGAACATGCGCGACCTAGATTTTACGTAATCATGACCTTGATCTTACCTGATTCCTATCTAGCTTTATCTCGCGTGACCCTTGAACTTACGTGCTCTTAAGCTAACGTGGCCTTGAACTTAAACTGCTTTAAGCTCGTGTGACCTTAACCCTACGTGACCTTTACCTTACGTGAACTTGAACACACGCCACCTAGATTTAACGTAATCATGACCTTGATCTTACGTGATCCCTATCTAAGGGATTTATATCTCACGTAACCTTGAACTGACGGGCTCTCAAGCTAATGTAACCTCAAACTTACCTTACCTTAGCTCACGTGACCTTCAACTTACGTGGCCTTGATCCTACGCGACTTTGGGATTACGTAATCTTTAAGTAACGCAGTCTTGAGCTTGTTTGATCTTAAACTTATGTGATCTTATGTTCATGTGACCTCAAACTTACATGATGCTTAAGAACCCATGACCTTTAGGAAAAGCGACATTAGGCTCAAGTGACCTTGAACTCACAGGGCCCAAAGATCACGTGACTAGGGATCACAGGGCCCAAAGATCACGTGACTAGGGATCACATGACGTTGAGCTCACTTGACCTTAAGCTGACATGACCTTGAACTTGCAAGACCTTGAGTTTGTGCGACCTTAAACTTACGTGACCTTAAGCCAACGTTACCTTGAATTTGCGAGACTTTAGGCTTACGCGGCCTTGAACTCACATGGTTTTAATCAAAGGTGACCTTAAACACGCGCGGCTTAAATTTAACGCAATCATGACCTTGATCTTACCTGATTACTATCTAACGCGATCTCTATCTCACGTGACCCTTGAACTTAAGTGCTCTTGAGCTAACGTGATCTTAACTTAGACTACTTTGAACTCTCGTGACCTTCGGCCTACGTGACATTTAATTTACGTGACCTTGAACACCGCGACCTAGATTTATGGGCTCTTGAGCTATCGTGACCTTAAACTTGCATTTTTTTAACCCACGTGACCTTAGTCTTACATGACCCACAACTTACGTGCCCTTCAACTTACGTGATCTTGATCCGACGTGACTTTGGGATTACGTACTCTGTAATCTTGAGCTTATCTGATTTTAAACTTATGTGATCCTAAGGACACGTGACCTCAAACTTACGTGACCTTCATAAACGCGTGACCGTAAGATAAAGTGACATTAAATGCACGTGATCTTTATCTAGAACAATCTTAAAATACAATGACCTTGAACTGAAGTGACCTTAAATTAACGTGACCCCAAACTTACTTAACCTTAAGCTAACGTGGACTTGAGCACACGTGACTTTGTTCTAACATTCTGAACTCAGATAATCTTGAGTTCACTTATTCCTGACCTCGCGAGACCTTGGCCGCACGTGGCCTCGAGCTTAACTGTCCTTGAACCTACATGACCTCTAGCTCACATTACCGTGAATTTATGTAACCTTGAGTTCACGTGACCTTAAATCTAGGACCCCTTAAACACACACGTAACTGAGGTCGTGTGGTCTTGGGCTCACATGATCTTGGACTCACGTGATTTTGGGATTGTGTCATCTTGAACTTATGTAACTTAGGGCTTATGTCACCTTGAATTCAAGTAAATTTGTGACTTTGACCACAAGCGACACTGATTTTTATCTTACGTGTTCCTTGAACTTACGTGCTCTTGAGCTAACGTGATCTTGAACTTAAACTTCTTAAAGCTCACGTGACCTTAAGCTTACGTGACCTTTAACTTAGGTGACCTTGAGCACACGCAACCTAGCTTTAACATAATTATGACCTTGATCTTACGTCATTCCTATCTAGCGTGATCCTTATCTAACGCGATCTATATTTCACGTGACCTTGAACTTACGGGCTCTTGAGCTAACGTGACCTTGAACTTGCACTATCTTAGGTTTACATGACTTTAAGCTCACATGACCTTCAACTTACGTGACTTTGCTTTCATGTGATTTTATGAATACGTAATATATCTGATATTGGCCTTGCGTCATCCAACATGATTTTAGATTCGCGTAACGTTGTTTTCGTGAACTTTTGAAATCGATAAAGTGAAGAAGCTTTGAAGGAAAGGTCGAAATTTCAAATTTCGAAAAAATTGGTTTTTCGTATTTTAAGATTTTAGTTAGTTCAACGAATATTACCAAAATTTTAAGGAAAAGGTGGATATTTTATTAAAATATCTGTTAACCTTGAACCTAAGTGATCTTTAACTTAGGTGAAATCACATCATCGGGAACCAATCATTTCTCGTCAAATTAACGTCTTATAGAATTCCACCGGGTTTCCAATATTTGAAATTCAGTTTTTTCACTAACAGATTTCTTCCGGTGGCCGTTAATGGCACCTCATCCAAGACATTTGAGATTATTACAGGGGTGCCTCAAGGATCTGTCCCGTGTCCTCCGTTTCTGTTAAACTTAAACGATCACTTAGCTTTAACTTCCATCCAATGGGATATATGTATAGCTACATAAATGATAATAGGCTGGTGTCGTCTTTTTTCTCCGAAAAACTATTATCAGGTAAGCTGGGGGGGCAACAGATACAGAAAATTAATCGGTATCTCAAGATTCTTCTGGAATGGGGAAAAAATTCAAAAATTTTAAACAACAAATCTTCAACAAAATTCTTCTATTAAAAAGGACTAAAAAGTTTAAAAAATGGTAGGGAATGTCGAGATTTAAAAAAATCGATTAAAACGAAATTATAAAAAATTAAAAATTTACAAATGGTCTACAATTTGAAAAAATAATTAACTTTTAAAGTAAAAAGTAGAAATTTTAAGTAATAGTTGATATTTGCAAGAAAGTTAAATTTTAAGAAATTACGAAATTTACCAAAATTTGAAAATTGGTCGAAATTTTTGAAAAAACCAAAACTCTCGTAAAAGCCAAAATTTTAGGACTAAAATTTTGGATAAAGTCAAATTTTTTAAATTTTAGACAAAGTCAACATTTTGGAAAACGTAAGTTTCGAAAAATTTTCGAGATTTCGAAAAAATCGAAATTTTGAAGAAAAACGGCTTTTAAAAAGGTGTACATCTTTGAAAAATGTAGAAACTCTGAAAAAGATTATAAGCATTTTTGAAAAGTGTACTAAATTTAAGAAAAATGGTAATATCTAGGTACGAGTGAAATTTTCAAAAATAAATTAATTTTATTGTTTAAATGGTAAGTTATTAGGAAAAGCCAAAATTCAATTAAAAAAAAACAAAAAATTTAAGTCGAAGTCCCAATTTTTAACCCCAAATTAAAATTTGGAAACTAAAATCAAATTTCTCAAAAAAACTCAACATTTTGAGAGAATGCAAGAAGAATGCAACCTAGACTACAAATTCATGCAGCCCTCCAGGCGTGTATAGTGAATCATAGGTAGCTGAACTACCAACAGTTGAAACACTGCCACCTAGCGAAGCGGTTTGCTCTCTAGGAGATTTCCCAGAAGACAAGGATTCTATAATGCACAGACCAATAGGTTTGAACATTTATTAGATTCGAAGTTTGGAAACCAAATACCGGTTTCGATCGAAACCAAAGACCGGACTTCGAATCTAATAAATGTTCAAACCTATTGGTCTGTGCATTATAGAATTTTGAGAGAAATTAAAATTTTTAAAGAAGACTGAAATTTTGAAGGAGAAATGTAAAATTTTCTAAAAAAATCGGAGATTTGAAAAAAGTAGGATTTTTTTTTAAATTCAAAAATATTTGGTCAATTTCGAAATTTTTAAATTAGAGAAATTTCGAAAAGGTTGAATTTTTAAAAAACAGGCAAAATTTTGATAGAGCTCACGAATTTCAAATAAGGGTGAGTTTTAAAAAAAGTCCAGCTTTCAAAACACTCGACATTTTTAAAAAAAGGAAGAATTTTCAAAAAGAGTAAAAATTTTGAAAAAATGTCAATTTTTTTTTAATCTAGATTTTCAGTGTTCAATCACAAACAATGGTTAATTTTTCCAGTGCAATAGCTGCTTGGGGCGATCATTGAAAGATTGAGAATCCTTAACAAAAGTGACTGAAAACCTAGATTCGTGGAAGAAGTAACTGACGAAGAAAAAGCCAATAAAATAAATAAATGAAATTAGCACAATACAATGGGCCCGGAGAGGGTATCCTAAGTGCTAAAAAAATTTTAGGCAACCCACCCCAAAGCCAGAATCCAGAAATAAATGAAATTAGCGCAGCTTCGCAAAGAAGATACAAAGAATATTTTCGAAAAAGTCTAAATTTTCGAAGAAAAATTAAATTTTGAAAAACAGTCGACATTGTCCAAAAAAATTGATTAATTAATTCTTTAAAACAGTCGAACTTTTCGATGAAGTGAAAACGTTCAAAAAATGTTCTTGTGTAGAAGTCCAAATTTTCAAAAGGTTTAAATGATGACAAAAATAAAAATTTTGAAATTAAGGTTTCAAAAGTGATGTAAAACCATCGACCTTTAAAACCAGAATTTCATAAACATTGATCATTATTTTAGTGTGTTAGGGAAAATTCTGATACTTTGCTTAAAAAAAAATTAATTTTAAATGAATGGTCCCACCATATGAGACTCTTAAGGAATTATAATTTCTTGATGGCATCACGTGGTGATTATAAATTTCTTAATATCTCTTGTACAACCAATGCACTGAACAATAACTTGTAAACCAGAATTTTATGAACGTTGATTATGTCTTTAGTGTATTAGGATAACCTCTGGCCCTTTGCATTTAAAAAAATTAATTTTGAATGAATAGTCCCACCATAGGAGACTCTCAAGGAATTATAACTTCTTGATGGCGTCATATGGTGATTATACATTTCCAAATTTCTGTTGTACAACCAGTGCACTGAACAATAACTTGTAAACCAGAATTTTATGAACGTTGATCATCTCTTTAGTGTATTAGGGTAACCTCTGCCCTTTGCATTAAAAAAAACTAATTTTGAATGAATAGTCCCACCATATGCGACTCTCAAGGAATTATAACTTCTTGATGGCGTCATATGGTGATTATACATTTCCTAATTTCTCCTGTACAACCAGTGCACTGAGCAATAACTTGTAAATCACTCTGTCAATATGTATGTAGATACAATTATGCAGTTACATGTTTACTTAATGGGAAATTACGAAATGCCATTCGAGATGACTACAACATTCGTGTCAGCCTGTCAATTGATTCGCTCGTATGTCAATTAGTGAGAAAATTAATAACCAAAGCATGGTCATCGTAAACTTTCAACGCTTCAACATGACAAAATGGCTCAAATTTAAAGCGAATCACGATGAAAATATTACGTAATTTGGGGCATTTAGTAATCGAGTGTTAATTTCTTTGTAAATGCAGCTATTTGTTTAAGCGCCATGGCTCACATGCAAGTTATGGGACAAGTTGAGCTTATGAATATTCATGTGACGACGGGGGCTTCGACCACTCTGCAAAAGCTCTGCCAGAAGAGCTTAAGCAGTAATTTCATTGCGCTAAACTGAATTAACGGGTATTACGTTGAATTGCCGCTTTTTACAGCGTTTCAAAATATTCCTTGTTTAACATGCCATAAAGCTATACACGGCGCTCCATTTAAAATAATTAACAGTATTAACTTCCTTAAAGCGCCCCAGTCGAAGCTTATTCATGCACTTTGCTCTTTGCCATTGCCCGGCACCCCCGGATTATGCTTCATTTCGAAGGCGGCGCTAATTGTTTTTCTTTTTTTTTTTCAGTTCGACCCCTCAAAGTCGAGATTTTGAGCAGCAATAATCCGCTTTCGGCGGATAGAAAGTACGAAGTGCCCTGTCAGACTTACGGATCGAGGCCTCCGGCAAAAATAACGTGGTATTTGGATCAGAAAGAAGTCGGCCCACCGACGTATAATTATTCGCAAACGGTAAGTAGACAACATTGGAAAAATTGAAATACAAATCTTGTCTCCTGAAATCAAGAACTCCAGAGCAACATCTGTTGTGTTTTTTAATCTTTCTTGGTTCCAGTGGACAAGATCTGCATTTTAATTTTTAAAGATAACCAGTGAGTTTCACAAAAAATAACGTTAGAAAAATTGAAGGAATTCTTATTTTCTTTACCACTTGAGTTAGAAGATTTAATGAGGTAAAATTTCTGGTATACACTAGTCAGAAAAATCAAAGGATGTAAAAACACCAAATTTTTAAGTCATTTTAAAAAAATTGTGACTCAAAGAGACTTATTATTGTGGACTTATAAATTTAAGGTGTAGGTCGTTTTTTCGAACTTTTTAAGATCGCATTGAAAGTTCTAAGACCAAAATCAAAATTCAACACAAAATTGATTTTCTCAAAATTTCGAATTTTTCGATAATTTAAATTTTTTTGGAAATTGAAACTTCTTCTTTTTTATAATAAACCTGCAATATCCATTTTAAAACCGAGAAAAGTCAAAATGAAATAAAACAAATAAAATTTGTTTTTTAGATATTTTTATAGAAATCTAGTTTTGTTTTACACTTCAAGGTTATTTTCAAAACATGTGACCTTTAAATTCGAAATTTCGATTCCTTTTTCTTCGAACCGTATCATTTTTTGCTGCAAATTTATGATTTTTTGAGGGTAGGTCCAAAATTTAAAATCAAAGTAAAAAGATTTGCTTTGATTTTTTTACAATTTATAAAAAAATTGAAATCCATCTAACAAATAAATGTTTTTTACGAAAAACAGATAAACATATTTTTTTAGAAATGTTGTGGTTTTCCGACACTTGATCTTAACCTCGAACTTACCTTTTCTTAACGACATTTTAATTTGGTTTTTAATACTTTTTTTGTGATCAGTCAGGTTATATTTTAAGGCCATGATCAAAAATACTAAAGCTGAAACATTGGGGGTGAAGTCAAATTTTTGACTTTAAAAATGGATAGAAAAAATAAAAAAGTAATGATTTTTAGATAGTTTGATAAAAGGTTATTTTATAAAATTCTAAAAAACATTAAAAAAAAACATAGTCACAAAATTTTGAATTATAAGAAGCTTAATCATCTCGCAAAGAGTAACCCCATTATGCCTTCAAAGCAGTGCGAGTAGGATGCGGAAACACAAGGACTGACTGCGATGAACCCCCTTCTTAAACAAGGATAGGTTGTAATTTTTAAGGAAAATTCCTTTCGGTAACGAGTTCCATAGCTTGGAAGTTCTATAGAAAAAAGAGTCTCCGTAGACAGAAGTCCTTACTGTGTCAAGCTGGACCGCACAGAAATTTGGTGTCCCAGACTGTCTTTTATGCCTCAGGAATCTTAACCTTAAGGGAATTAATCCTATTAGTTCCTCCAGGTATCTTCCATGATAATACTTGTAAAAAGGAGACAAGTCACCAAGCATCCGCCTGTGCTCTAGTGTTTCGAGAGAATCAGTCAAACTGTCGTCACCCAATTAGGCGCTCTTCTTTGAACTAAGTCCAAAAGAGCTAAAGTGGGCTTTGGGACTGCACTCCAAACGTGACAATAGTATTCTAGTGTTGGCCTGACTTAAGCTGAGTAGCCGATGAATTCAGTAGCTGATGAGATATAAAGTACTTTTTAAATCCAAAGAGAAAGCCTAGCTTCTGGGAGGAGAATTTGGCAATGGCGCGCACATGATCGTCCCAAGAGAAGTTAGTGCTCTCGTTCACTGTCAAAATCGACAGATTATATCTCATCGATAGGATTTTACCATCCATTAGTATGTTTGTTGCATTATCCCTTGATCTTCTCTTAGAGGAAACCTCGGCATGAGTTTTTGAAGCATTGGGGTCGAACAGATCTTCTACATCATTTCAGGATGATTTCGAGATCCCGATTAATCATCTGTGTCTGCTGTTCCCTTAGTCGATCTGAAGCAGCGATGGATAATGGTGTTTCGAAGAAAAAGGATGACACAAGGCTACTATCATCTGCATAGCTGTATATAGGATTAAAATTGGAAGCTGAGAGATCCTTTATGTGTAACAGAAACATAGTAGGAGACAGGAGAGGCTCCTGAGGCACCCCTGCATTAATCGCAAATGATGAGATGCCATCGATGACCATTTGAAGCGATTTGTCAGTGAGAAAGTTGTATATTAAATGACAGAGTCCGAAGATGTTAATTTGGCGAGAAGAGATCGGTGGCAGACTCTGTCGAAAGCCTTTGAGATATCCACTGCCACAATCCTAGCCTCACCATGTTTTTCTGTAGCTGGGTTACAGATATAATATATAGAAAATAATTGACTTGGGTTGGGTTAGAGGTTTAAAATTTTTCTTAAAGTTGCTTTTTTGCTATTTAATTTTTGGACTTTTTCTTGGAATTTCGATAATCTAAACAAAGGAGGGGAAAGGGTAAGACAATGGAGATATGAACTTACAAGGCTACCTTAATTAGATAAGTATAATAAATTCAAGTAATCGTAGCTATTTGCAGAGTTTAATTCACTTTAAGTGATTTAATATTGCACAAATGCGGTTTACTATTGAGATTGTTGCATGCCTGAAATACAAGTGATTTGTAATATCACATTTTAGAGCTTCAAAGTTAACTTTATCTAATGTCCGTAAATAATCAATATCCATCAGCAAATAAGCACATAGTTTATAACTCAGATCCTGTGTTAACATTACTATAGTGAAATAAAAATAAAAATTTCACAATATAAAAAATTCTTCAATTATCGGAACCAGTTTTTTAGCGTATAACAAATTTATAAATCATAAACTATATTTAGCAATAAATAAAATAAATTAATTTTGAAACGGACTGTGGGGTAAAAAGCTGCTTGCAAGATGTTCATTATTAGACGCTATTAGGGAGATACACCGCACAAGAAATTACTCATAGGTTCCAGGCGCATATTGAATGTTTACTAGTAATTAGGGCTGTTAAAAGGAAACGTAATTGTGCGTTATTTTTTTAAAGTGAAAACATCTTTAGGCGCGCGTTTAACGATTTTGGATACGTGGTAAACTTATAGTTTGACCTTACCATTAAGAGTACCATCAAGTGTTACTTACATGCTCTAGTGTTAACATTAGATCATGTTGGTAATGCAATGAGCGTGATGGTAACGAGAACGATAAGTCTGCCTCCTATCAAAAACTGCTTAGGGCGCCTAAGAAGTTTAAACTTAAAGAATTTGTGGTCGGCAACGGGGTTTGAACCTGTGATATCTTAAGTGTGTGAGGCCTGTGATATGAACCCCTAACTAAACAAGCTACACGAGCCTTTGATAAGTCCGCACCTAACTTGTGTCTTAAACATAACTCTACGCCTGTTATCAGTTAAATTGACTATTGTACATTGTTTAAATTGTGTTTTAGTTTGATTATTATTTTAATTGTTTAATTGCAGATTCAGTGTAAAGTACAATAGTGAGTATCATAGTAGCTTTTGCAACAAAAGCGGACATAAAGTTCATGTCTCACGAGAAGGAAGTGAAATTTTTAAGTTCAAAAACTCGACGATAAACATTTTTTTAAAAGTTTTAGGATTATATATATTTCTTTAAATTCGTAATTTCAGTGAATTTTTTAACATCGAAACTTCAAAATAATTTTAAATTTTACCTCGAATTATTATCAAAACGTTTTTCGAAATTTAAATTTTTAGAAATTTTTTTCAATTTCAATTTTTTTTCAAAACACGTAATTTCGATGAAATTTAAGTAAAAAAAACTCGGATTTTTCTAATGTTCACGAAATTTTGGTGGAAAGGACTGTTCCTTGGTTATCTTCAAAAATTGAAATACAAATTTTGTCCCCTGAAACCAGTAACAAGATTCGTATTTCAATTATTAAAAATTGAAATACAAATCTTGTCCCCTGAAACGAAGAAAGATTAAGAAACACAACAGAGGTTGCTCTAATGCTTTTCGATAGCCAAGCTACCTCTCTGAATATGATAGCTTGGCTATCGAAACGCGTTAGAGCAGCCTCTGTTGTGTTTTTTAATCTCTATGGGTTTCAGGAGACAAGATTTGTATTTCAATTTTTCACGTAATTATTTTTTTCTTTTTTTAAAATTGGTGATTTCAGTAACATTTTTAAGCTGGAAATTCAAAACACTTTCAGCTTTCATCTCGAATTATTAAGTTTTATTTTTGATTCGTTTTACGAAATTTTGTTATTTGGCAAATTTCTGGAATTTCGAGTTTTTCTCAAAACTCGGAATTTTAGTGAAATCTTTAATCCTGAAAATTTAAAAACTTTAAGCCTCCACTTCGAATTATTTAGTTTTTTTTTGCATCCTATTTACGAAATTTCATATTTTTGACAATTTTTTCGAATTTTTAATTTTGCTCAAAACTCATACTTTTAGTGAAATTTTTGAAACCAAAAATTCGGGAAAAGTTGAAACCTTCAGAAAATTTAAATTTTCAGAAAAAATTTAAGCGCTTTGAAAAAATCGACTTTAATAAGTTAGCTTAAAAAAATATTGAAATTTCGATTCAAGATTTTAAAGAAGGTATACATTTCCAATAAAAAGGTGCAGATTTTGAAAAAAGATCAAAATTGTCAAAGATAAGATCCAAAATGTGAAAAAAAGCCTAAATTTTCTAAAAAAAATTTAAACCGAAATAAAATCAAATTATTTTACAAAAATTTTAAATATTGAAAAGGAAATTTGCAAAAAATTTGACATTTTTAAAATAGAAAATTTTTAAGAAAGACAGAAATGGTCAAGTTAAGTTTCCAAACAAATCAAAATATATATACATAAAAAAGTCAGAATTTTAAAGAAGTTGCAATATTTAAAGACAATCAAAACTCGAAAAATGTCGAAATTTTCAAAATTAAATCAAAATTTTGAGCGAAAATTGAAATCATTGTAGTGGAACCAGAAAATGTTAAGATTTTGAAAGACATTTTTTCGAATTTTAAATTTTTTTTAACACACGTAATTTCGATGAAATTTAAGCCCAAAAATTCAAAAACTCAGATTTTTCTTATGTTCAAGAAATTAATTTTTTTTAAATTCGTAATTTCAGTGACTATTTTAAGCTTGAAATGTTGATTTGACAAACTTTCAGTTTTCATCTCGAATTATTGAGTTTTATTTCTGATTCGTTTTACTAAATTTTGTTATTTGGCAAGTTTCTGAAATTTCGAGTTTTTATCAAAACTCGTAATTTTAGTAAAATGTTTAATCTTGAAAATTTAAAACCTTTAAGCTTCCACCTCGAATTGTTTAGTTTTTTTTTTGATTTGATTTACGAAATTGTATATTTTTGCCAATTTTTTAAATTTTGAATTTTGCTGAAAACTCATAATTTCAGTGAAATTTTTGAAATCAAAAATTCGAGAAAAATTAAAACTTTCAAAAAATTTAAATTTTCAGAAAGGATTGAAGCGCTTTGAAAAAAATCGAATTTGAGAAGTTAGCTTAAAAAAATCATTGGAATTTCGATTCAAGATTTTAAAAAGGGTATATATTTCCAATAACAAGGTGAGGATTTTGAAATAAGACCAAAATTGTCAAAGATATTTCGATGAAATTTAAGCCCAAAAATTCGAAAACTCAGATTTTTCTAATTTTCAAGAAATTATTTTTTTTAATTCGTAATTTCAGTCACATTTTCAAGCTTGAAAATTTAAAAAACTTTTAGCTTTCATCTCGAATTATAAGGTTTTATTTTCGATTCAATTTAACAAATTTTGTTTTTTGGCAACTTTCTGGTATTTCGAGTTTTTCTCAAAACTCGCAATTTCAGTAAAATGTTTGATCTTGAAAATTTAAAAAACTTTAAGCTTTCACCTCAAATTATTTAGTTTTTCTTTTTGGATTCGAATTACGAAATTTTTTATTTTTGGCAACTTTCTCGAATTTTCAATTTTGCTCAAAACTCGTATTTTCAGTGAAGTTTTTGAAATCAAATATTCGAGAAATTTGAAATTTTTTTTGAAATGTTCTCGAAATTAAAATTGTCTTCGAAATTTGCAATTGAGGCTCAAAAATCTAAAAAAACTTTAAACTGCCACCTCGAACGTTTTTTCGATACAATTTGTAAGACTTCATTTAGAAATTTTAAGATTCGAAATAAATTGATAGCGGCTGCAAATTATTATCTTTTTATCAATAAAAAGCCTTTAAAAATTTTTGTAATATGTACTCGTATTTTCATTAGTGTCATAAATTCATTTTCATTTTTATTTAATTTTTGTGTCTGATAAAAAATTTAGAAACCCATTGCCGACGTTCAACTGTGAAGTGCTTTAATTCCGATAGGAGGGGGTACCGTAAAAACTTCTCTCATGCAAATTTTCCATGTTGAATCGCTTCCTAAATTTTTTCCCATCTATTTATTTAAACCAGTCAGCAGCACGCGGCCCAAAGGCCGCATATGGCCCACAAAGGCTCTTCGTTGCTATCCCCGGACAATTTTTCAGGGAAGCTTTCTTATGATCATCAATCGTCAGCAATTTGCGGCCTGCAGGACACCCGATCCAGCTATTTAGAAGCGTGTGCAGATTCATATTTTTTATATGTAGTTGCAAAAAGTCTATTTTTGTGCTTTTGCAATGGCGAAATGCCTTATCAAGCCCGTGTGTTCTAAATTAGCCCCATGGAAAACCTATTTAGTGACGAATTATGGAAAAAAATGGGTTCAAACTTGAAATTTTGATTTTTTTTTAAAGTCGAAATTTCAAATTTCAATCTGAAATTTTTGTCTTTTTATTTTTGCAAATTTCCAATTTCTGCAGTAGCAAAATTCTTTAAATCAAACATATATGTCCTAAATTAGCACCAGGAACATCGTAATTTATCCACCAATTGCAGAAAAAAAATTAGTTCAAATTTGAAATTTTTTTTTTTCAATTTTAACCTCGAAATTGCGGGGTTTAATCTGAAATTTTTCTTTTAATTCAATCTTCTTATTTTTGTAAATTACCACTTTTCTGAATTTTTTTTCATCTTAAAATATATAGCGATCAATTTAAATTTTCCATAACATTCCAACTTCGACGTAATTTTTTTAACTTTCAACTTTAATCTTCGTGGACATTAATAAGATGTTTGTCCTTTTTTTATAATTTTGTTCGTGAAGTCGTTATTTCTATCTTACAAATTTTTCTATTATTTGTTTTTATTATTTTGCTATAAATATTGACTATAATTTAGAAATTTGAAAAATACGTTCGATTTTTTTTTTCAATTTTAATCTTGAAATTTCGAGTTTTAATCTAAAATTTTTGTTTTATTACAATCTTCTTATTTTTGTTAATTACCACTTTTTTGATTTTTTCTTATTTCTTGAAAAGTATACCAATCAATTTATATTTTCCCATAAAATTTCAACTTTGACGTAATTTTTTTTAATTTCAACTTTAATCTTCCTGGACATTAATAACATGTTTGTTCTTTTTTTTAATTTTGTTCGTAAAGTTATTATTTCTACCTTACAAATATATTCTATTATCTGTTTTCATTATTTTGCTAAAAATATTGACTCTAATTTCGATATTTGAAAATTACGTTCGATTTTTCTTTTCAATTTTAATCTCAAAATTTCGAGTTTTAATCTGAAATTTTTGTTTCATTACAATCTTCTTATTTTTGTAAATGACCACATTTTTGATTTTTTTATTCCTTGAAAAGTATACCAATCAATTCATATTTTCCCATAAAATTTCAATTTCGACGTAATTTTATTAAATTTCAACTTTATTCTTCCTGGACGTTAATAGCATGTTTGTTCTTTTTTTTATAATTTTGATCGTAAAGTCATTATTTCTACCTTACAAATTGTCCTATTATCTGTTTTTATTATTTTTTTAGAAATATTGACTCTAATTTCGAAATTTGAAAATTACGTTCGATTTTTTGAAAAAAATTGGACATTTGTAGATGATAGTTGAAATACTACAAAACTTGATACTTAGACTGACTCGACATTTGGATATAAAAGTGAAAATTTTAAATAAAAAAATGTTCACATTTGTAGAAAAATAGACAATTTTAAAAATGAGCCCAAAATTTCTTAAAAACACATTCGCGTTTAAACTCCAAATTTTACAAAATAAAAGTCGTTTTTAGATTAAAGCTAAGACTTTTGAACAAAACTCCGAAATAAAAAAATTGATTATTAAAAGCCTCTTTCCAGTAAAACTCCAAATTTTGGGTCTGAAAACAAATCTTGAAAGAAAAAATAAGTTGAAAGACAGCACAAATTTTCATTTTACACAGTAAGGGTTGAAATGTCAATTTTTTTGAAAACAGCTTTTTAGAAATTTAATAAACAATAAAAAATTGTATAAATTTTTGGTTTAAACAGTTTAAATTAGAAATATTTAAAAAAATATTCAGCTTTCTGGGAAAGGTCGAAATTTTAAGGCAAACTCGATACTATCTCCTCAAAAATAAAATATTGGAAAACCCCAAATCCAGCGTTTAGATTCGAAATAAAAGAAAAAATTGATGAATTTTTGAATTTGCTGTTTTCAAATTTCCAAAAAAATTTTGAAATTCCCAAAGGCAAAATATATAGAAAAAGTTAAAATTTTGGATTTACAATCGAAAAAAAAGTAAAACTGGAAGAACATTTGAATAAGGTCGAAATTTCAAAAGAGAAGCTAAAATTTACTAAATCTTGATATTTTAGGTTAAATCGCGAGAGATTAATGTTGGAATTTCTACAAATAAAATATTACATTTTTAAAAATTGAAATACAAATCTTGTCCCCTGAAACCAAGTAAGATTAAAAAACACAACAAAGGTTGCTCCAACTCGTTTCGACAGCCAAGCTATCATCTTCAGAGAGGTATCTCTCTGAATATTCGTATTTCAATTATTGAAGAAAACCAAGGACCAGTCCGTTCCACCAAATAAAAATTACGCTTCTCGGGAAAATTGCGGCGCACACGAGAGAGAGCTGTGGAGATCTAAGCCCCTCTTCCTGGAGTCTTCTGGCTGGCATTGTTATTGCAAAGTACATATTAAGTCTTAACAAAATATAAGAACTTAAATAGATTGTTACACTACAGGATATATTTCTTCCGGGATTGGACCGTGTCAAAGAACTACTAAAAGTGTTCGACGTTTCGCCCACCATCTTCAGGAACAAAGAAAAGAAACAATAAATAAAAGAGGAATATGAGGGAATATGCAACGATGCTACGATAGTGGGCGAAACGTCGAACACTTTTAGTAGTTCTTTGACATGGTCCAATCCCGGAAGAAGCATATCCTGTACTGACTCTGGCCGTGGAAGCCTTCGTTATCAGATTGTTACACAATACATTAAATTGATAGATGGTTAGGTATTTCAGTAGTAAAGTAGAAATTTTAGGGAAAATCTTAGGGATTTGGAATAAAATATTTCCTAAATCTTAAGTTTAAAGTAAAATTTTGAAAATTCAATTCAATTTTTCATAAATCGTTTTTAAAAATTCAAACTTGCACATCAAAAAATGAACTTCTAATTTAAAATTCGTTCACAATAACTCAAAAATAAAAAGAAAGGTTTTAAAATTTCAGAAATAAACTCGAAATTGTTTAATTAAATTTTAAATTATTTAAAACAATTTAATAAAAACGTATTTTCTTGAAATTGTGTGCTTTAAAACCAGGTAGAAATTTAGAAAAAAATATTTAAAATTTAAAATAAGGTAACAATAGTTTTCTTGAAATTTTCACTTTTCTCTAAAAACACTTGATTTTAACTGAAAGATTTATTGAAAATTCTGTTTCAAATTTGGGATAAAACCTCAATAAATAAATAGAAACTACGAAAAAATAGGTATTGAAACAAATAACGAGATTTTGACAGTAATGTTCTCTGGATCTTCTTTACAAAGTAGTATTAATTTCATCCATACTTTATTGGCATTTTCTTCGCAAGTTACACCTTTCTTAATTGTAGATTTTTAGTAACTTTCTATTAAGGATTGAAATCTCTCTCGATGGCATGTTCAAGAATTCAAAATTTTAGTAGAAGAAAATTGGTTTCTTGGAAACCCAAGCTTTTTCAAAGGCATTTAACTTTAAAAATTTGACTGTTAATTTAAAATTTTGAAAAAAAGATAAATAAAATTTAAAGAAAAAGTATATAATTTCAAGGCAAAATATTTTTTAAAATATACGATTTAAAGTCGAAATTTTTATTTATAAAACGCAAAATTTGAAAAAAGTCTAGATTATTTCGATGACAAAGTCAAATTTTGACAATTTCATTTAGGAAAAAAACATTTTTTTACGAATATTGACATTTTTCAAAGGTTTCTAGAAATTTTTGTTTGTTTTGTGGAACGGACTGGTTCTTGGTTATCTTCAAAAATTAAAATACAGAACTTGTCCCCTGAAACCAACAACAACAACAACCAACAACAAACGTTGCTCTTTGTTGTGTTTTTTTTAATCTTTCTTGTTTTCAGGGGACAGGTTCTGTATTTCAGTTCCTAGAAGTGTTCACTTTTTCGTCGAAATTTTAGTTTACCTTTCAAATAAGAATAAGGAATTAAAATCTAGAATTAAAGTAAAATTTTCGGGTAAAATCTAGAAACACATAAACAAATTGTGTTTTCGATTCTTCGATTTTAAAATTGATATTTTGCATTAATTAGAAAACTGATCACCACGATACAATTCATAAAAATGTTTAAGGTTTAAACAAATTTGTTATTAAAATTTTGAAAGGAAGAAACAAAAGTTAAAAAAAAATAAAATACAATAAATTCCCAAAATCTCAAGTTAAAATCAATATTTGGAAATTAGGTTCGAAAGAAACTGTAACTTTTAAAAAATAATCGAAATTTCTAAATTTTAGATAATTAGTTTGTTGAAATTTCAAGAATAATACTTTCGAGTTAAAAAATTTAAAAAACATTTAGGTCAAAGTTAAAATTCAAGAAAAAAGTCAAAGTTGAGATCTCAGAAAAAAAACGAAATTTCGAGATTAAAATCGATAATTTTGGTAAAACAAACTGGTCCTTGGTTATCTTAAAAAATTAAAATACAAATCTTGTCCCAGTATCTCTCTGAAGATGATAGCTTTGCTATCGAAACACGTTAGAACAGCCTTTGTTGTATTTTTTAATCTTTTTTGGTTTCAGGGGACAAGATTTGTATTACAATTATCACAATCGATGTTTTGAAAAAAAAATCCCTACAACTTCGAATTTAAAACTGAATGTCGAAATTTCCAGAAAAAATTGAGGTGAAACTCAAAACTTCGAAAAGATGAAATTAATAAAATATGCCAAAAACTAAAAACTAACGAAATAATATTCCAAAGATAAACATTGTGAATTTAAGGTCGAAACCCACAATGTTGCCGCTCTAGGCATTTTGTCAGTTTGCCCCCGCCTCAAATCAAACCCTGAAGCCACCACTGTATTGTGTTCTACGATTATTTAAATATTATTGGTGATAATATTGTTAGTATTGTTAGTCTTCTTTTTTATTTGAAAAACAAATGGCTCATTTAATGAAATTTACGTGTGCCCTTGTTTTTCCAAGGAAATAATCAAAAAGTCTTTATACGCTTGTCTTGGAATTGCTCCGTAGAAGTATTTTAATTGACACAAGTTAGATTAACGACCCAGCACAAGAAGCGTTATTAATTTCCTCACTAATTTGTTTCAGGATTCTGCGGACGGAAACGTGACGATGTCGACGCTGGTGTTTGTGCCCACAAGACAAGACAACGGGCGCTCCCTTACGTGCAGGGCGTCTAATCACCTGGTGCAAAATGGCGTGGAGGAAGCTACCGTGAAATTAAACATTTTCTGTAAGTTCGTACGTTGAATGTAAAAACTGCTACATTGTTAATTACCGGCATCCGACAAGGGCATTTCTTTGTTTGTTCCGCGTCTACTGGAGGCTTAAATCTTTTCCAATTAGGAACTTCCTACCCATTATTTCGGGCGGTTTCCAATGGGAAACTTTGGGAAATTTCTCTGGTTAATTTGTGTTCGACTCGGTTTTAATCGCTTTTTATGTGCTTCGGTCTTTATTAAGCGTCAATTTAATCGGAATATCGACTTTCGACAAAATAACCTTCTGATGATGGTCGCCGATTCGATGTACATCATCGATGATTTCCAGAACATTTGCACTTTATTGTTTAAATAAATTACTGGGACAGAAACTGGAGTGTGTTTTACGAGGTTGTTCTGTTCAATTTTATGTGAAACAGTAACGTGTTTACATGCATAGGTTATTTAAATTTATCTAACGTTATATGGAAATGTGGTAGATTTAAATGACAATTGCAATGCTTTTATCTTGTACTCTACAAATTGCAAAATAAGCGAAACTGCTTTGTTATTAAACCCTAACTTGATTAAGATTGAAATGAAAATGTTCTGTCAATTTTCGATAACTTTTTTCCAATTTAGAATTCTTTTTTTATAGTAGTCCGTTAAAAGGATACTTCGATAGTTTTAAACTAAAAATTTCGACTTTTTTGTACCAAAAATCAACTATTAACTATTTTAAAATTACCCTAAATCGTTTTTTGTAATGAAAATTTTACAGAAGCATTACTTCTGAATTCAACACTTTGCCTCCTTGATGTTTTAGATTTCTAAGGATTAAATTTAAATTTTAATAAGGCTAATAGACATTGGGTCATAGATTATCGAAAAACTAAAGGTTTTTTGATATCGCAATAGTTGTAAAAAAAAACAATTTTATGGAAAAATAGGTGTTTACAATCCAACGCTCTTTGACCTAGACAGTATTATTTTATTTAAATAAACATCCTAATTTAGTCGAAGAATATAGGGCAGATCAAATTTGTCTTTTACATTATTTTATTTTGGATGAATATTTTCGGAGTTAGCAGAGGTTTATTAAATTGCATGCAACGTAGTCATTGCAACTGTAATTCTATTCTAACTGGAATAAAACAAGTTTAATTTTTCTATTAATAAAATCTCTTTTTATTTTGGAAATTCGTCGCATTTTCATTAAACTGTCTCAGGCAATGACTTCAGCAATATTACATATTTTATACTAACTCGGGTGACCGCGAAGGTAACAAAGTTATGACTAAACTAATAAAGTAAACGAACTAGGTGCAATGCTTAAATAGTCGATTACTCTAATCAAAGTTTAAGGTTAGAAACTTGAAGAGCCTCAAATTTAATCTTTCATTTCAGACATGCCGATACTCCAGCTGTCTCTGGGCTCCAATCTAAACCCCGACGATATCGAAGAGGGAGATGACGTTTACTTTGAATGCAAAGTTGACGCGAATCCCTTGGCATATAAAGTCCTCTGGAAGCACAACGTAAGTGGTTATCTTGTTTCTACTATAAACTCATTGTCGTCTGATGCCATCGGTAACACAACACTCTTTGAGGGAGAAAGCTCACTCGACGTGACATTAGAAAATATTCGGCCCCCCTTCGGTGTATGTTAGATATTTGACTCGCAAAATAAACAAAGGCTTTGGCCAAGTGTTTGTCGAATTTAGGCCCTCCGGCACCAAGGTGGTAAAAACGTGCCAAGTGGGGATTTACTAACAATAAGACGTTCTGGTGCTTAAGCCACTTTTGTCAATCAGAAATAGAACATTTCTAATAAATAGTTCAAATCAATTATTAAATATTTATTTACACCTAATTATTAATAGTTATTTAAAATTAAAAAAAATATATTATAGTTCACATTTAACATTTTAAGTCTTTATCATTGGTCGCCTTCGTAGTGAGATGACAATTTATCGAAAGAAAATCAGAAGTGACAAGCAATGCTTTCCATTTGCTATAAATAGTGTAATGGGACTGTCAAATGAAATTAGTTACTATAAAAAATGTGAACAGCTTTACCAGACGTTTACTAAAAGCTATTTTATTCAGTGTCTTATTTTTTATCTGTTCCATTATGTTCCTAATTAAATTCATAGTTGCAGGGTCACTAAAAAACACATAAAATATAAGGAACACGCGTAGACTATCGTTATACGCTTCAGACTGTTGAGAATCTAGAAATGCACGGCAACCGATAGATTGTCTAGCTGACTTTTAGTAGCCCTCGGTCTGTCCTCCTAATTTGACATTGTCTTAGATGAATTCCAGTGTAGAAATTACAGGACTACAGGCTATCGTTATAAGCTTCAGACTGTTGAGAATCTAGAAATGCACGGCAACCGATAGATTGTCTAGCTGACTTGTATTAGCCCCCGGTCTGTCCCCCTAATTTGCCATTGTCTTAGATGAATTCCAGTATAGACATTGCAGAAGTACAGGCTATCGTTATATGCTTCAGATTGTTGAGAATTTATAAATGCACGGCGACCCACAGATTGTCTAGCTGACTTGTAGTAGCTCCGTTCTACTTTCCCACTTTGCCTAAGAGAGATTTCAGTATAGATTTCGCAAGACTATAGGCTATCGTTATACGCTTCAGACTGTTGAGAATCTAGAAATGCACAGAAACTAATCAATTGTCTAGCTGACTTGTAGTAGCCCCGGTCTGTCCCCCTAATTTGCCATTATCCTAGATGAATATAGACATATAGACATATAGACATTGCAGGACTACAGGCTATCGTTATACGCTTCAGACTGTTGAGAATCTAGAAATGCACGGCGACTGACAGATTGTCTAACTGACTTGTAGTAGCCTCGTTCTACTTCCCTAGTTTGCCATTGCCTAAGATAGATTCCAGTATAGATTTTGCAAGACTATAGGCTATCGTTATACGCTTCAGACTGTTGAGAATCTAGAAATGCACAGAAACCAATCAATTGTCTAGCTGACTTGTAGTAGCCCCGGTCTGTTCCCCTAATTTGCCATTATCTTAGATGAATATAGACATATAGACATATAGACATTGCAGGACTACAGGCTATCGTTATACGCTTCAGACTGTTGAGAATCTAGAAATGCACGGCGACTGACAGATTGTCTAACTGACTTGTAGTAGCCTCGTTCTACTTCCCTAGTTTGCCTTTGCCTAAGATAGATTCCAGTATAGATTTCGCAAGACTATAGGCTATCGTTATACGCTTCAGAGTGTTGAAAATCTAGAAATGCACGGCAACCGATAGATTGTTTAACTGACTTGTAATAGCCCCGGTCTGTCCGCCTAATTTTCCATTGTCTTAGGTGAATTCCAATATAGACATTGTAGGACTACAGGCTATCGTTATACGCTTCAGACTGTTCAGAATCTAGAAATGCACGGCGACCGATAGATTGTCTAGCTGACTTGTAATAGCCTCCGGTCTGTCCCCCTAATTTGTATTTCTCAGATGAATTCCAGTATAGATATTGCAGGACTACAGGCTATCGTAATACGCTTCAGACTGTTGAGAATCTAAAAATTCACAGCGACCGACAGATTGTCTAGCTGACTTGTAGTAGCCCGGTTCTACTTTCCTACTTTGCCATTGCCTAAGATAGATTCCGGTATAGATTTCCCAAGACTATAGGCTATCGTTATACACTTCGGAGTGTTGAGAATCTAGAAATGCACGGCGACCAATAAATTGTCTAGCTGACTTGTAGTACTCTCGGTCTGTCCCCCTAATTTGCCATTGTCTCAGATGAATTCCAGTATAGACTTTGCAGGAGTACAGGCTATCGTTATACGCTTCAGACTGTTCAGAATCTATAAATGCACGGCGACCAACAGATTGTCTAGCTGACTTGTAGGAGCTCCGTTTTACTTTCCTACTTTGCCATTGCCTAAGATAGATTCCAGTTTAGATTTTGCAAGACTATCGTTATGCGCCTCAGACTGTTGAGAATGTAGAAATGCACAGCGACAAACAGATTGTCTAACTTATAGTAGCAATATTTAGGAAAAGACGAAAAGCTGAAACCCACAATTGTGAGAATAAAATTAAAATTTCGACTAAAAAACTCGTAATTTGTTAAAATTGTATGAACTTAATCACTAAACTTTTGAGAATAATACAAATTTTCAAATTTAAAGTCAAAATTATGAATAAAAATTTTGAAGTTGAAAATTACGAGAAAAAAGTTGATACAAAAATGTTCTATTTGAATAAGGTCGAAATTGCCATTGCCTAAGATAGATTCCAGTATAGATTTCGCAAGACTATAGACTATCGTTATGCGCTTTAGACTGTTGAGAATCTAAAAATGCACAGCGACCGACAGGTTGTCTAGCTTGTAGTAGCAATATTTAGGAAAAGGCAAAAAGCTGAAATTCACAATTGTGAAAAAAAATGAAAATTTCGACTAAGAAACTCATAATTTGTTAAAATTGTTTGAACTAAATAACTAAATTTTTAAGGAAAATACGAATTTTCAAATTTAAAGTCAAAATTATAAATAAAAATTTTGAAGTTGGAAATTTCGAGAAATAAGTTGATACAAAAATGTTCTATTTGAATAAGGTCGAAATTTTGAAAGGGAAGCTAAAATTTATTAAATCTTGATATTCTAGGTTATATCGCGAGAGATTAATGTTGGAATTTCTACAATTAAAGTATTACATTTTCAAAATTGAAATACAAATCTTGTCCCCTGAAACCAAGTAAGATTAAAAGACACAAGAAAGATTTCTTTAACTCGTTTCGACAGCCAAGCTATCATTTTCAGAGAGGTATCTCTCTGAATATTTGTATTTCGATTTTTGAAGGGAACCAAGGACCGGTCCATTCCACCAAAAAAAATTACGTTTCTAGGGAAAACTGTGGCGCACACGAGAGAGAGCTGTCTGTGGAGATTGAAGTTCCTCTTCCTGCAGTCTTCTGGCTGACATTGTTATTGCAAAGTACACATTAAGTCTTGACAAAATATAAGAACTTCGGGCTATCGTTATACGCTTCAGATTGTTGAGAATCTAGAAATGCACGACGACCTACAGATTGTCTAGCTTGTAAAAGCAATATTTAGGTAAAGGCGAAAAGTTAAAACCTACAATTGTGAGAAGAAAATTAAAACTTCGACTAAAAAACTCATAATTTGTTAAAATTGTCTGAACTAAATCACTAAACATTTGAGGAATATACGAATTTTTAAATTTAGAGTCAAAATTATAAATAAAAATTTTGAAGTTGGAAATTTCTAGAAAAAAGTTGATACAAAAAAATCTCTCTGAAGATGACAGCCTGGCTGTCGAAACGCGTTAGAGCAACTTTGTTGCGTTTTTTAAACTTTCTTGGTTTCAGGGGACAAGTTCTGTATTTCAATACAAAAAATTTAAAATCATTTTCGAGTTCAAGTCGAAATGGTAGAAAAAAGAATATAAAAATTTTGAATTCACAGAGAAAGCATCCAAATTTCGAGAGAAAAATTGAAGTTTATTTTATTTATAACTAATAAATTTAAAAGTTTGAACGAAAGGACAAATTTTTAAAACTCGAAAACACTCGAAGGTTCAAAAAAAAACTTACTACTTGAATTTAAGCCAAGATTTAAGGTTAAGAAGGGAAACAATTGAAGGCGTTAATTGTAAGTTTCCAAACTAAAGTCAATATTTCAAAAATAAAATGAAAATCTCTTCAAAAAAAAATGAATTCAAGATTTCATTAAAAATGTTGATTTTAAAGTTAAAATGTTCAAGTGTATTAAACATGAAACTTGCAAATAAGTTTGAATTTCCTGCAATTACATAAAATTTTTAATAAAAAAATTCTTTATTTCAGTTTTCAATTTTAATACAAAATTTTGAAAGAATGGTCCAAATTTCCAAAAAATTTTGAATGTCATATTAAATGCTGACGATTTAACATAAAATGTTGCTTAACATTTCTATTTTAAATACAAAATTTCAAGAAAGCAGCCAAAGTTTAAGAGCATAAAGTCAAAATTTTGATGTAAAAAGTAGAAATAGCAAGTTCTAAACCTTGGATATTCAAGAAAACATATCTTTAAAAACCTGAAATTTCGCATTGTACAAAAATTTTTAAAAAAAGTATATAAATTGACAATGTACTCAGAATTTCAAAAAAAACGTCAAAATTAAACCAGTATAAAGCAAACAGTGTCAAGTTATATAAAAATATCTAAAAAGAAGTCGAATTTCGTAGAAAAGTCGCAAATTATAAAAAAATTAGAATTGAAACTCAAAATTTCTGTCGAAACTGAAATTTTTTCAAAAAGAAAATTTTTCGAAAGAAAACTTTAAAAAATTAAGCTAATAGAACACTGAAACGTAAACTAAAATATTTTAGAAAATGGTCCAAATATAGACGAAATAACAAAACGAAAAAGCCAAAAGTTGAACTAAACTGAATCTAGAAATGCACGGCGACCGATAGATCGTCTAGCTGACTTGTAGTAGCCCTCGGTCTGTCCCCCTAATTTTCCATTGTCTTAGATGAATTCCAGTATAGACATTTCAGGACTACAGGCTATCGTTATACGCTTCGGACTGTTGAGAATCTAGAAATGCACGGCGACCGACAGATTGTCTAGCTGACTTGTAGTAGCCTCGTTCTACTTCCCTAGTTTGCCATTGCCTAAAATGGATTCCAGTATAGATTTCGCAAGACTATAGGCTATCGTTATACGCTTCAGAGTGTTGAGAATCTAGAAATGCATGGCAACCGATAGATTGTCTAGCTGACTTGTAGTAGCCCCGTTCTACTTCACCACTTTGCCATTGCCTAAGATAGATTCCAGTATAGATTTTGCAAGACTATCGTTATACGCTTCAGACTGTTGAGAATGTAGTAATGCACAGCGGCAGACAGATTGTCTAGCTTGTAGTAGCAATATTTAGGAAAAGACGAAAAGCTTAAACCCACAATTGTGAGAATAAAATTAAAATTTCGACTAAAAACCTCGTAATTTGTTAAGATTGTTTGAACTAAATCACTAAACTTTTGATAAAAATACGAATTTTCAAATTTAAAGTCAAAATTATAAATAAAAATTTTGAAGTTGAAAATTTCGAGAAAAAAGTTGATACAAAAAATCTCTCTGAAGATGACAGCCTGACTGTCGAAACGCGTTAGAGCAACTTTTTTTGTGTTTTTTAATCTTTTTTGGTTTAAGGGGACAAGTTCTGTATTTCAAATACAAAATATTAAAATCATTTTCGAGTTTAAGTCGAAATGGTAGAAAAAAAATATAAAAATTTTGAATTCAGGGAGAAAGCTCCAAATTTCGAGAGAAAATTTGAAGCTTATTTTGTTTATAATTAATAAATTTAAAAGTTTGAACGAAGGGACAAATTTTTAAAACTCGAAGACAGTCAAAGTTTCAAACTAAAATTACTCTTAGAAAACACAATTTTTGAGTTTAAGCAAAGATTTAAGTTTAAGAAGCGAAAAAATTGAAGGCGTAAGTTTCAAATTTCCAAACTAAAATCAACATTTTAAAATTAAAATGAAAATCTATTCAAAAAAAGAATGAATTCGAGATGTCATTAAAAATGTTGACTTTTAATTTAAGATGTTCAAGTGTATTAAACATGAAACTTGCAAATAAGCTTGAATTTTCTGAAAATACTTGGAGGCGTAAATTTTAAATTTTCAAACTAAAATCAACCTTTCAAAATTAAAATAAAAATCTCTTCAAAAAAAGAATGAATTTAAGATTTCATTCAAAATGTTCATTTTTAATTTAAGATGTTCAAGTGTATTAAACATGAAACTTGAAAATGAGTTTAAATTTCCTGAAAATACTTCAAATTTTTAATAAAAGATTCTTCATTTTAGTTTCGAATTTTAATACGAAATTTTGAGAGAATGGTCCAAATTTTCTAAAAGATTTAAAAGTCACATTAAATACTGACGATTTAACATAAGATTTTGCTTAACATTTCTATCTTAAATACAAAATTTCAAGAAGCAGTCGAAGTTTAAGAGTATAAAGTCAAAATTTTGATGTAAAAAGCAGAAATAGCAAGTTCTAAAACTTGGATATTCAAGAAAACATATCTTTAAAAACCTGAAATTTCGCATTTGTAAAAAATTGTTAAAAAAAGTATATACATTGACAATGTACTCAAAATTTGGAAAAAACATTAAAACTAAACCAGTTTAAAGCTAACATTTTCAAGTTATATGAAAATATCTAAAAAGAAGTCGAATTTCGTAGAAAAGTTCGATTCAAACTAAAAATTTCTGTCGATATTGAAATTTTTTCAGCGAGAAAATTTTTCAGAAAAAAAAGTTCAACAATTGAACTAATAGAACACTGAAACTGAAAAAATTTGGAAAATGGTCCAAATGTAGACGAAATAACAAAACAAAAAAGCCAAAAGCTGAAATTTTCGAGAATAGATGTGAATACTGTAAACTTGTAAGTTTTGAAATCAAAAATCACTTGGACAATTTTTAATCAGCATCAATTAATAAATAGATTTTTTTAAAATTTTGACATGTAAGTAGCACTTTTAACATCCTTACTAATACTGAAACACAAATCTTGTTCCCTGAATTCAAGAAAGATTAAAAACACAACAAAGAGCAACCTTTGTTGTGTTTTTTATTCTTTCTTGGTTTCAGGGGACAAGATTTGTATTTCAGTTTTGGAAAATAACCAAGGACCAGTCCGTTTCACAAAACAAATCTTTCCTAACATATGAATACAAAAGTGTGTTTGTCTGTCTGCTTGTCCGCTGCAGTGTTGTCAGATTTCGAGCACCTTATCAATGTTCTACTCTCGCGTAGATGTCACGACTCATTTTCTATGTAAATAAATGCAAAACTTGGCAATGACAACACGACAACAGTGTCATTTAACGATGATGATTCAAAATTAAGGATTAAGGATTCTTTTAGAGGAAGTCTGATAGTTTGCTAGCGCATTACACGATAGGGTGCAACTCCCTCCCCGCTCAATTTCTCTCTCTCTTTCTCTCTCTCTCTCTCTCTCTCTCTCTCTCTCTCTCTCTCTCTCTCTTTCTCTTTCTCTTTCTCTTTCTCTTTCTCTTTCGCTGCGGGGATAGTTGTCATATCTCCCGTACTTTACGGGTTCTTCGATATTTGGTAAATCAGTGTTTGGAAAGAAATTTCCCGTATTTTTAAGAGTGCAACGGTAACAGAATTTCATCAATATGAAAGCATATTTAATGGCAGCATCATCTATTGCAGAGACAAATAAAAGCATTAAAACAAATAAATTGATTGATTGTGGAATTGGGTTAGGTTGGACTGGATTGGGTTAGATTAAGTTGGATTGTGTTAGGTTAGATTGGATTGTGTTAGGTTGGATTGTGTTAGGCTAAATTGTGTTAGGCTAAATTGTGTTAGGTTGGATTGTGTAAGATTGGATTAGCTTTGACTTGGTTAGGTTAGGTTTGGTTAGGTTGAATTGGGTTAGATTCAATTCAAGAAGTTTATAACCTTTCTTTCATTTTGGACAGTTTCACTGTTAACTTCTAATTATTTACTTAAATCCGCAGACGAAGTGCCTGGTAATAGCTACTTACGTATAACGTCAAAATTACAAGATAAACTTTTAACTTGCAGAAGAAGTTTTTGAGCTTATAGTCGAAATTTCGATAAGAGAAAAAATTCTAGATTAAAAAAAAGGTACTATCATTGTAGATGCTCGCAGGAAGTAATAGGATTAATCTTTCCAGGGGAAAGATTCTTGAGGCGTACTAGACAGTCGGAGACAGCAAATTTCTGTGCGGTCCAACTTGACCCAGTGAGGACTCCTGTCTACGGAGACTCTTTTTTCTATAGAACTTCCAAGTTATGGAAATTGTTACTGAAAGGAATTTTCCCCAAAAATTACAACCTATCCTTGTTTAAGAAGGCGGTTCATCGCTATCTATCCTTGTTTCCGCATCCTACTAGCAGTACTTTGAAAGCATAATGGGGGAGTGGATTAAACTTTGCGAGTGGATTAAACTTTAAAAAAAAATGTAAAATAAATTGTCTAAAAGAAAATCAAAACTTCGAAAAAATTTCAAACATCAGACCTCTTGTTAGCGAATATGAAATGTTATTTATGTCTCTAATGTCTTATGTCTCAAACTTTTAGATAGACAAAAATTTCAAACATCGGGCATCTTGTTAACGAGGATAAAATCGTATTCATGTCTTACGAATTCTTACACAGAAATTAGTGACCTAAACCTAAACATGCATCATCGAATTTGTTCAAAATAACTTCTTATCAGCGAACTGGTCTTTTGACTGTAGATAGAATTGGATTTTTTTCATTTCTTAACAACTGGGAAACTTCCCGGCATCTTGAACTAACATAAAACTTTTCATATTTGATCGGAATGGATTGCGTCTCATTTCCAATATAAGTGTATTTCTATAGGAAGAACTTTTGCACGAGTGGCATCGGTTATTCTTCGTAACTTTGAACTATAATTGGTCCTAGATTTAAGCCAGCAAATTCAACAGTAACCAAGCAATTAGATTAAAGATGATTTATGTATTTTGTGTAGATTAAACAAATCATGTGGTTGGTTTATATACAAATACAGAACTGAATTTGAAATCGCTTTGGAAACAACTTAATATTTAAAAATGGAGTAAATGTTGCAGAGTTAATGCCTGACTCGTTCCATAAAAAATTTGATAGATATCCTTCCTCCATTATGGGTCGAATTGCATTCTTAGCTAATGCTTACGTTATGTTAGCGACCTACTTGCCAAATTTCATGTTTGTAGGTTTAACAGAAAAATGTTATGAGTAAGTGATTTTTTTCTTAACGGATATCTACATCGTGTAAGGAATCTACTTGCCAAATTTCAGGGTTGTAACTTTATAAGTTTAATCGAGGGAGATTTCGTAATGAGTAAGCGACATTTGCTGATGTGAGTTTACCTATACTAGGCGCTGTCATTTACTAATCCTCTGAGTGCGTCCGGGTATGAGCATGCCTTTTTATGATGACTTAAACCAGTTTTCAGGTAATTCCACAATAGATACTATTGCGTGTTATCGATTCGATAATTAAAACTTCTTGAATTGTTACACTTTATTTCCAAACTCAATACTACAATTATGATTGAGTTAACTATCGACTATCTATCTTACCAGCTGACTGACTGAAGAAAAGACGAGCGCGTATTTATACCGTTCCCGTTTCTAGAACGGATCTCCGCTTGCAGAAACGTCTGGAGTGCTCATCCGCCGTATGATTTATTCTCGCGGCCGCTTCCAATTATCAAATGTTTCTGAAGAGTTCCTTACACTACACTAACACAAATTATATAACTATAAATTTTTTTTGGTGCAACGCACTGGTTCTTGGTTATTTTCAAAAATTGAAATACCTATCTTGTCCGCTAAAACCAAGAGTATTTCTAAAGATGATAGCTTGGCTATTGAAATGCGTTAAGGCAACCTTTGTTGTGTTTTCTAATCTTTTTTGGTTTCAGGGGATCAGATTTGTATTTCAATACCTACAATTTGTTACACTACGTTCGTATTATAATAATTTAAACTCATCTTTCAGACAAAATTGCTTCCAGTTTCTGATGATGCTTTATTATTAGTCAATTGGCCAAAATTCTTGTAGCCCAAATCAAAGTATTTCAATAATTTCACAGATTATTTCAGAGTGCTCGTGTAACATTTTAAATGTGATCAATCATGAAATGGCTTTTTCCAAAGCTGCACTCGTTGCTCCATTAGTCTCAACCTATTTATACATGCAAAGATCTGAATAACTCGCAACAGGACATTTCCTCCGCAAAAGAACCTACAAAAGCGGATGAGGAAACGTATTTACGAAATGACAAGTTACATATAACATCGACAAATACATCTAAAAGCCGGGAGGTAAAGTCTGAATCGGAAAATTGCATTTTGTCCCATTTGACTTCAATGAGTTACACAAAATAATAAAACGAGCCAACGAAAGACCAAAAGAGAAAGAGAACTAACTGCATAACCGAACCGAATTATGGTTTACATTCACAACTTTATTGTTCCGAGGGTCGCTTTGTTGCGGTTTCAGTGCAAATTCTTAGCGGAGCGCAAGCCTTTGGAATATAACGTAACTTTGAGGGTAATTTCGAAAGAAAAATTAACCAACCCGACAGTATTTACTTTGTCTGTAAAATGTGTGATTTTAGCAGTAAAACTTCTTGGCTCTCGAGCCTCGAATTGCGCTGCTTGTCTTCGAAGGCTTATCATGGGGCTTCCGAAACCCATTATTAGGGAAAATAAACAAGCATTTTCTAGGTAATAAGGGCGGCTACATGCAATTTTAAACGGATGAAGTCACTGTGCTAGAAACTTTGAACGAAACTGGTTGGGTTATCTATTGAACGATCTGTTGAAATTTCACTAAAATATTGATTTTTTGTCAAAATTTCAAGCTTCATTCTAAAGCTCAATTTGTTTCCTGAATTTAGTTTTTGAGCTTTAAACGATTTTTTAATTCCGACTGCACTCCAAACATGAGAATAGTATTCTAGTGTTGGCCTAACTTGTGCTCTGTATAGTGCGAGTAGCTGATGAGATGTGAACTACTTTTTAGATCTAAAAGGACAGACTAGCTTCTGAGAGGGGGACTTGGCAATGACGCGCACATGATCGCCCCAAGAGAAGTTAGTGCTCGCATTGACTCCTAGAATAGAGATATTAGATCCAATCGGAAAGATTTCACTGTCCATTAGTATGTTTGTTGCATTTTCCCTTGATGTTTTCTTAGAGAAAACCGCGGCCTGAGTTTTTGAAGCATTGAAGTGGACCAGATTTTTCTTACCTAATTTCAGAATGATTTCGAGATCTTGCTCAATTACCTGTATCTGCTGTTTTCTTAGTCGTTCTAGAGCAGCGACCAGTAATGATGTGTGATAGAAAAAAATGACACCAGGCTAGTATCATCTGCGCATCTGAATTGGAAGTGGAAGCTGAAGGATCGTTTATATGTAACAAAAACAGAGTAGAAGACAGGAGAGACCCCTGAGGCACCCCTGTATTAGTCGCAAATGATGAGTGCCGTCAACGACGACCTAAAGAGATCTGTTAGCGAGAAAACTGAATACCAAATGAAAGAGTCCAGGAGGAAGACCATAAGATGTTTATTTGGCGAGAAGAGATCGATGCCAGACTCTATCGAAGGCTTTTAAAATATCCAATACCACAATCCTAGCCTCACCATGTTTTTTCATAGCTAAGTCACAGATATGAGTTATATACGCCAGTAGATGGCCACTTGAGCCTTATTATCTGAAACTTTATTGCCTCTTCGAGATAATTCTATTCTTCTTTAGATATTTGAGAATCTCGATGTTGATAACCTTTTCCCCATTTTAGATATAAAGGGCAAAAAGATATAGAGCGATATTTTTTAGCCAGATTCCTTTTTCCCTTTTTGGGGACAGGTTGTATCCTAGCAACTTTTTAGATGTTAGGGAATACATTTTTGTTGTAAAAGATTGTGAACAATTCGCTTACGTCAGAAGTCAACTCTGGAGCGCATCTCTTGACAACAATAGTAGGGATAACATCAAGGCCAGAAGCTTTCGATGTATCAAGCTCGAGGAGAACCTTTTTGTGCGTTGTCTGAAAATAATTTCAGTCATCGAAGTGCCAACCTTAGGAATAATAGGATGATATGCGTTCGGGAACCAGGGTTGGAATTTTTGGCAAACACTAAGGCTAGCAGGTTAGCCTAGTAATTGTTGTTGTCATCAAGTAAAAGGGAAAAATATGAAGATGCAAAATTTTTTTCAATCGCCTTTGCATATCCCCAAAGAGACCTAGAACCGTTTAAGCAGTTGATAAGCCTCTAGCGCATTTTACAATTGAAATCACTTTTTGCCTCGTCAATAAGATGTTTACAAAAATTTCGTGCATTTCCAAAGGTGATTTGAGTCGCGACTGAGGGATTTTTTGGACTATATCGCGATTTTTGCAGGAGACAGCATGCTAAACCAAGATTTACTAGAGACAGACTTCTTTAGGGAATGGGGATTTGAGCATTTCATACCAATCAGGATAGTTTCAGTAATGAATTCAGCGATTGAAGAAGATTTGTCCGAGTTAAAGCAGACTTCATGCCATGAAAAAGGTGCAAAAAAGCCTCTTAATTCTTCCCAGTTGGCAGAGTTAAAGTGCCAAACCCTACGAGACTGTGTCTGAGCACGAAGTGGTGTATGAAGCGAGCGAGAGGCTGCTACAAGCTTTCTGCCAAGGGAAAGTCTCTTAATTCATCCCAGTTATCAGAACATTGAACTGTTTCATTACAGAATATTTATTTGATATTTTTTGGCCTTTCTAATGAAATTGCCCCCTTATGAAATCCTTCGCCACTGAAAATATAATACAAAAATATATAAAAACGCTTCCATATTCAAAATCTACGCAGTTGTAGTCGAGTTCGATCGCTAGTCCAGGATATAAATTTTACATCATGTCGACTATCAAATCAAATGTCAGAAATCTCCCCAGCAATATAATTCCCTTCATATCTTTAAAAGGACGTGCCATTTCTCCGTGTCAGAGAAGGGCTGCATTGTGCAGGAGCGGTATGTCCGACATGGGCGCGATACACCTCTTCCTGAATCGCTGTGGAATTCGAGAAACTCCAGACACGTCCAGACTTTCAGCTGTAATTACGGAGCTTCGCTGTTGCCTTCCTCTTTGATATAATAAACAACATCGTGAGGAGAAAGCCTTCCCCCGGCTGCATGGGGCGCTTTTACGTGGCGATTCTCCTCACAAATTCCCCAGCATATTACTTCGGCCTAACTATTTCCATTAGACGATTTTAAAACGTTGAAGCGAAGGCGGACAAGAGGCGAATTGTTCATTTAGTTTGTGCGTTTATTTTTTAATTTTTTGGAAGCTAAGGTGAAGCTTCGCCACTATGAAGTGGGAGTTGGAATTTGTATTTTAATTTCATAGATACCAAGGTTTAGGCGTTTTGATTTACGTCAAGTATCGTTGCAAACAAGGACGTTCGCCACACAAGGGCAGCTAACCAAGAGGGGCAGCATTTTTAGTGATTAGCCTCACTAGAATTTCCCAAACTTTACCTACAATAAAAACTTCGTAAATCATGAAATATTAACCAAACCTTGTTTTGTTTATTAATTTTATCTAACATTTCTTCGGCCCAGTTTGGAAATATTTAAATTTTTATTGTTTGTTGACAATATTCTAAACAGTTGTAGTTGTTTCGTGTGGATCGGGCTTCAAATATTTAAATTTTCGCCACATTATTGATGAAACGTCTATTTATGTTAAAAATTTTTTTTATATTTTTAAAAATTTTTATTTTTAAGAATTTCTTCCTCATTGTTCCCTTTCCATGTTATGCACGGCTGACGAGCTTAAATGAGAGCGAAACATCGATGTCCAGTGCTGCAACCTTTTTTATGTATTTTTTATATTTTCATAATTTATCAAAAAAAACGAAATTTTTTTCATATCTAATTTTGGTCATCTATTTTTTATTTTTCCTGTTCTATGTAAAATAAAGTAACCTCTTATTTTGTCAACTCTCATCAGGTGACGTTTTAAATAAATTTAAATAGCACATAGTCAAAAACTATTTAGAAAATTGTCAACAAACAATAAAAATTTAAATATTTCCAAACTGGACCAAAGAAATTTTAAATAAAATTAATAAACATAATATTTTTGGTCAATAACAGTTCACCATGAAGAACAAACCTTGTTTATTTCGTTGGACGAATAGATTAAGATGTTTTTTTGGTTCCAAATTTGGCAAAATTCCTACTTTTAAAGAAAAACTTGATTTGAACTGTCCCAATTTTTAATAACGAAACTAAAAGAAAAACTTCTTTACATGAAGAAATAATAATTGACATTTCCAACCCTTACCTTGTGGAATTCTTTAATATTCATAACTATTAAACTTTATTAATTCCACAAGGTTTTCGATAAGTATTTGCCAACACAGTATTAGCAAATATTTATCGTTTTTTATTTGTTTTGTTTGTTTTTTTTTTCTACTTTAAGCCCAAGATTGTGACCTCCGGTCTATATATTTTAGCTTAAGTCTTAACATTTTACCAGTACTATTATATTATCTTGATTACGATTACTAAATATAGATAAAAAATGAAATGTGTCAATAAAAAAGAGGAGAAAGACTAAGGCTCGAAATTTAAAAAAAAACTTTATATCAAGGAAAATGTATGGTATTTTAATTTTTGTAAATTTAAAATATTCTCGAGAAAAGTCAAAATTCCTTAAAAAATATTATAAATTTCAATCTAAAACATACTGAAACTTCGTTTTTTAAATTTTAGATGCGATCTTAAGTTCAAACTTTTAGGAAGATGGTTCAATGTAAAGGAAAAAAACTGAAATTTTGAATTTAAAATGAAAATAACAAATTATAAATGAAAAAGAATTTCGAGAAAAACACCTTGAATTCTGCTAGATTTTTTCTCAACTACTAGAATTTAAAATGTCTAAAACAGACCAAATTTAAAAATAGATAAAATTTCCAATTTAAAGCTAAACTTCCAATAGGAAATTTCGAAATTTTAGGAAAAACTCTTGGACACTTAAAGCCCCTTTCTTTAATTTATTCTTATATCTATTTTGATTCCTACATTTTTTTCAAACTTGGATTATGTATTTAATTTTTCTTGAAAATAAAACTATTTTTATAACGAAACTTTTTACAAATTGCTGCTCGTTTTTTTATGTTTTCTTACACTTTAAACTCAACATTATGACCCCCAATTTAGATAGGTCAGATTTAGTCTCAAAATGTTGATAATAACCTTTAAATTATTTTGATTAAGATCGTGAAAAAGGCCTAAGGTAGAAGAAAGGGTAAAAATTGTTGATAAAAAAAAGAGGAGAGGGACTGGGGCTGAACATTTATAAAATAACTTTATCTCAAGAAAAATTTGTAGTATTTTAATTTTTGTAAATTTAATATAATCTCGAGAAAAGTTGAAATTTCTGGAAAAATAATATAAATTTCTACCTAAAAGAAACTGACTTTGTTTTCGAAATTTAAATACGATCTTAAGAATTTGGAGCTGTCAGGAAGATGGTTTAATGTAAAGGACGAATGAAGCGATTCGCCTAATTGATGACGAAAGCTGACCGATTCTCTCGAAACACTAGAACACAGACGTGTGCTCCAGTTTTGGTGACTTATCTTTTTTCTACAAGTACTATCATGGAAGATGATATCAGGAACTGATAGGATTGATCCCCCCAAGGGCAAGATTCTTGAGGCGTACTAGACAGTCGGAGTCGGCAAATTCCTGTGCAGTCCAGCTTGACAGTGAGGACTTCTGTCTACGGAAACTCTTTTTTCCATAGAACTTCCAAGTTATGGAACTTGTTACCGAAAGGAATTTTCCCCAAAAATTACAACCTATCCTTGCTTATGAAGGCGGTTCATCGCCATCTATCCTTGTTTGCGCATTCTACTCGCACTGCTTTGAAAGCATAATGGGGTTACCCTTTGTGAGTGGATTAAACTTAAAAAAAACAAAATTATATATGAATGAAAAAGAATTTTGGGGAAAATACCTTACCTTCTGTTGGATTTTTTTGGTCTCAACTTTTCTCTTTCGGTTTTAAAGTCGAAATTTCAAGTTTATTCAAAAATAAAAGGTTAAACCCTTTAATCCTGAAACTTTAATTTAACGTCAAAATGTCTATCTTGTGCTAAAAAGTTTTAATTTGGTCAATAAAGCCTCCATTTCAAAAAAAAAGAGGGATAAAATTGTAAGAAATGATCGAGATTGGTATCTTAAAAGTTCAAACTTTTAGTATAGAGTTAACGTTTCAATGTTAAGATCAAATTAATTTGCATTTTTTAGAAAAAAGTCACTTTTGAGGGAAACTGAACATTTCCAAAGTTTTACTTTTTCAGAATGCCACTTTTTCAAATTTGTCGACTTTTTTCTTTCCTATTTCAACTTTAATACTAAAAGTGTTTACCCTACCTAACCTCAAAAAATCGAGAAAAAATATAGGAAAACCCAAACATTGACATTTTAAGGTTTTTTCCGAAATTTGTTTTTCCTTAGAATTCATAGCTCATTTTTTTTTAATTCAGAATTCAGCACCTTTTTTATTTAAGTTTAATCCACTCGTAAAGGGTAACATCATTATGCTTTCAAAGCACTGCGAGTAGGATGCGAAAACAAGGATAGATGGCGATGAAACGCCTTCTTAAACAAGGATAGGTTGTAAATTTTGGGGAAAATTCCTTTCGGTAACAAGTTCCATAACTTGGAAGTTCTATAGAAGAAAGAGCCTCCGTAGACAGATGTCCTCACTGTGTCAAGCTGGACCGCACAGGAATTTGCTGCATCCGACTGTATACTATGCCTCAAGAATCTTGCCCTTGGGGAGATCAGTCCTATTAGTTCCTGCGAGCATCTTCCATGATAGTACTTGTTTCAAATGTCGAATTTTCGTTTCTCTAAACTTAAGACCTTTTTTAACTTCCCAGTACTAACTTAACATTCTTATTTCTTCTTATAATTACGACTTTTTATTGAATGGTGGAGGTGGCATTTTAAAGTATACACAAAGGTGACTGATGGTATACTCTTTTATCGAGTAAAACTACAACCTCTAGTTTTTTTATATAACTAATTATAGATCAGGTTAATTTGCCTAACGTCTAATTCCTAGTAAATTTTTGGAAATTTTAAATCCCCCACTAATTAATTGTACCATTTGTTACCTACGTATATTAAAAAGTCAGCCCAGCCACTTCGAGACTAAGAAACTTACAAACCTATTTGGCAAGTAGGTTCCTTATACGACGTAAGCATCCGCCAAGAAAGGATTTTTTGCAATTCGGTTCCTAAGGGAGTAAAAATGTATATCAAATTTTACTAGTTATAAGGCTACGACTTAAGCCGAAAGTATCAATTGTAGGTTTTCAACTTTCAGACATAATTCAAAAATGTTGGCGATGGCAAATCAAGACACAACTGATGTATGCCTTCAAAGATTCAAATATTCGTTTCTGAGATATCTATAATTTTTCAAAACTATTTTTTTATATGTATTGTTAAGGGCTTATCGGTTCGATTGATTACACGTGATGGATTATACCCACTTTATTACTGAACTCAACCTGGATCACCACAATTGAACAATTAACTCACTTATTATTGACTTCTACTAACTCACTAATTACACTGACTCTAACTTACTGACTCGAGGGAAAGCTGACCGCCTTTTATAGTTTTGGCCCCCGACTTCTAGAACGAACTTTTCGGCAGATAAGGCTTATCGTTCCCGAAATTTCTGGAACGCTTATCTGCCATTTGTTTCGTTATCGCGGCCGCTTTCCCCTTATCAGATCCTTCTAGAAACTTTTTTTATTTACTAAATTATACAATTCTATTCTAAATTGTATTTCATCTCTTTACATTGCGTTACAGTATTATAGATAACTACAGATTGGTATAATCTACAAATTTTGTAAGTGCCTAAAATACCATAACTCCAACTAAAACATATTTTATATGCCTCTGTAACAAATTCTTGTAAGTTATTGCGTTTGGGAGCCAACATCTTAAAAATTGTGTTTTAAGGATACTTTGCTTTCGTTTTTGTACATAACTTTTTCACAATCACCTCGTAGGTATATAATAACAAGTTTACTTTTAAACTGACTACCAATAATTTGTACTATCTTCCCTCGAACTGAAAGTTTCTAATTAAAACTCCTTCAACTACAGGCAGTTTTAAGTTACATTAGAGAAGTAAAGCGAGGAAACCTCCAACATCGTCTTAGCTTTGATACCTACGTAAATTAGAGAGTTTGAGGTACTGCGGAGTGCAGACTGAACTATTTTAGTTAAGTGTTTTTGCTAATGCAAACAAAGTAATTGAATTTCCAAATAGTTTCCCCTCTAATGTTTATTCCTTCGGCGACTAATTGAAATTTACAATTGGCTGCTCCTATATCGATGATTGTGTAATTCTGTCCTCACTAGATCATACCCAATGTTCCTCACTTTGAATTATTGCTTCAAACAAATCACTGTTTCCTTACCAGACATTTTTTAAAAGGCGTCCTGTCGCGAATCTTGCTATAATTTTTGTGCGATCCTAGTAGCTTATCACTTAATCCCTATCACTAGTACTCGTGGGGAGTCAATTTATTGTTCTATAACGAAAAAGTCGAACG
This sequence comes from Dastarcus helophoroides, assembly GCA_028583605.1. Classification (NCBI taxonomy): domain Eukaryota; kingdom Metazoa; phylum Arthropoda; class Insecta; order Coleoptera; family Bothrideridae; genus Dastarcus; species Dastarcus helophoroides. The sequence continues at coordinate 7,216,636 of CM053330.1, read as the reverse complement.
TTTTACAGTTGAAAATATTTGCAACCATTCACTTATTTGCAACCAAGGTTTTTTTTCATTAATTTCATTTAATTTATGTCATCTGTCATGAGGTGACGTTTTAATATATATATATATATATATATATATATATATATATATATATATATATATATCACACAGTCATATTTCAAATAACGTTTCAGCATATTGTCAGCTTTCATTACTAAAAATTTAAATACTAGCCTAATCAAAAAGTTCCCGGAATAACCACCGTGTAGCGCTCCCATCGTTTCGATTTAAGTTTTTTTTTTGTTAAGTTGGTACATCTATTGTTGATATTCCCTCCAAATCTTAGCGTCATAGCTTGACATTTGCAAAAGTTATGTAGCCAAGAGTGTATCTATCTCTGTGTGTGTTGGCGATTTTTTACAATTTTAGAAATGGATTTAAATTTGCAACAACGAACTTGTATTAAATTTTGCATAAAAAACGGATTTAATGGCGGGCGAACGTTGAAAATGTTAGAAAAGTGTTTCCACAACGATTCTCTGAAGAAAACGGTTGTTTACCAGTGGCACGAGGGGTTCAAAAGTGGTTGTGAGTCAATCGAAGATGATGAACGCAGTGGCAGACCATTGACATCGAAAACCGATGAAAACGTTGATAAAGAGAAGTCACAGGGAGCCAAATCAGGTAAATTCGGTGGCTGTTGGATGGTATTTGTTGCATTTTTCGTCAAAAAATTACGTATAATGATGGCGTTGTGTGACCCTGCGTTGTCATGGTGCAAAATCCATAGTTTTCTTCCCACAATTCTGGTCTCTTTAAACGAATTGCTTCACGCAAACGTCTCATAACGCCCAAATAATACTCTTTGTTTCCTGTCTGGCCTTTCGGCAAAAATTCATGACGCACTACACCATTGTAATCCATGAAAACCGTGAGCATTGCCTTCTTTTTTGACTTAAAACAACGTGGTTTTTTTGGTCTCGGCTCATTTGGTGAACGCCATTCACTTGCCTGATATCTGGATTGCGTGTCGTACTCATAAACCCACGTTTCGTCTCCAGTAATGATCCTTTTGATGAATGTGGGATCGGATTCAGTCTCGCAAATCATGTCTTTTGCGACGTCAACACGGTCTCTTTTTTGCATGAAATTGAGGTATTTTGGAACCAATTTTGCTGCTACATGACGGAAATCCAAATCATTAACCAAAATTTCTTGGACAGATCCATAGGCAATGTTCAAGTCCTCCGCTATCTCTCTGATGGTTAATTTGCGGTTATTGACCAACATTTCTTTCGTCAAGTGAGCACCCCAAAAACCACTATGTCGACGATTTTTTTTAAAAATAGGTCAAATGAATGCCTATACTAATACTAAACATAGCCCCAAAAAATTTTGAAAAGTTTCAATATTTATTGTTTTTACGGATGTTTAAATATATTAATTACTTTTAATTAAAAAATTAATTTCTCGGACACTTTTTAACGAAATGTTATAAAAAATTAATGAGAGATTCTTGGTAGTTTATATTTTCAAATGAAATAAACAATTTTTGTAAATTTATTTATTTATCTATTTATTTATAATAATTAAATAAACAATTGAATTTTTAACAATGTTCTCATTTTTCGATTTTTTCAAATCTAGGCGCAAAATGTTCCTCGGACCTTGAACTATAAGAATCCGCAAAAAAATCTGACTCCTCGGTAGTCATTTGTATTTACTATTAGTATATACAATATACTATTGCGCTGTATGCAAGATGCAACTTGTCGCGTGGCGTTCTCGTGTATAATCCGCAGTGTTGTTATTGTTTTGTGGTTTCGAAATGTACTAATCGTATGTGAAGAATTGTTAAGAACAGTTTGATACCCACGATGGGACCTATCAATGAGTGTTGTAATCCTTTAAAAAAAGCAAAGCACAATCAGGTGCGATCGAATCTTATACTGATTCAGAAGGAACGAAACGCTAAGTTTAAGAAATTTACTAATTTATACCTGTGTAAATCATGTGAAAAAGCAGTCTATAAGCGTGAAAGCGATTTGAATTCAATATCGATAGAAAAAGTTTGTGTGGATGTATTTGAAAAGGAAATAGTAAGCGGCCCAGAGGACTTTTCTGACACTGATAATGGAATTCTTGATCCGAATTCTCAAATTGATGATGAACAAAAGAATTTGCCGTGGATTAAGAAAATCAACGATATTTTGAACGATTTTGTTGAACCACCTATAAAGAAGCATCCCTCAGATCAACTTACAAAAAAAGATAAACAATCCATCAAGACAATAATACATAATTTGATTGATGGATTGTTGATTCTGAATATCAGAATCAGATGTTCGTGAATGTTATCAAGGAGGCACTTTCGAAAGAAAAAACTCAATCCGGAAAAATTAAAGTACTAACCACTCCAGCTGCTGATTTCAGTACGAAAAAAATTCGTCGAGAGTTCAGTGTTTCACGTCGTATGGCGTCTCAAGCTAAGGCTTTGGCAGCAAATTCTGGATTTGCTTTGAAACTCCCGAAGAAAAAAGGAAAGAAACTTTTTAAATCGACACGAGAGAATGTAATGAATTTCTATCTTTCGGATGATACTAGTCGCGTGATGCCTTGTATGAAAGATAACCTTTCTGTCGTCAAAGATGACCAAAAAATTTGAATTCAGAAAAGACTATTATTACTTAATATGAAAGATCTCCATAAACAATATGAAGAAAAATTTCCAGAGGCTAAGATAGGTCTCACAAGATTTCAAAAACTCAAACCACCTGAATGCATTGCAGCAAGTCAAAATGATACTCACAACGTTTGTGTTTGTAAGATTCGTCAAAATATTTGACTCAATTTATTGGGCCTAAAAAAAAGAATTGAAAAAGCATGAAATTTCTTTCGTTGAAAAATGCGATGATTGGATAAAAGCTTCAGTATGTGAAATTTCAACTCCTGCATGCTTTTTATCGACTTGTCGCATGTGCCCAAGTATACAAATTATTATTGAAAGGCTAAAGAAACAACTCGATGATAATATTATTGAAGAAATTCCTTACACTCAATAGACCAGTTCTGGCAGGTATAGAACATTTCAATTTTTTTTTAATTCTCATAATTTGTTTTCCGATTTTTCATGTATCATCGTGAAATTTCCATTTCAGATGTAACATCAGTGAACAAGTCGTGACTAGTAACGAATTTCTGAAATCTTTGGAAAAAGATTGGCCAGACCTTTTGACGCATGATTTTTTAGCTAAGTCACAAGCTGCTTACTTTAATAAGAAGAAAGAATCGGTGTGCAATGGTGAATTCGTTGTTTGTTTAGATCATGATTCAAATGAAAGCCGATTGGTGGAACGTTTTGCAGATACTAAGACTGTCAAGAATACACGACAGTTTCACAATTTTAATCCCGTAAATTCAGATAATATAGCTTGTAAGATATATTCCGAAGATGAAAAAGTTACAATCACCCGAATAACCAAAAATATGTAAGTTAATTTCTCGGTGTACGTAGAAAGTACGCTCAGGCGTTCCAGCGTAGAGTAACCTTGTATCAAAAAAATTGATGCCGTGTTACAGAATGAGTCAGGGAGTCAAATTTTTTTGCGGATTCTTATAGCTCAAGATTCGAGGAACATTTTGTGCCTAGATTTGAAAAAATCGAAACATGAGAACATTGTTAAAAATTCAATTGTTTATTTAATTATTATAAATAAATAGTTAAATAAATAAATTTACAAAAATTGTTTATTTCATTTGAAAATATTAACTACTAAGAATCTCTCATAACATTTTTGTAACATTTCGTTGAAAAGTGTCCGAGTAATTAATTTTTTGAAAGTAATTAAAATATTTAAAGATCCGTAAAAACAGTAAAAATCGAAATTTTACAAAATTTTTTGGGGCTATGTTTAGTATTAGTATAGGCATTCATTTGACCTATTTTTCAAAAAAATCGTCGACATAGTGGTTTTTGGGGTGCTCACTTGACATGTTTTGTCTCAAAATAAAAGAAATGTTGGTCAATAACCGCAAATTAACCATCAGAGAGAGCGGAGGACTTGAACATTGCCTATGGATCCGTCCAAGAAATTTTGGTTAATGATTTGGTTAATGATGGGTTTCCGTCATGTAGCAGCAAAGTTGGTGCCAAAAAACCTCAATTTCATGCAAAAAAGAGACCGTGTTGACGTCGCAAAAGACATGATTTGCAAGACTGAATCCGATCCCACATTCATCAAAAGGATCATTACTGGAGACGAAACGTGGGTTTATGAGTACGACACGCAATCCAGACATCAGGCAAGTGAATGGCGTTCACCAAATAAGCCGAGACCAAAAAACGAGGTCAAAAAAGAAGGCAATGCTCACGGTTTTCATGGATTACAACGGTGTAGTGCATCATGAATTTTTGCCAAAAGGCCAGACAGGAAACAAAGAGTATTATTTGGGCGTTATGAGACGTTTGCCTGAAGCAATTCGCCGAAAGAGACCAGAATTGTGGGCAGAAGATTCATGGGTTTTGCACCATGATAACGCAGCGTCGCACAACGCCATCATTGTACGTAATTTTTTGACGAAAAATGCAACAAATACCATTCAACAGCCACCGAATTTACCTGATTTGGCTTCCTGTGACTTCTTTCTGTTCAATCGAATTAAAAAACCATTACGGGAAACGCGTTTCAGCAGTTCAGAGAAAGTAATGGAAAAATCGCAGGAAGCACTGATGGGCATACCGAAAACCAAATATAAAAAATGTTTCGAGGATTGGATCAAGCGCTGGCATAAGTGTGTTGCAGTCGATGGGGATTACTTTGAAGAAGACAATATAGATTTAGATGAATAAACTTGTATTTTTAATTTTCTGAATAAATTCCGGGGACTTTTTGATCAAGGTAGTATTTTCAAACTGCGTCAAAGAAATGTTATGTAAAGTTAAGGAACTTAATGTGTTTAACAAATAAGAGTCCACCATGAAAAAAAACAAGGCTTTTTTGGTCTCATCAGTATGGTATGGTCGCTGTAAACATTTCCAACGTACATTCATTGGTCAACCACACTTAACTGATCCTAAATCCTATGATTTGTAACTGACATTCGACTCTACCTTACCAAGAATTATAGCAAGAACTTACCAAGAACTATTAAAGTAATTATTGCTAAAAATTACAACAACGATGCCTAAATAAAGTCACAAAGCTCACTGCTGGTGAGGTAACTTTCTTGTATTATGGATTGTATAGCATAAATACAAACGCCCTCGGCGTGATATGCGTTTAGGTATATTAAACTTATCAAAAATATGTAATAAATATTCCTTAATGAAACGGTCGCATATGCTACAATTTTCTTTTCAAAGTTTAATCCACTTACAAAGTTTGATAAAAGGTCATTTAGGAAAATTATTAAAAACATAAAAAAAAACATAGTCACAAAAGTCATAAGAAGAATATTTTTTTAAAGTTTAATCCACTCGCAAAGGGTAATCCCATTATGCCTTTAACTCACTGCGGGTAGGAGGGGGAAACAAGGATACATGGCGATGAACCGCCCTCTTCAACAAGGATAGGCTGTAATTTTTGGGGAAAATTCCCTTCGGTGACGAGGTCCATTGCAAGGAAGTTCTATAGAAAAAAGGGTCTTCGTAGACAGAAGTCCCCACTGGACCGCACAGAAATTTGCTGTCTCTGACTGTCTTGTTTGCCTCAAAAATATTACCCTTGGGAGGATCAATCCTATTAGTTCCTGCAAGCATTTTCCATAATAGTACTTGTGGAAAAGAAGTAAGTCATCAACCATCCGCCTGTGCTCTAGTGTTTCAAGAGAATCGGTCAAACCCTTATCATCAATTAGACGAAACGCTCTACTTTGAATTAAATCCAAAAAAACTAAAGTGTTCTTTGGGGCTAAACTCCAAACATGAGAACAGTATTTTGGTGTTGGCCTAACTTGAGCTTTGTTAAGAGTGAATAGCTGATGAGATGTGAAGTATTTTTTTTTAGGTTTTATCCACTTGCAAAGGGTAACCCCATTATGCTTTCAAAGCACTGCGAGTAGGATGCGGAAACAAAGAAACAAGGTTAGATGGCGATGAACCGCCTTCTTAAACAAATATAGGTTGTAATTTATGAGAAAAATTTCTTTCGGTAACAAGTTTCATAACTTGGAAGTTCTATAGAAAAAAGTGTCTCTGTGTACAGAAGTCCTCACTGTGTCAAGCTGGACCGCACAGGAATTTGCTGCCTCCGACTATCTTGTATGCCTCAAAAATATTGCCCTTGGGTTAGGGGCAATCCTATTAGTTCCTGCGAGCATCTTTTATGATAGTACTTGTAGAAAAGAGACAAGTCACCAACCATTCGCCTGTGCTCTAGTGTTTCAAGAGAATCGGTCAAGCCCTCATCATGAATTAGGCGAAACACTCTTTTTTGAATTGAATTCAAAAAAACTAAAATGTTCTTTGGGACTGAACTCCAAACATGAGAACGGTATTCTAGTATTGGCCTAACTTGAGCCTTGTATAGCGTGAGTAGCTGATGAGATGTGAAGTACTGTTTGGCTCTAAAAAGAAATCCCAGCTTCTTAGAGACGGACGTGGCAATGAGGCAAACATGATTGTCCCAAGAGAAGTTAGTGCTCGCATTCACTCCTAGGATAGACAGATTAGATCCCATCGGAAGGATTTTACCTTTTATGTGTATGTTTGTTGCATTATCCCTTGATGTTTTTTTAGAGAAAACAGCGGCCTGAATTTTTGAAGCATTGAAGGCGACCACATTTTTTTTGGCCCATTTCAGAATGATTTTTAGATCCTTAGTCGATCTAAAGCAGCGACGGATAATGGTTTATCGAAAAAATATGACGCTACTATCATCTACGTAGCCTTATATTGAACTGGAATTTAAAGCTAAGAGATCCTTTATGTGTAACAAAAACAAAGTAGGGGACAGGACAGACCTCTGAGATACCTCTACAATGATCACAAATGATGAAATGCCATCGACGACCACCTGAAGAGATCTGTCAGCGAAAAAATTAGATATCAAATGACAGAGCCTAGGAGGAAGACCATAAGATGTTACTTTGGCGAGAAGAGATCGATACCAGACTCTGTCAAAAGCCTTTGAGACATTCAATGCTACAATCCTAGTCTCACCATGTTTTTCCATAGCTGAGTTACAGATATGTGTTACATACGCCAGTAGATGGCCAGTTAAGCGTTGTTGTCTGAAACTGTATTGGCTGTTCCAGATGATTCTATTCTCCTCCAGATATTAGAGAACCTCGATGTTGATAACCTTTTCCATCACTTTAGATATAACGGTCAACAAAAATATAGGGCGATATAGCCAGATTCCTTTTACCCTTTTAAGGGACAGGCTGCACCCTAGCAGATTTCGAGATGTTAGGAAATACACCTTTGTTGTAAGAGAGTGTGAACAATTTGCTTAGGACAGAAGTCCACTCTGGAGCGCACTTCTTAAGAACAATAGCGGGGATACCATCAAGGGCAGAAGCTTTCGAGGTGTCTAGCTCGAGGAGAATCTTCCTGACTGTGCGTTGTCGGAAAACAACTTTAGGCATCGAAGTGACAATCTTAGAAAGAATAGGAGGTTCTTCGTTTCGAGAATCAAGGTTGGACTTTTCAGCAAACATTAAGGCTACACAATATTACTATTATTATTATTTATAACCAACAACCATAGACCAGTTCCTTAGCTTCATGGTACGGTCACTATAAACATATTGTTACGGACTTATCGGTTCAAAATGATTATTAAACACTTGCTGAATAATAGCCACTTTATTTTCAAACGAAACTCGGAACACTACAACTGAATATTTAACTTACTTATTGACTTTTACCTACTAGCTCACTAATTCCACTGACTGACTCTAACTAACTGACTGACTCGAAGAAAAGGCGACCGCCTTAGATAGTTTTGGCTTCCAGGTTCTTGAAAAATCTCGCAGATCGTTTGCCCAAATTTCTGAAAAGCTTATCTGCCGTTTGCTTCATTATCGCGGCCGCTTTCCCCTTATCAGATCTTTCTAGAAACTTTTCTTACGTACCAAATTCTACAATTTATATTTCCTTGCAATATCTTACCTAGTCAGCCACATAAATACTCAAGAGGTATAAATTCCATTGAGTGATTTGTAATAGAATTTTTTACATATTGCGAAGTGTTTTCATCAACAATATACTCCAGTTAGCAATGAGGACATCACACAATGTACATATATTGTTTGACTGTTTTATTTCATCGCTGATGAGAGAATTTCGATGCTTTTTCAATAGTTGCGAATACAAGCAGAACTTTTCAGCCGTTTCAGTTGCCCCTAAAATGCATTGTGTTTCAATAATTTAATTATGAAATGGTAGATTTATTACCATACAAACACTTAAAACGTTGAATTGATGTTTGAAGTTTTATCATGTGAAATAACAATTCAAAATAAACATAAATTTTCGCCGTAATAATTAGCTGTAATAAATTTGTAATACACCATGGAAAATAAATATGTTTAATAATGTAAATGAATCATTAATTTTCAAATTTTTCGAAGCTAATTATCAACAATGGATAACATTTATATAAAATAATAGACAGGAATTTTGATTGAGATTCATTGTTTACTGCATGATTGAAATCGTAACTTCGTTATGCTGCAATTTTATTCAAGCAAATTAAACCATTTAACTTCGACTTGAATGCAGTTTTATTCGTTTAAACTTTTAAGATTACTTACTTATGATGCAGAAAGAATATTTTCACTTCATTGGTGATTCATTTACCACATACTTGTCTTTGTGACAGTCAAAAAAAATATTTTTCAAACAAATAATTGCATTTCAAGGTGTATTATAAATAAGGCCACTTTTACAGTTCAAACTTCCTTATAAAAATTGAATATCTTTAGCGAAAACAAAGTAACACTTCCTATGATTTAGTTCTTTAGTTTCAATTTGAAATGTTAACGTGTTTTTTGAAATTTTATCTTTAAATTGAAATTTGATCTTTAAATTTCAAAAATTGAAATACAAATCTTGTTTTCAGAGAGATACTCTGAAGATGATAGCTTGGATATCAAAACGCGTTAAAGCAACTTTCGTGGCTTGGCTTCAGGGGACAAGATTTGTTTTTGAATTTTTGAATTTAACCAGGGGCCAGTCCGTCCACCAAATTTTAAATTTCAAATTTTAGAAAAATGTTTAAAAATTCAATTTCAATCTCAACACGTCTAGGTAACCTTGCCTTATAAAATAACCAGCTTTCAGCGATAATTTTAAATTTTACGTCGAAATTTCTCCATAGCTCAACTTTAGCAATAAAACTTTGGCAAAAATGTTTAAATCTCGTGAATTAATCCTGTGCGAATGCTATTAATAGTCTGCAAATTTTTCATTTTCATTTCTCAAAATTTGTCTTTTTTTTGAAAATTTCGACTTTTTAAAATGTAGATTTCGAGTGGTTTATTACTCTTCGCGTTTTTTTTTTGAAATTTGGTCGATGTTTTGCTAAAAAAGGAAAATTCTTCAGAATAATATTTATCTGGAAATTGTGAAAAATAATTTTTGAACATTCAATTTTTGTGAAAAGACATAAATTCGAGAAAATTCAAATTCAAATGTTTTCTCAAAATTTCGACCTTTTTTCCAATACTGGATATTTTTGACGTCAGGGTGGAACAGGGGGAAATATTTTTAATGTTTCGACAAAATCTGACTCCCTTCTGTCGAATTTTTACTAAATTTCGAGTTTTTTCTTAAGATTTCGATCTTCTCACAATTGAAATACAAATCTTGTTTCCTGAAACCAAGAAAGACTAAAAAACACAACAAAGGTTGCTCTAACGCGTTTCGATAGCCAAGCTATCATCTTCAGAGATACACTGATACTATCTCTCTGAAGATGATGACAAGGTTTGTATTTCAATTTTTGAAGATAACCAAGGACCAGTCCGTTGCACCAAAATTTCTTCATTTACATCTTCACTTCTCAAAATTGGTCTTTTTTTAAAAATTTTGAATTTTTAACATGCAGATTTCGACTGGTTTATCAAATTTCGCGTTTTTGTGAAATTTGGCCCTTGGTTATCTTCAAAAATTCAAAAACAAATCTTGTCTCCTGAAACCAATAAAAATTAAAAAACACAACGAAAGCTGCTTTAACGCGTTTCGATAGCCAAACTATCATCTTCAAAGTATCTCTCTGAAAACAAAATTTGTTTTTAAATTTTTGAAATTGAAAGAAAAAATGCTGCATTTTTCTACTCATTTTTCGGTCGATGGTCTCTAATACTTAATTCGTTTTTTTAGGGTCAAGTTGTGCAGCATAATTTAAAGGGTGGCATCATAGTCAGTGCGAGGGATCTGGCTCTACAAGGCGTCACAAAAAATCAAGCTGGTAATTACTCTTGTGTTGCCTCCAACGTAGAAGGAGATGGATCCAGTAACACAGTAGAGCTCAAAGTGATGTGTAAGTCGTTGTTATAGATTTTTCGTTCAAAGTTAATATCAGCTTCCTGGTTCTATTTGAGTTTCTAAGATTTTAGTGTCCAAACTGGGAATTAATTTTATTTTAAAATTGACGAAAGTCGTCAATTTTTGTCATTTTATTGTACGAATTATAGGCATGTACTTTGCAAGTGGGAATAACCAATATTTTTTATTTTGTTGCACACAATTTGGTAAATTGACAATGAATAAAAGCATGGAAAATTTTGTCCATGTTTCATAATAATGTCGCTTGAAAGCAGTGGCGGCTCGTAGCCAAAACTAATGGGGGTGCTGCGACAATGTATAGCGTTTTAAAATTTTTAAAATTTCGAATAAAAATTTCGATTTTTCAAAGCGTTACTTTTCGAAAATTTTAGATTTCTTTGAAAGCATGACAATGAAAACTTTTGATTATGACGCGTTTTTTGAAAAGTTGGATTTTTTCTTAATTTCGACTGTATTGCAAAATTTAGACTTTTTCTTGTAATCTCGACCTTATTTTATTTTTAACCATTGACTTTTCTGAAAAGGCGTGAATACTCTTTAAAAAATTTCGGTATTTTCGTAAATATTTAGACTTTTCGGTGTTCTGTTTTTTTGTAATTTTTTTTTGAAAATTAACTATTATATTTTTTTATATTTTTACCATTTGAAAATTCTTACTTTTTTTGAAAATGTAAATTTTTTCAAAACTGCACTTTTGACTTTTTAAATTTTCGATCTTTTTCTAGATTTTATCTTTGTTTATAATTTTTTTTAGAAAATAATAATTGTTCTCTTGAAAATTTCAATTCTCAATAATTTCGACTGGTTTTTGTTTAAATGTCAACTATTTTTTAAAATTTCGTCTTTCTTGCGAAGTTTTGATTATTTTTTGATTTTTTTTTTGTTGTAAATTTCGCTACTTCCTAATTTTCGAAATTCTTCCAAATTTCAACTTTTAAAAAAAATGTTCCACATTAATTCATAATTTTAACTACCTAAAATGTAAACTTTTTTCAAATTTTAACTTCTTAATATTTCGACTTTTGAAAACCTTGTATTATCTGATAATTTTCACTTGTTTTTAATATTTCGGTTTCGAAAATTTTAGTTTTTATTGAATAGCCGAGTTCAAATTTCTCAACTATTCAAAATTTAAACTTTTTTAAAATTTCGTTTTATTTCGTAAATTTGATAAAAATTCTCGAATCTTTTACAAATTTTGACATTTTTATAATTTCGACATTTTCTTTTTGAAAATTTCTTTTTTTTTGCAAAATTTTGACTTTTTTCGGAAATTTGAAAGATTTTAAAAATATTTGCCTTGTCAACAAGTGTCGACTTTCTCTATTGAAAATTTTAACCTTTTCTTAAATCTGCACTTTTTTGACTTTTTATTTGAATTCTCACTTTGTTGAAAATTCCGGCATTTTTCAAATGTTCAAATTTTTCAAAATTTTAGTCATTTTCCAAAATTTAAAGTTTTTAGAAAAATTTAAAAATGTTGGCTATTTTTTCAATTTCAATTATTTTCAAAATGTTGATATTTTTTGCAAACCGTCGGTCCTTTATTTGAAAATTGTGATTTTTTTTTAGTCAGACAATTTTTAAAAACTTTTATTGAAATTTTCGTCTAATATTTCGTAAAATTTCGACTCCATTTCAAAAATTCGATTTTTTTTTCAAAATTTCGACTCTCTTTGAAAACTAGACTTTTTTTTAAAAAGTTCAAATTTTTTTTAAATTTTATTCATACATTTTTTAAATATTTCCAATTAAATCTTCGACTTGGAAAAAAAGATTTTTTTTAAACTTGAATTATTGAAAATTTCGACTCTTTTCAACATTTTACCTTTTCAAAATTTCAACTTTTGTGATAATTACGAATTTTTCGATAATTTTCAGTTTTCTTTAATATTTAAAAAATTCATCTTCTTTGACAATTTAACTAAAAACTCTGCAATTTATTTTAAAGGTCGATATTTTTCCAAAAATTCTTTTTTTATACACATTCCCAAAATTATTGAAAATGTGAACCATTTTAAAAATTAAAATTTTTTTTTGAAATCCTTAGTTTCTTTTGAAAATTTGACTTTGTATGAAAATTTCAAAACTTTTAAGATTTGACTTTTTTTTAATTTGACTTTTTTGATAACTAGCTTTAGTTTTAAAAGTGGTAATGTTTTTCTTTTTAGATTTAGAGTTTTTTAAGAAACATTTCCAAATAAAACTCGAATTAAAAAAAGTGAATAGCAAAAATTTCTATTTTTAAAATTGTGCATAGTTTTGAAACAAATTTCCAAAAAATACTTGCATTTTATGTAGAAATGAATTGCCAAAATTTGAATTTTATTCACAAAAAATTGCGCTCAAGCTGGAATATTTGATTTTTTAAATTTCTCTGGAGCTTTAAAATTACTAGAAAAAAATTAAATTAGAACAGTAAATTGCTAATGAATTTTTTTTCAACATTTTAATTAATTTTAATTTCCAAATTTTGAGACTAGATTCTAGAAAAGTTGACCCTTTTTCTGCAAAATTTTAATAATTTCTACTTTAAAGTCGCAATTATAAGAATAATTTTGACAATTAATTTATTTCAAAAAAAAAATGTTGTTTTCTTTAATTCTAAAAATGTTATTGTTTTTTAAAATGTTGTTTACTTATAAGAAATTTCAATTTTTTCAAAAAATATAATCTGCTTTCGCTTGAAATTTCGATCTTGTTTTTATCAAAATTTGAATTTTAAATTCGAATTTCAATAATAAATTTAACATTTCTAGAAAAATTGGAAATTTCGATTAAGAATTTTCTTTGGTCCGACAGTAGTAGTAATTTTTAGAGAAATATAAAATTGTTAAAAAAGGTTAAAATTTACAAGGTTCATTTTTTCTTGAAATTTCAATATTTTTCCCAAAGTTTTCTTATTTTCATGCAAATTTAAAGTTTATTTTCCCTAATCTTATACTTAACAATTTTTAGTTTCTTATCAAAATTGAAAAATAAAATGAACTTTAAAATTTTGTTAAAAAACTTTTAAATTTCCAAAAGAAATTGAAAGGAATCAAAATTTCTACAGGAAAAAATATTTTAAAGACAAAATCTCCACGAAAAGCCGAAATTTCAAAAAAAATTCTTTGTATACAATGTTTACAAAAAAACACAAATTTAGAGAAAAAAAAGCAACATTTTTTGGAAAAAAATAGAAATTTGAAAAAAAAATTAAAACATCTTTACAAAAAAGTCGAATTTTTTTGTTTTTTCCAAAATGTTGAAATCTTGTGGAACTTTCAGGGTTTTTTCCAAACATTTTTTGTCAAAACTACAAAATAAAATGAACTTTAAATTGTCAAATTGTCGTGCAAAAACTTGACATTTTTAAAGCAAATTAGAAGAACCCAATATATATTTATATAAAACTTTTTTCATATTTTTAGACAAAGAATCTAGTATTAAAATTTTTCAACCTAATTTTGGGACACCCTGTATACAAGAAAAAGGGGATTTTTTTAAAGTCAAATTTACAAAGAAATTAAAATTTTAAAGAGAGATAGAAATTTTGAAAAACAAATAATTAAAATTTTTCAATCTGAAGTTATGGCAAAAATTAATTTGCAAAAAATTCAAAACTTCAAGGAAAAGTCAAAATTTTTAAAAAGAAAAGTCAACATTTTCAGATAAAATAAGTCAATTAAACACTACCAAAATTTTTAAAGATATCAAATTAGCAGAATATACTTTTTTTTAAATCAACTTGGAAAAGTCGAAATTTTGAAAAATGTAGATATTTTCGTAGAATTCAAAACTTGGAGAAAAGTTTTTTTTTTTTAATTTGAGATTTGGTCAATACTTAAAATGTCGAGGAATGAAATTTTAAAGAAAGGGACGAAATTTTAAAGAAAGTCGAAATTGTGAAATCTTCAAAATTGTCGAAACATTAAAAATTTTCAGAAAACTAGAATATGTCAAAATATGTCGAAATTAACAATAAAACATTTGGATTTATAGAAAAGAACAACATTGAAAAAATCAGATATTCCAAAAAAAAACTCCAAATTCTAAAATAAATCGATATTAGTCTAAATTTTATGAAAGTAAAAAATTTTCACCAAAAGATAAGATCTATAAATGACGACATTTTTGTAAAAGTAAGAATTTTTTAAAATAGTTGACACCTTGATAAAAGTGAAAATTTTTGAGAAAAAATCCAATTTTTTTTTTTAAGTCAAATTCGATCAAAGAGTTAAAATTTTGAAGGGACGAAATTTTAAAGAAACTCGATATGTTGAAAAACTTGTAAGCTGTCAAAAAAGTCAAGATTTTCAAAATAAGGGAAATGTTTAAACAAACATTTGAAAAAAATACGAAATTTTGAAAAGGTTAAAATTTTGAAATAAAATGACAATTTTGGAAGGAATTTTTATAAAAGTGAAACATTTTAAATAAAACACAGAATTTTCAATGAAAAAAAAAAAAAAAATTTGAGAAAAAGACGAAATTTTGAAAAAGTTAAAATTTTGAAATAAAATGACATGCTTGGCAGGAATTTTCATGAAAATGAAACATTTCAAATAAAACACAGAATTTGCATAAAATTTCGAAAAAAATTTGAAATTCATTAAAATAGCTAGATCTCGAAAAGTAGTCAAGGTAATCTAAAGGATCAAAATTTCAAGTAAAAAAAGACAAAATTAAAAATAAAAGTCAAGATTTCGACAGAATTTTAAAGGTAAATTTTGAAACAAGGTAAAAAATTTGAAGAGCTCTAAAATAGTCGAAAAAGCCAAATTTTTCAAACAAAATCATTCAACAGAAGACAATTTTGGTGCAACGGACTGGTCCTTCGATATCTTCAAAAACTGAAATACAAATCTTGTCCTCTGAAATCAACAAAAATTAAAAAACACAACAAAGGTTGCTCTAATGCTTTTCGATACCCAAGCAATCGTATCTCTCTGAAAATGATAGCTACCGAAACGCGTTAGAGCAACCTTTCTTGGCTTCAAAGGACAAGAATTGTATTTCAGTTTTTTGAAGTTTCATAAAAGTACTATTTAAATATTGAAGGAAAGACCAATTCCAAAAATTATTCATAAAGAAATTAAGTCAGAAGAAATGTTCCGGCATCCCTATGGAGCCGCCCACCACCAAAGGTAGGGACATGCATTATCTTACATTCGTCCGTGATGTTGACGCTCGAATTATCGTTAGTTTTAGGCTCTTAATGCGCTCCTAATGAATTATAAGTGTGTTTCAAGCTGTCAGCAGCGCTTTTGAACGCTTGTATTATGCTGTGGGCAATGGCGCCTCGCAGCCACAACTAGTGGGGGGGCTGCGACAATTATCAGCGTTTTAAAATGTTTAAATTTTCTAATGAAAATTTCGACATTTCAAAACGTTACTTTTCGAAAATTTTAGTCATTTTCCAAAATTTTAAATTTTTGGAAAACTTAAAAATTTTGACTATTTTGTTAATTTCAATTATTTTCAAAATTTTGACATTTTTTGCAAACTGTCGATCCTTTATTTGAAAATTGTGATTTTTTTTAAGTCAGACATTTCTTAAAACCTTTTATTGAAATTTTCGACTAATATTTCGAAAAATTTCGACTCCATTTCAAAACTTCGACTTTCTTTTCAAAATTTCGACTCTTTTTGAAAACTTGACTTTTTTTTGAAAAGTTCAAAGTTTTTTAAAATTTTATTTATAGATTGTTTAAACATTTCCTATTAAATCTTCGACTTAAAAGAAAAGACACTTTCCAAAAATTGAACTATTGAAAATTTCGACTTTTTTCAAAATTTTTCCTTTTTAAAATTTAAACTTTTTTAATAATTACGAATATTTCGATAACTTTGAGTTTTCTACAATATTCAAAGAATTCAGCTTCTTTAAAAATTTAATTAAAAATTCTGCAAATTATTTTAAATGTCGATATTTTTCCAAAAATTCGTCTTTCATTGACATTCCCAAAATTATCGAAAATGCCGACCATTTTAAAAATTGAAATCCTTATCTTCTTTTGAAAATTTGATTTTCTATAAAAATATCAAAATTTTTTAAGATTTTATTTTTTTTAAATTCGACTTTTCTGATAACTTTAGCTTTACTTTTTCTATTTAACTTTAGATTTCTTTGAGAAAAATTTCGAAATAACACTCGAATTAAAAAAAATTAATAACAAAAATTTCTGTTTTTAAAATTCTGCAAAATTTTGAAACAAATGTCAAAAAAAAAACTTTCATTTTATATACAAATAATTTGCCAAAATTTGAATTTTAATCACAAAAAATTGGCTTCAAGCTGGAATATTTATTTTTTGAAATTTCTCCGGAACTTCAAAATTACTAGAAAAAAATTAAATTAGAACAGTAAATTGTTAATAAATTTCTTTCAAAATTTTAATTAATTTTAATTTCGAAATTTTGAGACTCTTCTAAAAATGTTGATTCTTTTTCTCCAAAACTTCAATAACTCCCACTTTAAAAGTCGAAATTATAAGAATATTTCTGGCAATTAATTTATTTTAAAAAAACTATTTTTCTTTAATTCTGAAAGTGTTATTTTTTTCGAAAAATGTTGTTTGCTAATAAGAAACTTTTTCTAGAAATATGATTTGCTTTCTCTTGAAATTTTGAATTTAATACTTAAATTTCGATCTTTTTTTCATCGAAATTTGAATTTTAAATTTGCACTTGAGAATTTCAAGAATAAATTTAACATTTTTAGAAAAATTGGAAATTCCGATTCAGAATTTTCTTTGGTCCTACAGTAGTAGTAATTTTTTAGAGAAATATCAAATTGTAAAAAAGGTTGAAATTTGCAAGGTTCATTTTTGCTTGAAATTTCAATATTTTTCCCAAATTTTTCTTATTTTTATGCAGATTTGAAGTTTATTTTTCCTAAACTTATACTTAACAATCTTTAGTTTCTTATCAAAATTACAAAATAAAATAAGCTTTAAAATATTAAAATTTCGTTAAAAAACTTTTAATTCCTCAAAATAAATTAGAGAAAAATCAAAATTTCTACAAGAAAAAATATTTAAAGATAAAATCTCCAGGAAAAGTCGAAATTTCAAACAAAAATTTTGTATAAAATGTTTAGAGAAAAACACAAATTGCATAGAGAAAAAAAGTAAAGTGTCTTAGAGAAAAAAATCAAGAAATGTCGATATTTACAAATAAAAAATTAATATTCCGTAAAAGACGAAATTTTACGTAAAGGACCGAATTTTCAGAAAATTTAAAGAAGCTCAAAAAAGATCCCAACTGTTTGTCGCGATTTTTTAAGAAATAAAAATTTTCCTAAAAGGTTGAAATTTTCCTAAATTGCCGACATTTTTTTAAAAATTCTAAATTTTCGATCGACATTTCGAAGAAAGTCGAACCTTCGAGAAAACCAAATTTTTTTTTAAATTGAAATTTCTAAGGAAATATAAATTTTTAGTAGAATATTTCAAAAAATGTTGAAATTTTCAAAAAAGAAAAATTAAAACTATGAAAGACGAAATTTTGAAGAAATACGAGATTTTCAGAAAAAGTCAAAATTTCAAAAAAGTTGTAATCGCTGGTGGTATTTCTTAAAAAGTAAAAATTTTATAAAAGGTTGCAATTTTAATAAAACGCCGACATTTTTAAAAACACTAGTAATTTTTAAAAGGTTGAATACTTCAAAAAAACGTAAAATTTCAAAATGGGTAAATTTCGATTACAAAATCCAAATCTTCTATAAAATTCTAAATTAAGAATTGAATTATTGAAAAAAGTCAGACCTACAAAGAAGTCAAAGTTTTGGGAAATAGAAGGAAAGTTGTAGGTATGAAAAAATTTGTAGAAATTTGCGAAAATGTTATAATTTTCAAAAGAGGTAAAATTTTGAGAAAGGGGATATAGAAATTAAAAAAAAAGTTCAAAGCTTGAACAGAAACTAGAAATTTCAAATAAAGTCGACATTTTTAAAATAAAAAATAATAATATGAAAAGGGGTGGTAATTTTAAATATAGGTCGAAAAGCTTAGTCCAAATTATCAAAAACACCAAAGTTTTCAAAAAAAAAGTCTAGCTTTAAAAAGTTAACAAAAAAAAAAAGTAGAAATTTTAAAAAGAGTTGAAATATTCAATAAGGTTAAAACCTCGAGAAAAAAAATTGAAATTTGTAACGAAAGTTTAACACAATCCCAAAAGAAGTCCTAATTTTGAAAAATTTAAAAATTTTTAGAATTGAAATTTTCCAAATAAAACAATTGTCAGAAATCAAAATTTTTAAAAATGAGAATATCTAAAATGCCCTCATTGGCAAAAATGTTAAAATTTCGAGTCTCAAAATTTGAAAACACGTGGAATTTTCTTTAAAAAAGCCAAATTTTGAAAGGATCGAAATTCTTAAGGTTGAAATTTCTAAAAAGTCAAAAGTTCCAGCAGACTTCAATTTTCTTTCAGTCGGCCATGAAATAATAATTCTAAAGTCTACTGAAACAGACTATTATTAAAAGGACTTAATTTCTTTAGTGGCGCTGATGATATTGATCTACTTTCAGCTGTAAACTGTAGTTTATTTTATAATTTATGAAATATAAATAGTTAGCAAACTTTGCCTCATTCTATTTAATTTTCAGGCGCTTTCCATAAATTGCGATTTAAATTTTCAAGCTCTGAAACATAAAATTTCATTAAGCCTAGAAAGCGTTGCTTTAGTTTCTATTAAACCATGTTAATAACCACTCAAAGAGGGATAAAAGCCCCAAGATTGGCAACTTAAGCAGCCAAAGTTGAGCGCCTTAGCGACACGCGCTATCGGTGCTTTTTTTTCAATTTTATAACATTTCGATAACGTGTTTGTTTTTCGTCAAATTGGCGGGCCCTTCAACTGCCGTAAACGATAGGCCACATACAAAATAAAAATACCATTAATCATGTCGCCCTCGTTTTTTACAAGAACAGGAAATAAATTGTTTTTGTGTATGGCCGCAAAAGCTTTTTATAAAGGGGTGAACATGGTTTTTCATTAAGGGGTAATTATTGAATAGAATAGAACATCAAGGGATGTGTGCACGAAAATAATGTCTACATTTTATCCTGAAAAATTACCCTGTAATTTTGGCGATAAACAATGGAGATATACACAATGACGGACAATCGTTAAATATCGTTTTGGTTGATTGCTAATGAAGGTATTGTAATAAAATGAAATTATAGAATTTAGTAAGGAATTTTTCTAGAAAAATTTGGTAAGGAGAAGCGGCCGCGATAATGAATCAAACGACGGTTAAGCGCTCCAGAAATGTTTGCAAACGATAAGTCTTATCTGTACGTTCCTTCTAGAAACCGGAACGGGATCTATAAATACGCGATCGGCTTTCCCTCAGTCAGTCAATGAATAGGTTAGTTATTTAAACGGTGTTAGTGAGTTAATTAGTCAGTTGGTCAGTTAAGTGAATTACAATTGTAGTGTTCCGAGATCAGTTTGAAAATAAAGTGGTTAAGATTCACGCAGTTTTAATTTCAAACCGATAACGCGCAACAGTATTAAGACTCGCTTGAAATTTCAAAAGTTGGTTGTTCGTAATTTAATCTAATTCTTACCAGATAAGGCGGTTAAGTAATTGAAATATTATGATAATTTTTAACGTTGTCAAATATCTACAAACTGATAGTCTATTTTATTTTAATTTGACCTGATTTTTCACAAAATTACGATTTCATTTCAAATTTTCAACTTTTTTATCATATTTTCAACATAATTTTGGTGGAACGGACTGGTTCTTGGTTATCTTCAAAAACTGAAATACAAAACCTGTCGCCTGAAACCAAGAAAGATTAAAAAACACAACAAAGGTTGCTCTAACGTGTTTCGACACTCAAGTTATCATCTTAAAGGAGATTCAGTATCTCTCTTTTCCAGTAATTCATACTTTTTTATATTTCGATTTCTTTTGAAAATCTTTACTTTTTAAATTTTACATTTTTTCCAAAATTTTAACATTTGTAAGTTTCAATATTTATTCAAACTTGCCATTCTTTAAAGTTTTTTACAACTTAAAAGTATCGACTTTTTGAAAGGTGGACTTTTTAATAACTTTGACTTTTTGTAAGATTGACTTCTCCAGAAATTCATACTTTTTTAAATTTCGATTTCATTTGGGAATCTTTACTTTTCACATTAGGATTTTTTCAAAAATTTTGACAATTGTAAATCTCGACATTTTTTCAAAATCCTCATTCTTTAGAAATGTCTAGAACTAGAAAATATCGAGTTTTTGAAAGCTGGATGTTTTTTCAAAACTTTGAACTTCTGTCAAAATTTTTACTTAATTAAAGACTTTTTCCCAAAATATCGAATTTTTAAAAAAATATGTTTTAAAAACTTTCACTGTTTTAAATTTTTTATCGACAATTTCAACTTTTTTGAAATTTTGATTTTTTGAAAATTTTTTACTTTTGAAATTTTAATTTTTTTTATATTTTATGCCCTTTTTAAACACTTTGATTTTCAAAAATTTCGATATATTTTCAAAATCTCCATTCTTTAAAAATTTGTCTCAAAATTTCGACTTTTTAAAAAAAATTTATTCTTTAAATAATCTGACTTTTTTTTTAAATTTTGATCTTTAATCTCCATTCTATAAACATTTATTATTTTCTTTAATTTCCTGTTTTTGGAAGGCCGGACTTTTTTCAAAAATTCGACTTTTTGTCAAAATTTTTATCTTTTTTTAAAATGTTTGACTTTTTATTAAAATTTAGATTTTTTTCAAATATTAACGTTTTCAAAACCCTCAAATTTTTGTAACACTGACTTTTTCCAGAAGTTTCTAATTTTTCAAATTTCGCTTTCTTTTAGGAAAATGTTTACTTTTCAAATTTTAGATTTTTTCCAAGATTTAGATCTTTCCAAGATTTATATTTATAAAAATTTTGATATCTTTTTAAAATCTCTATTCTTTGCAAATTTCTACATTTTTTTGTTTTTGAAAAGTGGACTTTATTTGAAATTTCGAATGCTTTTAAAATTTTGACTTTTAAGAGATTTTTGATTGCGATTTCTCAAAATTTCTACTGTTTTAAAAAATTTTACTATACCTATTTAAAAACGTTCACCTTTTTTGGAAAATTACCTTTTCCAAAAATTTCTACTCTAACAAATTTCGGTATTTGGGAAAATCGTTACTTTTTAAATTTTGCATTTCTCTTATAATATTTTTTTAAACATTTTTCTGAAATTTCTATTCTATGAAAATTTTCAGGTTTTTGAAATTTTCGAGTTTTTAACGCTAAACTTCCTTCGAAATTTCGACTTTTTTGTCAAAATTTAAATTTCTTTAAGATTTTTGACTCTTTCTCAAAACTGGGACTTCTTTAAAGTTATAGTTTCTTAAAAATTTTGTCTTTTTTTAAGATTGCCTTTTCCAGAAATTTCTACTTTTTTAATTTCTATTTTTTTCTAAAATCTTTAGTTTTCAATTTAAAAATTTCTCGGAAATTTTGACCTTTGAAAATTATTACATTTTTTAAATTTCCATTCTTTGAAAATGTCAAAAATACAGAGTTTTTGAAATGTGGACTTAATTTGAAATTTCGAATGCTTTTTAAAATTTTGACTTTTTAGAGATTTTTGATTGCGATTTTTCAAAATTTCTACTGTTTTGAAAAATTTACAATACCTATTTAAAAACGTTCACTTTTTTTGAAAAATTGCCTATTCCAAAAATTTCTACTTTTATAAATTTCTGTTTTTGAGAAAATCGTTACTTTTTAAATTTTGCATTTCTTTTTTAATTTTTTTTAAACATTTTTCTGAAATTTCAATTCCATGAAAATTTCCAAGTTTTTGAAGTTTTCGAGTTTTTAATACTAGAATTCCTTCGAAATTTCGGCTTTTTTGTCAAAATTGAGATTTTTTTTTAAGACTTTTGACTATTTCTCAAAACTGGGACTTTTTTAAGTTATCGTTTCTTAAAAATGTTGACTTTTTGTAAGATTGCCTTTTCCGGGAATTTCTACTTTTTTAATTTCTATTTTTTTGTGAAATCTTTAGTTTTCAATTTAAAAATTTCTCGGAAATTTTGACTTTTGAAAATTGTTACATTTTTAAAATTTCCATTCTTTGAAAATGTCAAAAATGAAGTTTTTGAAAAGTGGACTTTAATTGAAATTTCGAATGCTTTTCAAAATTTTGACTTTTTAGAGATTTTTGATTGCGATTTCTCAAAATGTCTACGGTTTTAAAAAATGTTACTATACCTATTTAAGAAAGTTCACTTTTTTTGAAAAATTACCTTTTCCAAAAATTTCTACTTTTACAAATTTCTGTTTTTGAGAAAATCGTTACTTTTTAAATTTTGAATTTCTTTTTTAATTTTTTTTTAAACATTTTTCTGAAATTTCAAGTCTATGAAAATTTCCAAGTTTTTGAAATTTTCGAGTTTTTAACATTAGGCTTCCTTTGAAATTTCGGCTTTTTTGTCAAAATTGAGATTTTTTTTAAGACTTTTGACTATTTCTCAAAACTGGGACTTTTTTTAAGTTATCGTTTCTTAAAAATGTTGACTTTTTGTAAGATTGCCTTTTCCGGGAATTTCTACTTTTTGAATTTCTATTTCTTTGTGAAATCTTTAGTTTTCAATTTAAAAATTTCTCAGAAATTTTGACCTATGAAAATTGTTACATTTTCAAAATTTCCATTCTTTGAAAATATCAAAAATGTAAAGTTTTTTGATAAATTCAAAATTTCATTTTTCGCCAAAATTTTGACATTTTCAAAGGCTTTTGTTTTCTCAAACGTTATCCTTTTTTAAGAAAATATATATTTTGAAAATGTTGATTTTTTGAATCATTTTTCCAACATTTTTACTTTTGTTTAAATTTTGATTTTTTTGTAAAATCTTTACATTTTAAAATTTAATTTATTTTAAAATCTGCGCTTTTTTAAATATTTTTATCTTCAAAAACTTTAACATATTTTCAAACTCTTCATTCTTTAAAATATTATCTTAAAATGTTGCTCAAAATTTCCAATTTTTTGAAAAAATTATACTTTTTTGAAAAATTGACTGTTTCCAAAAATTCTACTTCGAATTTCAATAGGGTGGAAATTTTCATAGAGTGGAGATTTTAAAAATGTCCAAATATTTAGTCAAAATTTTCAAAAAAAAACCAAAATTTGAAACGTAACGATTCTCCATAAAAAATCGAAATTTGAAAGTAGAATTTTTTTACAAAAGTAAATTTATTAAAAAACTCAATTATTTTTTAAAAGGTCAAAATTTTGACAAAAATTTTGAGAAACTGACATTTCCACAACCCTTACTTCGTGGAATTTACATTGTGGAATTTTTAATATCTGTTGCTTTTTTTCGATCATTAATAAAGTTCAATAGTGAAAAATTTTGAGATAATTTCTTCAAGAATGGAAATTTTGAAAATATGTCGAAATTTTCGAAGATAAAAATGTTGAGAAAGGAGCAAATTTTGGGAAAAATTAAAATTTGAAAGGTAAAGATTTTCCAAAACAACCAAAATCTTAAAAGAGTAGAAATTTAAAATAAATCATAAAGGTCGAAGATTTCAAAAAATAAATTCTTTTAAAAAAGTCGAAAATTTAAAAAACAAAAGTTTTTTTAACTTCTGTCAACATTTTGAAAAATGTCCAGCTTTCAAAAACTCCACATTTTTAGAAATGTATAAATTTTTAAACAATGGAAATGTTGAAAAAATGTAGTTCTTTTCAAAGTTCAAAATTTCCAAAAAAATCTAAAATTGAAAAATATTTTGCAAAAAAGTCGAAATTTAAATAACGAGAAATTTCTGGAAAAGTCAATCTTACAAAAAGTCAAAGTTTTTAAAAATTTATATATGTTTTTAAAAGTTGAAATTTTGAGAAAAAGTTAAGTGAGAACTTCTGTCTACGGGGACTCTTTTTTATACAGAACTTCCAAGTTATTGTCACCGAAAGGAATTTTCCCCAAAAATTACAACCTATCCTTGTTTAAGAAGACGGTTCATCGCCATCTATCTTTATTTCCGCATCCTACCCGCAGTGCTCTGAAATCATAATAGGGTTACGCTTTGGGAGTGGATTAAACTTAAAACAAAAAGTTTTTTTTTACCTTAGACCAACTGGTCCAATCAAATGAACCATTTATGAGTTATTTCCTCTACAAAAAAGAAAGGTATCTGGTTGGTAAACAGCATGTACTTTTAAAAATTTCCTATGAAAGAGTTTTTTATTAATTATGAATGAACGTCAGTCAGGTGTGCACATATTTATTTTCAAAATATTTTGCACCCTTCACGATTGAAGATAAACATTCTCTGTAATTTCTTGTCCTTATATCGGACCATTTTCATGGGAAAAGACGAATCGCCCAATGACCCCTTAAGTACTTTTTAGGACCAAGTAGCATCCTTGTATCACCCTTCAATTTTTATAATCATTTGGGCGAAACTTGGGCAGGTTTACCAAGTTCTTTAGTTGACGATTAAACAGAAACTATGCCTAATTAATTACTAATTGTAATTACAAAAAAATATCAAGTTAGCTCTTTTCAAATTTTTCAGAAATATAAAAATTTTGGTACAAGGAAGATTTAACTGCTAGGGAACCAGTAGACGTTCGAAAAGATCTAATTTTAGGAAGATTAGAGCAAAATAATCCTTCCTCCCTTCTGATGCTTAGTAAGGATTTGAGTCTTTCTGGTCAAGAAATCTTAGTAATTGTTAAGGATGAAATTTTGCAGACAAAACTTTTAAAAGGCTCGAGTTTTTGTGCATTCCATTTTTTCTAAAATTGAAATTCTTTGCAACTTTAACTTATCCACAGACCCAAATATTTCTGGTGCCAAAAGTTCTGTAATAGTAATAACTTATTTATTTTTTTCCTTAAAATCATATTATTATTTTGAAACATTTCACATATTGTGGTAGATTTTTTTCTCAATTACATCGTCAGTTGTTAATAAAAAAGGTATGATTTTTATTATTGGTTAATCTGATTTCTTTATCACAAAATTTCGTGTCAATGTTCCCATTCAGCAATTTTAAAATATGAGTTTCTTTGGCAGATAAACCGGTATGCAGAACTGAACAGAAAAGAATCTACGGCGTAGCAAGGCATGAAAATGCCAAAATTCTTTGCGAAGTTGAATCGTACCCTCCTCCCGAAACCTTCAGGTGGTCGTTCAACAATTCCGCTGAGACAATCGACGTTCCACAGACGAGATATCGCTCAGGAATTCATCATTTTTCATCGACTCTCACCTACACGCCAGTGACAGAGTTGGACTATGGAACTGTGATGTGTTGGGCCAACAATCTAGCAGGAAAGCAGGTGGAACCTTGCGTCTTCCATATCATAGCAGCAGGTAGGAGTAGTTTTAATCTAGATTTGTTTTTATCTATCCATGAATTTCTAATGATGGAAGACTTTAAGACTAATAATGAAATAGTTTTCAAGTAATTTGAACACGAAGATGAAGGGAAGCAGAAGGTTAAAAAAGCAATTCTAATTTTTGTAGTTTACCAAAGAAAGAGAGGATTCTTCGCTGAGAGAAGCTCAAGATTAGAAAAGCAATGCTAGTATTCCTAATTTACCAAAGAAAAAAATAACTTTTCGACAAAAAAGCTTTTAATTAGTTGATAATGTAGTCCCCAAGATTTGATGCAAATGTGTCGACTTAGAAGCAATAATCTCGTTAGTTACTGCTTCTAAATTTGTCGCTTCCTTCCCCCTTGCAATATTAAATTGTTTTAGGTAAACCAGACCCCCCGTTCAACTGCACCATCATGAACCAGACGAGCGAATCTCTGGAAGTGGAGTGCACCGAGGGCTTTGACGGTGGTCAGCCGCAATATTTCCTCCTGGAAGTTTACGACCAACAGACGGACATCTTGCAGGCCAACGTGTCTGCCAAGTTTCCTTTATTTACAGTCAGCGGCCTGGAAGCCGGAAAGATCCTGAAAATGGTTGTGTACGCGGCCAACTCGAAGGGGAGGAGCGAGTCGGTTTTATTGGAAGGATTTACACTGAAAGTCGCTGAAAAACAAACAGGTAAATTCCACTCATTGCTGCTTTATATTGGATCGTTAGAGACGACTTTACGACTCGGCCGTTTATTCTGTTAAATTACCTCAGTTTAAGCGGTTTCGGCTAATGACTTTTTAATTTTCTGCTTAAAGTGGAATTATTTCGTACTGGAGGGTCGTTACAATCTGGATTCGGCGATTTGGCTTTTTCTAATTTCGCGGGAAATTTTACACTTTACTCAACGCTCTTATTACTTAAGATAAACCTAATGTTCCTGTTTATGGACCAATAACATCATGGTTGCACTAAAATTTCGGGAAAAAATTGACTGAACGCTTGGCAGCATCACACGTTACTGCATCTGTTGTAGAAATCTACACTGTAAGCAGAAAAAAACAACATAGAGGTATTAGGGTTTTTTTTAAATTTGAATAATACAAACTTCTACATGCTATTTCGCATATTATATTAAAAACTTTAGAGACAACTTAGTTATTATTTATGAATTCCTTAAAGTACCTCTTGCAGTAGAATTAAAAATGTTGATCGGCACGAGCGAGGATCGAACCCGAGTCCTATCAAGCAGCAGGTAAACTCCCCCACTCGGGTACTCAGATTTCC
This sequence comes from Dastarcus helophoroides, assembly GCA_028583605.1. Classification (NCBI taxonomy): domain Eukaryota; kingdom Metazoa; phylum Arthropoda; class Insecta; order Coleoptera; family Bothrideridae; genus Dastarcus; species Dastarcus helophoroides. The sequence goes on along the minus strand of CM053330.1, from coordinate 7,189,511 downwards.
ATTCTTAATTCTACTTATGCTCATCACGTACCATGATACGTAATACTTTTTACATTCTTTATGTTTGAATACTTTCGTAGTAAAAAGGTATTATATTTTACCTGGCAACAAAACACTCAGACAAATTCAACAAACGCACACATTCAGTTAAATCGCACTTCAAAATAAATACACATTCCGTTACATCGCACTTAAAAATAGACAAACAGATTCAAGTTGTTAAATTGGAGACACACAAAGACCCAAGACAATCAATCGACCTGAATCAATACGGTTAAGATTAAGCTGTATTTCTATACCAATTTTTTATGCCTATGACTTGCCTGTAACCTTGAAGTTATCTCTAGTAGCTTGCGTTTTGAAGTGATCTCTAGTAACTTGTTCAAATGCAACTTTACTTGAAGCTGAAAAATTCCTAAATTTCAAATCTTCGTGATACTCCGGATTCATTTATAGACTTAAATATTTATAGCAGCAACAAATTGCAATGCTGAAAGTGTAGGCTCTACCTAAAGCAGAAATTTTGCTAAAATTTAAAACTTGAAACCATAAAAAATCTGAATGCCAAAGATGTGTGCGTTCTGAGACTTTATCAGAGGGAAGATTTTGGTTCCAGGAACAATCGCCCAAATCTTTCTGGCAGTAAAGACTTAATAATGCTTCCCCCTTTTAGTGTTAAATAACACGCTCCTTTAGTGTTAAACAACACAGACTAACGATAGAAAACATTTTTAATAATTTTACCTAATTGCTATGTGTTTTGACGTGCTAAACCCAAAAATAATAATAAAAAAGTCGTACCACCCATTAATTTTTCACATTTAAATATTTAAAATGTGGAAAGTTTAATTTTTATCATTCAAATGCTGTAAGGTTGGCTGTTGCTCATTCTGTTCATAGGAAGAAAGCTTACGACAATCCTAATAAGACTTTACTGAAAAATAACCATCTATTGTATGCTATGTGGAGATTTGATGATAATCTTTGGTCAACAAAGGGAATTTAAAAGGTTTTTATGCTCCACAACAATGTCTAAAAGTCTTGCCCAAACATGGTCAACTTTTTAAATATTTCATCAAAAGTTTCCCTTATCTATCACAAATCAAACTCAAAGCAGAGATTTTTGTTAGGTTTGGTATTCGTAAAATGATGTTTAATTCCAACATTGAAGAAAAGATGATTAGAGAGGGATTTAAAAAAGTTGTAACAAAGTTTTTGGGGCAGTGTAAAAGATCCTAACAATGAACTTATCAGAGCTAATATAAGAGACAAGTTCAACAATCAGGATTGTCCAATAATCCTAGAAAGCAACTTTTTGTACAACCATCTTCAATTTTTTTTCCTAAAAACTTGGGTGATGTGAGTGAAGACCTGGGCAAACGGTTCCATCAGGACATAAAGGAGATGGAAAGCAGCATCAGAGACCAAAGAATATCAACATGGTGATTACTGTTGGTCCCTTCATGATGAACAAGAAAAGCCATCACATCAGAGAAACAGCTATACAAGAAACTTGACAAAGAAAGTAAAAAGGAAATACAAAAAAAACACCTACAATGTTAGCTTTAAAGTAAAATATGTCATCGTAAGTAAAAATTGTAGCCTAATCAAATGAAAGCAAAATATTTCTATTTCCTACGCATCATGTTTTCCCTATTTTAAAATATAATCAATGTCTTATTGTGAGAAAACTGTGAGTATTACAAGAAAACTCATGCCAAATACGGTTTCAGCACCCAAAAAAACATAAGATTTGGATGAATTGGTTTTAAAAGTTTTCACAAATATGTTGACCTGTGTAATTTAAGTTGTCAGCATTGGAAATATTTCGAAAATATTTGAATATCAACCAAATTTTTGAAAGCAGGAAGACATTGTTAGTAAAAAAATTTGAATGTTGCCAGAATTAATGCGCCAGACTTTAGCCATCAAAAAGCTCCAAACTCAGAAAGACGGGTCAGACTTAAGCCATCAAAAAGCCCTAAACTCAGGAAGACGTGTCAGACTTTAGCCATCGAAAAGCTCTAAACTCAGGAAGACTTGATAAGACTTCCTAAGTTTAGAGCTCTAAACTCAGGAAGACGTGTCAGATTTTAGCCATCGAAAGGCTCTAAGCTCAGGAAGACTTGATAAGACTTCCTGAGTTTAGAGCTTTTCGATGGCTAAAGTCTGACACGTCTTCCTAAGTGTAGAGCGTTTCGATGGCTAAGTCTGGCACAGGAAGTCTTGATAAAACTTCCTGAGCTAAAATCCTTCAAAACTGAGAGTTTCCACGACTTTAAGTCTTTAATGCTTGAATCATTTGGACGTTTTGCTTTTCACTCTTTTTACTCAAAATATTGATGCTTAAAAGTAGAATCTTTTGACACTTGTATACTGAAGCTGTTCTAGTGTTAAGGATTTTAAATCATTATTTTACTTGGTTCAAATCTTTGGACTCTTTGAACCTAATTTTGTTTGCCTCCATTGTTCTCCTAATGCTCACCTCTTCCTATTGTTGCGTGTTATCGGTTCGAAAATTAAAACTTCGTGAATTGTAAACACTTTATTTTAAACCAATTTCGAAACACTTGAGTAGCTCTCTGAAGATTATAGCTTGGCTACCAAAATGCGTTACAGCAACCTCTGTTGAGTTTTTTAATCTTTCTTGGTGCCAGGGGACAAGATTTGTATTTTAATTTTTGGAACACTATCATTATGATTCAGTTATCTATCTAACTATGTAAGTTTAATTGTAAGGGTTGGAAATGTCAATTATCTAATATGTATCTATCTGACCAACCAAATGAGTGACCGAGGGAAAGACGACCGCGTATTTATACCCTTCCTGATTTCTAGAACGGATGTCCTTACAGATAAAATTATCTCTTGGGGAAACGTCCGAAGCGCTTATCTGCTGTATGATTCATTCTCGCGGCCGCTTCCCATTATCAAATGTTTATAGAGAGTTTCTTACACTATACAATCACTAATACAAATTTTATATATACATTTTGTCACACTATGTTAAAATCTTAGATACTCGATATTTTCTGGCGCTCAAATCTTCTCGATACTGAGATCCTCGAGGCACTTAAATTTTCTTAAGTTTCTAATTTACCTAATAACGACTCTTTAACCTGACATCCAGATCCTCCCGACTTCCAATTTTCATCGATGTTTAAATCTTCTTGATACTGAAATCTTGATACTGAAATTTTTTGATACTGAAACCTTCTTGATACTGAAATGTTCTTGATACTGAAATGTTCTTGATACTGAAATCTTCTTGATACTGAAATCTTTTTGATACTGAAATCTTCTTAATAGTGAAATCTTCTTGATACTGAAATCTTCTTTATACTGAAATTTTTTTGATGTCGAAATCGTCTTGGTACCAAGTATTTCGTGTCACTAATATCTTCCCAATGCTGAAGGCTCCAAAGACTCTAAAGTTTTTATTATTTTTATTTTGTTAAAAGTTTCAAATTTTTCCAAGCCTTAAATCATCCTGGAATTTAAATTCTCTTAACACTTGGTAATCATGCTTGAACCTTTACTTAGATTCGTGCTGTACTCATCTCTTCTTCAGACTCGAAATTATCCAGTACTCAAATCTTCTTGATATTCAGATCATCTAGCAGTCAACTATTTTGGCACTTAACTTACCTGACATTAAATTAGTTTAGACAGCGAATACTTAATGTGTTTCCAACGGTTAATTCTACCTAAACCGTACATTTCCTTGACTTTCACATCTTTCTCAAACTCGAATTTTCTAGCCATTCAGATCCAATCTTCTCAAGATTAAAATAGTTTCACGCCTAAATCCTAAGCTCGAGAGCTTCTGATGCTTAAATTTGTTAATTCTCAGGTTCTTCTGATGCTCTAATTGTCTTTATTTTGACAATCAAACTTTCCATGCATATCAGTTATCTGAATGTTGAAGATCCAAAGTTTTTAGGCGCTAAAATATTTTTAAAATAAATTCTCCTGGTATTAAAAACTTAATTAGATTAAAATCCAGATTAATGCAAGCAGCCCTTAACATCATAAGGAACTGGTGTGAGGCAGAGGAACTTAATGTTAATCCACACAAGACAGTTCTTATTTCGTTTACAAGTAGAATAAAGCTAGACCCACAAGCTCCCACTCTCAATGGAATATAGATACAATTTTCCAATGAAGTTAAGTATTTAGGGATCTTCCTAGACCAAAAATTAAATTGGAACACTTATTTGGAAAGAACTCTTTCAAAAGCCACAATGACAGTGTGGACTTATCGTAGGCTTGTAGGAAAGACATAGGGGATGAAACCGAAAATGATATTTTGGATATACCAAACGGTATAGTTGCCTATACCTCAATAGTATGGTGGCCAAGACAGGACAAATTGCTGCGCAAGGTAAATTACACAAATAACAGCGGCTAATTTGCTTTGACATAATCAAAGCTATGGCGTCAGCTGCAATAGAGGCAATGATAGGCCTTACTCCACTTCACCTTTGGGAGAAAAAGGAGGCAGCGCTTAGTGCCTCAAAGCTATTCCAACCAAACAAACTGAAACCAAATGACTTGGTTGGCCACGTACAGATTCTGGAAAAAATTCTACTAAGATCCATTGCCAAACCAACAGATCAAATGCCTACAAGACTTTGTTGTTCCATACGAAGTGATTATCGGGGACCGCCAGACATGGAATAGACACAGTAAAGGTCTAGCAAGCAACGCATCTGTCTGGTACACAGACGGATCCAAACAAACAGAAGTATCCAAACGGAAGTAGTAGGACTAGTCCCAATTTAAGACTCTAACTTAGGAAACACTCCCATAATTTTCCAAGCAAACCTGCTTGCTATAACTCTGCTCAAAAAAGTGCCTTCAAAAAGGACTCAAAAACGTACAGGTTTACGTTATTTTGGATAGTCAGGCTGCATTAAAGACTCGTCCAGAACCCAGTCAAAAATGAACTGGGAATGCAAACAATTCCTGAAGCAACTGGCTGCGAACAACAAAGTAACTTTGATGCGGGTTCCAAGACATCAAAGCGCAGAAGAGGTCGAAGAGGCAGATAGACTCGCAAAAGAGGCCTCAATCACACCTCCCTTCAGCCCAGAACCATACTGTGGTCTTACAAAAAGCTATGTGAAAATGAAATATATAATTGGGCGACAAACCAGAGGCCGTCATATTGAAGGAAACTCCATGCCAAAGACAGTCAGAAAATGTCACCACTATCTCAAAAAGGAAGTCTGAGCAGCTCCTCGAACTGAACAAGGACGTCTTGAGAATAATAATGGGACGTTTCACAGGACACTTTTTAGTAAAGTATCAGCTTAAGAAGATTGGAAAAGTGAATGATAAAAACTGCAGATTCAGTGCAGCAACTGAAACAACAGGAAACCTGCTCCGCTAATGCATGGCTCAGTTCTGTAAAAGGCTCAAATTTCTTGAAAGGGTGACCCTGACACCATAAGAAATAAGAGAAACAGTTCGTAAAAATACAATAAACTATGTAAAAAGGCTAAATATCTTGGACAATCATTAAAAAATTGGAGTCCGCACAAAAGATGCTAATGGGTCGCAGTGCTGAGAGGTTCAAAACCATATACGACTCTTATTTCAGAACTGTAGAACTTTAGAAGAATTTCTAGAACTATTTCATTTTACCATTTGATATAAGAAGGTCATTGCTTCCAAAGATATTTGAGCATTAGTAAAGTCTTAAGGATAGAACTGAATTGAATGTAGAGAGGACTTAAATTTAAAAATAATTAGAGCTTCAGACCGATTTGACAGAAGGGGACTTTTTAATGTATGGAAGTCTTTAATTTATGCTGCTGCTAATAGTTTTCCTAAACTTAAATTTAAAAATAATTAGAGCTTCAGACCAATTTGACAAAAAGACACTCCTTAATGTATGGAAGTCTTTAATTTATGCTGATGTTAATAGTTTCCTAAACTTAAATTTAAAAATAATTAGAGCTTCAGACCGATTAGACAGAAAGTCACCCCTTAATGTATGGAAGTCCTTAACTTATGCTGCTGTTAATAGTTTTCCTAAACTTACAAATTTATTATTTTCTTCAGCGCAAAAATTATAAAACTCAAACGCGTAGATTTTTTTGTAACAAATTTATCTTAATACTTAAAGACGTAATAGTCTCTTTGTCTTAAAACATTTAAAGCCTTGGGTCTTTAGATTAGAAAAAATTAAATGGCAGAATGTTTTATCATCCGTCATATGGATTAAGGCTTTAAAAATGGTTATTGGAGTTTCAGGAGGATTTAAGTATTAGAAACCTATGAAAAAGCTAAAAAATTGTCTGGTGCCAATTAACTTTAACATTACAGATTTGAATACATCCTAAGACCAAATTAATGTTTAAGCACTAGTCTTTCTAGTTTCTAGCTCTTCTAGAGTCTAGTTTTTCGGATGCTCATAATTTCCTAAAACTCAAATCTTTATGTCTTGGACTTTCTGATGCTCAAATCTTCTTAATCATCAAATCCTTCTAGCACTAGAGTCTTCTTAACGTCAAGGCGTTGATCCACCTAATGCCAAAATCTCCCTGAGGCTAAAGCAGATTGAATATAAAAAGTCCAAATTATTTTTAAAGTTTAATTCTTCCTAAAATTCCAATTGTCCTGAAACAGATTGTTTTCGACACTTTGTTCTCGTAAATTTTAAATCTTTCAAATCTTTCTGGAATCCAGTTTTGTAAAGGTTTTTGAGACTTCTTGATGCTTAAGTTTAACTGAAATTCAAAACTACTTAACAATTAAGTATGAATATTAAAAGCCTGAAACATTCCTAAAGCTTAACTCTTTTTAAAGTTTCAATGGTCCTAAAACTGCATTGTTTTCGACACTTTGTTGTCGTAAACTTTAAATCTTCCAAATCTTTCTGGAATTCAGTTTTTCAAAGGTTTTTGAGTCTTTTTCGTACTAAAGTTTCACTAAAATTCAAAACTACTTAACAATTTAGTCTGAATATAAAAAACTTGAAATATTTCTGGAGCTTAAATCTTTTTAAAGTTCCAATTATTCTGAAACTGGATTGTTTTCGCCACCTCTGTTTTCCTAAAATTTAAATCTTTCTTAAATCCAGTTTTTTAAACGTTCTTGAGTATTATTCTTCACTGAAATCAGAACTATTTAACAATTAAGTCTGAATAATAAAATCTTGAAATATTCCTGAAGCTTAACTCTTTTTAAAGTTCGAAGTGTCCTGAAACTGAATTGTTTTCGCCACTTGTGTTCTCCTAATATTTAAGTCTTCTAAATCTTTTTGGAATCCAGTTTTCCAAAAGTTTCTAGGTCTTCTTTATACTAAAGTTTCACTGAAATTTAAAACTACTGAACAATTACGTCTGAATATTAAAAGCCTGAAATATTTGTGAAGCTTATTTCTTTTCAAAGTTCCAATTATCCTTAAGCTGGATTGTTTTTGACAATCATCAGATCTTTCTGGAATCCAGTTTTCCAAAGGTTTTCAAGTGTTCTTCTTACTAAAGTTTTATTGAAATTTAATATTACTTAACAATTAAGTTTGAATATTAAAAGCCTGAAATATTTCAAAAGCTTAACTCTTTTTATAATTCCAGTTGTCCTGAAACTGGATTGTTTTTGACACTTTTTTCATGTAAAATTGAAATATTTCAAACCTTTCTGGAATCCGGTTTTCCAACGGTTCTTGAGTTCTCTTCATACTTAAGTTTCACTGAAATTCAAAACTGCTTAACAATTAAGTATAAACATTAAAAGCCTGAAATATTCCTAAACCTTAACTCTTTTTAAAGTTCCAATTGTCCTGAAACTGGATTGTTGTCGACTCTTGTGTTCTCATCAAATTTAAATCTTCCAAATTTTTCTGGAATCCGGTTTTCCAACGGTTCTTGAGTTTTCTTCATACTTAAGTTTCACTGAAATCAAAACTACTTAACAATTAAGTCTGAATGTTAAGATTCCGAAATATTTCTAAAGCTTAACTCGTTTTAAAGTGCCAATTGTCCTGAAACTGGATTGTTTTCGCCACTTGTGTTCTCCTAAATTTAAATCTTTCAAATCTTTCTGGAATCCTGTTTTCCAAACGTTCTTGAGTCTTCTTCATACTAAAGTTTCACTGAAATCAAAACTACTTAACAATTATGTCCAAATAATAAAAGCTTAAAATATTCCTGAAGCTTAACTTTTTTTTAAAGTTCTAATTGTCCTTAAACTGGATTGTTTTTGCCACTTGCGTTCTCTTAATATTTAAATCTTCCAAATTTTTTGGAATCCACTTTTCCAAAGGTTCTTGAATCTTCTTCTTACTAAAGTTTGACTAAAATCAAAACTACTCAACAATTAAGTCTAAATATTAAAAGCCTGAAATATTCCTAAAGCCAATTGTCCTGAAAGTGGATTGTTTTCGCCACCTGTGTTCTCCTAAAATTTAAGTCTTTTAAATATTTCTGGAACTTATTTTTCCAAACGTTCTTGAGTCTTCTTCATACTAAAGTTTCTCTGAAATCAAAACTACCTAACAATTAAGCCCAAATAATAAAAGCTTATTATATTCCTGAAGCTTAACTCTTTTTAAAGTTTCAATTGTTCTGAAACTGGATTGTTTTCGCCACTTGCGTTCTCTTAATATTTAAGCCTGTAATCCAGTTTTTCAAAGGTTTTCAAGTCTTTTTCTTACTAAGCTTTCACTAAAATTCAATACTACTTAACAATTAAGTCTGAATATTAAAAACCTGAAATATTTAAAAAGCTTAATTTTTTTTAAAGTTCCAATTGTCCTGAAACTGGATTGTTTTCTACACTTTGGTCTCGTAAAATTGAAATCTTCCAAATCTTTCTGAAATCCGGTTTTTCAAAGGTTCTTGAGTTTTCTTCATACTTAAATTTCACTGAAATTCAAAACTACTTAATAATTAAGTATAAATATTAAAAGCCTGAAATATTTCTAAACTTTAACTCTTTTTAAAGTTCCAATTGTCCTGAAACTGGATTGTTGTCAACTCTTGTATTCTTATCAAATTCAAACTTTCAAATTTTTCTGGAATCCACTTTTCCAAATGTTTTTGAGTCTTCTTCACACTAAAGTTTCACTGAAATCAAAACTACTTAACAATTAGGTCTGAATATTAAAAGCCTAAAATATTCCTGAAGCTTAACTTTTTTTAAGGTTCCACAATTGTCCTGAAACTGGATTGTTTTCGTCGCCTATCTTCTCCTTAAATTTAAATCTTGCAAATTTTCTGGAATCCAGTTTTCCATAGATTCTTGAATCTTCTTTATACTTAAGTTTTACTGAAATTCAAAACTATTAACACACAATTAAATATTTCTGATGCTAAACTATGCTTAATATCCGAAAATATTCCTAACACTAAATCCTCTTTAAGTTTCAATTTCTTAATGTTGAAGATGTTTAGACTTCAAGTCTTGATAAAACTTTATTCTTCTTAACTTCCCCTAAGATTAAATACTTTTTAATCTATTTGGAGTTACTGGTTTCCTCATTTTGGTGGAACGCACTGGTCCTTGGTTATCTTCAAAAATTGAAATACAAATCCTGTCCCCCTTTTCAGGGGACATGATTTGTATGTCAATGGTTTCCTACTGTTGAATACTTGAATTGAAAGGGTGGAAATTTGAGCATTGGCCCAGGAGACAACAGCTCTAGGTACACCAGAAGCAACATTTTTGAGACGTACAATTTGAGATGCAACATGCTCGAACAAAATCGATGTTTGAACATCGTTTTTTTTTTTAATGAAACATCTATGTCTCCAACATTGGTATTCGGTAATTTAATGTTTTTTCGATGTTTTTTTTAAATATTTAATTGCTAGCTTAAGAAGTCAAATTTCCCAAAACGTAGAAAAGACATCAATTCAAAAAGAATTTTTTTAGAATTTTTGAATTTAAAGTTGTAGTTTCAACTGCTTTTCTCAAAAATTCTAACTTTTCTCCAAAATTTGAGATTTGGAGATCAAAGAATCTTGAAATTTGGCTTTTTTTTTCGAAAATATGGCTTTTTTCTTGCGTTTTGCCTTCAATCTCAAAACTTAAGTAAACTGGAAACTTCGACTTTTGTTTCGAATTTTCGAGAAAAGGGTCGAAATTTTGACGTTAATCTCGAAATTTGTATACTCCTAGGATAAGGTTAAGTTAGGCAAATAAAAGCTTTGTTTAAGCACACCCCTTATAATATTCTCAGTTGGCAGAGGGGTTTGTTCAGTAATTTAAATTTTTAATAACCAAAATTTCGACTTTTTTCTCAAAATCTCTAGGTTGAAGTCTAAATTCGAAACTAAAGTCGAAATTTCTAGAAAAAAGTCCCAATTTTGGGATTAAAGTCAAAATTTTGACTTTAATCTTGAAATTTTAAGAAAAAAGTCGAAATTTCGATTACCGTCAAATTTTTTATTAACGTCGAAATTTCGATAAAATGAATACTCGACATTCGAAACTCGAATTTTCTAGGACATTTTTTTCATCTTTTAATTAATGACTTTTCTATTTCTAATTTGTCATGAAATGAGAATTGTCTTCCTTTCAAATTTTAGCCCATATTTTTTTTATTTGTTTTTTTTTTCTCCAAAGTTTAACTTTAAACTCAAAATGTACGTTTTTGGGACCAAAGATTACGTTTAAAGATTAAAATTGTCAATTTTTATTTATAGATTAAAACTGAACTTCACATTTAAAAGTTAAACTGAATTTTTTTTTAAATTTCTACTTTAATCTTAAATATTTATAAAAAATGCGTCAATTTTCGATTAAAATTTAAAACTGACCTCTGGATTCGAGTTTAAAGTTGAAGCTTCGACTGTTTTTCTCAAAAATTTGAATTTTTCTCCAAAATTTGATTTGGCAATTGAAGAATCTCCAAATTTCGCTTTTTTTAAATATGACTTTTTTCTTGCGCTTCGCCTTCAATCTCAAAACTTTGGTAAACTGAAGACTTCGACTTTTTCTCGAATTTTCGAGAAAAGGGTCGAAATTGCGACGTTAATATCGAAATTTGTATACTTCTAAGCTAAGGTTAAGTTACGTTAAAGTTTCGCCCAAGTACACCCCTTATAATATTGACAGTAGGCAGTAGGATTTGTTTAGTAATTTAAATTTTTAATAACCAAAATTTCAACTTTTTACTCAAAATTTCTGGGTTAAAGTCTAAATGCGAAAGTACAGTCGAAATTTCTAAGAACAAAAGTCAAAATTTTAATACTGAAGTCGAAATTTTGACTTTAATTTTGAAATTTTAAGAAAAAAGTCGAAATTTCGATTAACGTCAAAATTTTGATTAACGTGGAAATTTCGATAAAATAAATACTCGGACATTTCGCCCTGAAACTCGAATTTTCTAGGACATTTTTTTTTCATCTTTTAATTAATGAGTTTTCTATTTATAATTTGTTATGTAATGAGAATTGTTTTCCTTCCGAATTTCTATCCATATTTTTTCTATTTGTTATTTTTTTCCCCAAAATTTAACTTCAAACTCAAAAAGTTCGTTTTTTGGACCAAAGATTACGTTTAAAGATTAAAATTATTAATTTTCATTTCTAGATGAAAACCGCACGTAACATTTAAAAGGTAAACTCAAAATTTTTTAAATGCCCACTTTAATTTTAAATATTTGTAGAAGATGCTTCAATTTTCAACAGAAATTTAAAATTGAACTCTGGATTTGGAGAAAAAAGTTCAAATTCTAATAACAAACCTAATTTTATTTAAAATAATTGGTTTAATTCAAAAATGTTAGAAAAGTTTCGAGATTTCTCAAAAAATTGGAATCAGAAAAATAGGCAATTTTCAATTCTTTCAAATTTAAACATGGAATTTTGATAACAATTTCAAATTTCTAGTCGTAGGTATTAAGATTTTTAACTAAAAATGTACAGCTTCTCAAATATCACAATTTGGGAAATTAGATTCGAAATTTTGGGAATTTGGTTTTGGTTTTTGCTGGCAAACTTTTACGTCTGATTTAAAGTCTAGACTTTTTCTGAAATGTTATATTTTTTTCTCTGGAAATGTCAACTTTTTTTTAAATAAAAGAAAAAATCAAACAAATATTAATTTACGTAAAATACTTTTTTCTTAAAGAAACTGAAATTTTTAAGTTTCAACTAGAAATGTTAATAACACTTAAATAGAAACCAGGATTTTTTGTTTTTTTGCTTGAAAATTTTGTTTGGAGCCTAAAATTATCAAAAAAAAAGTGAATATTTCGAGATTACGGTCAATCGTACCTATACACTCGAGGAAAACGTCAATATTTGATTGTTAAATTTAAAATGTTAACAATAATCTCTACCGTAATTAATCTCAAAATTCTCGAATTTTTGAGTTTAGGAGATTCAAGCTTACCTTCCAAATTTAAAGAAAAAATTTCAACTTTCAAGAAAATCCTAAAACTTATAAGAATAAAATATGGAAATTTGATTTAATATTAAATTTTAGGAAAAAATTCGAGATTTTAAGAAAAATTTACAATTACAAATATATTCACTTTTCAAGTAAAGCACATAATACGAAATAAGACATTTTGCTTAAAAATTGATAACTTTTAGAAAATTTGTAATTTGGAAATTAAGGTCGAAATTTTGAGAATGTAGTTTCGAGTTTTATTTAGAAGTAATAATTTCGGCTCGAAAATTCGTGTTTTTCTAAGAATGTTAATCTTTTTTCTGAAAATTTCGATATTTTTGTAGAGGTTTTAAATTAAAATATGATAAAGCAAGAAAAGTTATGTAAAAAAAATTGTCTTAAAGGAATTGAACATTTTAAGTTTAAATTGGAAATTTTTTATTTTCTTTTTAGCCAAAAATTTAAAGTTATAAATACTAAATAAACAATAAATAATTGTAAATTTAAAATCAAAATTTTAAAAGAGTTTCCCTAAAATATTCAGTTTTGGAATTTCCAAATTAATGCTTCAAAACCTATCAAAAAATTTTCATTTTTCGTTCAAAATTTAGGCTATTTTATAGATTGCGAAACGAAATAAAAATATCTATGAATTTTGAAATAATTGTACTATATATCTTCGACATACAAAGTCAAAGTCAGCATCAATTTGGTAAATATACACTGCTGCCACCAGGTGATTACTTTCAGAATTATTTAGTCGTTTGTCCCGTCAATATATGCAACGGTTGACGCTAATTCTGACGCGATTAGATGCCTCGATTTTTCAAATATTGCTTGTAAGGATGTATTGATATTTTTTAGGCTTAGAATCCAGGTTGAAACAACGATGGAGTTTTCAAAATAGGAAACCATCGTTTGCATTCTTATGTACAACTCGAAGATAGCAAATTCCTACGCAGTTCAACTTGATATAGTGCGAAGTTCTATCTGTAAAGCTTTATTTTGCCAGAGCTTCTAAACTCTAGAATTAAAAAAAAAATCTCAACTTACCTGCAGTTTAAGACAACTTGTCGCCATTTACATTTATTTCCTCGCAAAACAAGTAGATTTCACTGTAGTGGTGGTTATTAATAATTGTGTTCATTCGTTCTGTCGCAGATAGATCTATATGTTTCTCCTATGTACGTATACGTTATTCTACTTGCATCGTATTTATTAAAATGTTTTCTTTGTGATTCATTATTTCACTACGAGTTACCCTCAGAGAATAGATTTTACTTTTTGAGTATTTTTTATGCCTATTATGCTTCATTTTCTGTTTAGGGCAATCTTGAAAAAGTTTATGAAACTTGGTTTTAAGAAAGCAAGACGTAATTAGTTTCAGGTAGAAGTACCTTATTATTTAAGTTCTTTGTGTGTCAAAAGGTTTCACTGAAAAATATCCAGTGCCATCACAAACTTGCAAAAGGAAAACAGAATTCGATATGTAACATTGCAATATTCTCGCTTCTCAGAATATCGCATTTTCCAATGTATACCATCTTTAGGCAAATCTTTTTTATTCGAGTATTCCGGCCGTGCGTCGAGGTGTTTTATCAAAAGGTCGAGAGCTGCGAAGTAAGGGATTATTTTGATTGCAGTTTTATCTCTGGGAACCCGAGATCAGCTGGAAATAGCTCCAATGTTGGGTATATTAGTCGGCCTGGTGACGGCCCTTCTGCTCCTGACTGTTGTAATACTAGGGGCGCTTAAAATACGAGCCGCCCGAAGAGAAGGGTCGAGACCTCTTAGGCCGGGTTTTCTCCCTGTTAAAGAGAAGTCCACGATGCCGGTAAGAGCGGAATCCCAGGACCTCTACGAGAAGGACGACAAGAATCCAGACGTCATACCTGCGAACAAAGGTAAGCCTTTCTCTGTATGACATCGGTGTGATATGCTCAAAGATATCACGTCGACTGAAGTATGAATTGTTCTGGGTTCGGGGGACGCTTCCCGGGCTGCCGACACATCATATTTTATTGTGCTACGAGAAAACCCTATCTATTTTTAGACCAACGTAGGAATTATTTGTTTCCTCCTTTCGCTCCCATATTTTACAGCGCAAAATTCTTTATACAGTATGGAGCTATTTTTTAAGGTTCACGTTAACAAATTTTGGGAGAAAAAATTCTAATTTAAGAAGAAACACTGGAATTTTATAAAATAAAAATTCAACCAAATTCCTAGAATTGTATCTGATAATTTCGAGAGAAACGTCAAAATTTGTTATGACTCTACTGTCAAGCGTTATAGATGAAATTTGCGGACACCTTGTATAAAGTCAAAAGTTGGAGGAGTTGAAATTTCCATAATAAATTCAACATTTTAGGAAAGATTCATAAAATGTCGAGTTTTCATGGAAACTTTTACGAAAAATGTCGAAACTTTAACAAAAAAGATGGTAATTACGAAAATTTTGCTAGGTTTCGAATTTACAGTTAAAATTTTTGAAAAAGACAGTTATTATTTTACTATTTTAATTTTATTCTTTTTTTTTGCAAAATCCTGGTTAAAAAGGTATATAAAGCGGTCCGTAGGCGGGATCATCTCCCAAATGATAATTAGCTAAACGTGGAGCAGATGTCAGTCGGTGGAAAGCCCTCAAAGCGTTTATTTTAGCTTCGGAAAGCGGGCTCTCAATTTCCGTTTCAGTTTCCGAAGGGTCTCTGCATAATACATTTCTGTTTTTTATGTCAGCCAGCGGAATGCATCGCACCGTAAAGGACATACGATTCCGAGTTAATAAAACAAATCCCTTTTTTTCAGATTCCGATTATCAGCTGGGCTCCGGAGTGCAAACGCCCGGACTAAATAATTCCGGAAAGGCGCCAACAGATTTCGAAATGGTCTCTCAAACCCCTCAGGCGAACATGACGCCTCTCTCTGAGGCCTACATGGCCAGAGATAGACCCTATATTCCATCTCACGTAAGTTGACGTGTTGTTTTAATGATTTCTGTCGTATATCATGCAGTAGTATTGAATCGGACATCTTTTGACGACGCTTGACGAATTTGTTTGAGGTTTGTATTATAACTAGTTAATATTTCACCCGACCTCACTCACTATTGTCAAGTTAACGTGTTAAATAAATTGACTTTTGAAATGAAAACTTCTTTAGGCGCGTTAAGCAATTTTGAAATGGGGGTAAACTAGTGGTTTCGCGTGACCATCACGCTTTACCATCACTCTTTACAAACATGCCTTAATATTAAAAGCATCTTATGCTATTAACATTACCGCATATTGAAGTGTGTTTCATTATCAGTAAATATTAAATTCGTTTCCTCACGAATACACGAAAATACCCAAACTACAAATATAAAATGCTTGGTCAGTGTGACAAATTTTTTTTTTAAATATGTCCAGTAATCTGATTTGTTCACTAGTGTGGGTTGGAACTACACTATTATTACTATTGACAACAAAAACTGCTAAAGTTTACAGCTTACGACCAAATTTTATCAGTGACACAACGTCAATCTCTGGCAGATATTGTCAAGTACAATTGTTTTCTTTACGATCAGTTTGCATGACCAACTTATTTTTTCTTATACTTCTTCTTATACTTATAATTAGTTAGAATTTCGAAGACCGGATAGGATTATTTAAACGCATTTTTCTCGGAAACGGTTACTTTTAGCGACTTTGAGAAAGAGTACCTTTTTTGTATAAAAAATGTTGCTTTTTACGATTATGGCACTTTTGTGTCGAAATATTGCAATACAAAAAAGTTACAGCAAAAAATAATCGCGGGCAACCCCCTACACACCACGCTACTGCTTATTTAAAAAATATGTTACATGAGAATATGCCTAATCCAATTCTTTAACTGCTTGCCCAATTTCATGACTTTGCTACTAACCGTTAACTTTTTGTAGTAAAAAAACCACTTTAGGGGCGCCATCTTTAAATGGTCATATCTCCGTTAGGAGGCAATTTAAAGAAAAAAATGTATTTCAACATTTTTCATATTTTAATGTGTAGAATATGCTCCTGAAGTAGCGGCCCGGACTTTTGTAACACCCTGTATATATTATATATTATATTATATTTCCCAATTTTAAGTTTTCACTTCTGTTGACAGTCCCCAAGACTGCCTATTTTTTTTTAAATTTCGACATTATATATTTTTGAAATTCAACTATTTTTAATCTCGTGATTTTTTAATTTCCAAAAAGTTCTTCATGGTCTTATTGGTCGGAAACATTATGTTTATTAATTTTATTTAATATTTCGGCGACCCATTTTGAATATATTAAAATTTTTAGTCAACTATCATTATTAAAAATTTGAATATTTCCTAACGGGGTCACAAAAATGGTAAATAAAATTAATACATTTCAAGAAGTACTTTGAAAACACTTTATTGAAAATGTCTATTATTTTTCAAACCTTGGACTATTTGAAAATTTTGGCTCTTTCAAAAATTTGACCTTTTAAAAGTTTTAACTTTCTTTAAATTTCAATTTTTTAATATTTCGACCGTAAAAATGTCGAGTTTTTAAAATGGTTGAAGTTTTTGCAAAATTTCATTTTTTTCAAAATTTGTTTTTTTTTATCAAAATAACTTATTTTAAATTTTGTCTTTTTTAAAAACGTTTGACTTCTCAACATTTCAACTGAATCCAAAATTTTGACATTTTTTATATTTCAACTTTTTTAAATTTCAATTTTTTTTGATAATTTTAACTTCTTTTGGCGGTTACGATTTTTTCCAAAAGATTTACTTTCCATTAACTTCAGATTTTTTTGAAAACTTAACACCAAAAATTTTTGATAATGTAGGTTTCTTTGAAAGATGATATTTTTTCAAATTTCGACCTTATTTCAAAATGAATACGTTTTTTCCCAAAATTCAGCTTTTTGTCATAATTTGGACTCTTTCAAAGACTTTCGATTTTTTTTCAAAATTTTTACAACCTGCAAAATTCTGACTTTATTATTTCCGACTTATCCAAAAGTTTGTACTTTTTTAAATATTTTGATTTACCTTTAGAAAATTATTACCTTTCCATGCAAAGATTTTTTTCGAAAATTTTTGACTTTTTTAATACTAACTTTATTGAAAATTTTAACATACTTTCATCATTTCCAAGCTATAAAAATTTTTATTTTTTTGAAAATCTAGACTTCTTCCAAGTTTTCTTGAAAATTTTGAGTTTCTTTTAAAAATTTGACTTCAAAGTTTTGTTTTTTCTGAACATTTAGCCGTTTTAGGATCTTTACTTTCTCTTTTTATTAAGTTTTAAGACATTTTTCCTAAAAATTACAGGATTTTCAAAAATTTAGTTTTCTGAAAATTTCGATTTTTTAAATATTTCGTTTTAATTTTTGTCCAAAATTTGGCCATTTTAAAATCTTTACCTTTTTTTATGCAAGAATTTTCAATTAAAAATGCTTACTTATTTTGTTTAATCTTCAACGTTTCATTCAAAATTTTGCCTATCGAAAGTTTTGACTTTTTCAAAAAATTTCGACTTTTTAAAAATGTTCGATGTTTCATTTTTGGCTTTTATTTGGTATTGGCTTTTTTGAAAGGTCTATTGAAAACTCTTTAATTATTTTTAAATTTAGCTTTTTCAAAATTTCGATTGGTTTAGAGAATTTTGATTCCAAAGGTTTATAATTGTTCAAAATTTTTAATTTTTCTGAAAATTTTGACTTCAAAATTTTTAATTTTTCTGAAAATTTTGACTTTTTTAAAAATCCTGAATTTTTTTAAAATTTTCGACTTCTTCCAAAAATTTCAGCTTTTCTAAACTATTTCGATCTTCCTAATAATTTTTACGTTTTTTCGTAAATTGACTTTCCAAAAATTTCGCCTTTTTTAAAAAGTTGTCCAAAAATTATTCACTTATTTTTAATCTGGACATTTTTTCAAATTTTTGACTATTTTTTAAAATATGAACTATTTAAAAGTTCAAATTTTTTTTGAAATACCCGAATTTTTTGAAAATGATAACATTTTCACATTTTTTTGATTTTCCTTGAAAATTCTAGTTTTTTTTTAAGTCTATGAAAATGTTAGTACTTTTCACAGCTTTTGTTATTTTAGAAAATTATCGTTTCAAATTCTTCTACTTTTTTACATTTTTTAATTTTTCTCTAAAAATTTAGACTTTTTTTTAATTTTGATTTTTCAAGCAATTTCATTTTTTTGATACATTTGGTTTCAGTTGAAATATTGATAAAAAAGTTGGGTTTTTCAAAAAAAAAGTCAAAAAACGTCAACAATTTATTGTTTTCAAAAAATTCGAGTATTTAGAAAAATTAAAAATTTTTAAAAAATTGACACTTGTAAGGGGGAGCTACTATACCCGTGAATAATACTTGAGATTTTTACTAAGATTTATTAACTCGAACACACACATCTTATCAACCACTCGCATAGACTTGTCTGACTACTCTGTGTAAAAACGCGGGAGCTGCTAGTGACAGTCGGGGCTGCCATCTGTCATCGAGATTGACCGCCAAATTCAAATTTGAATTCTATCGTCCTACACACTATTGTCTAACATTTGAAAAACAGTCAAAATTTTTAAAAAAATGTCCAAATTTAGAAAAAATTGAAGAATTTGCAATCAACTTTTCAAAAAGAACGAAATTTTTGAAAAGTCAATTTACTGAAGAAAAGTCACATTGAAATTTTTTTAAAAAGTCAAAATTTAACAGAAAAGATCGAAATTTAACAAAAAAAGTCAACATCTTCAAAAAAATTAAAAATTTTAAAAAAGTAGAAAGTTTTGATATCAAAACAATCTAAATTTTGAGAAAAACATTCTAAATTTAAAAAAATGCTAAAACTTTTAAAAACATTATAATTTTTAAAAAAGTTATAAAATGTTCAAATTTTATTATTTTGAAATCAGTAACTTTTCGAAAATTTCGCCTTTTTTAAAAAGTTGCCTAAAAATTATTCACCTATTATTAATCTGGACATTTTCTCAAAATTTTGACCATTTTTCAAAATATGAACTTTTTAAAAGTTTAAATTTTTATTGAAATACCCGAATTCTTTGAAAATGATAGAATTTTCACATTTTTTTTTGAAAATCTATAAAAATTTTAGTACTTTTCAAAGCTTTTGTTGTTTTAGAAAATTTTTATTTCAAAATTTTCAACTTTTTGAAAAATGTTTAACTTTTTTTTGTAAATTTCAGATATTTTCAATTTCGCTTTTTTTAAAATGTTCATTGAAAACTCTTCAATTTTTTAAATATCGACATTGTTTTAAAATTTTGACTCTTTTTCACCTTTTTAACTAAATACAATATCACTTTTTTAAAAATTTTAATTCTATTTGAAATACTTGAATTTTATGAAAATGATATAACGTTGACATGTTTTTGACTATTTTTTGACAATCTTAATTTTTTGAACATATTAACTTTCTATAAAAATGTTAACATTTTTCAAAGCTTTGATTGCTGAAGAAAATTTTCGTTTCAAAGTCTTCTACTTTTCTTTTTTTTTAATTTCGATTTTTTTAAAAAAAATATTTTTCTGATACTTTTGGTTTTAGGTAAAATGTTGATAAAAAAGTTGGATTTTTCAAAAAAAAAGTAAGAAAACGTCAACAATTTAATATTTTCAGAAAATCCGAGTATTAAAAAAAATTCAAAATTTTTAAAAAGGTTGACACTGAAATATTTTTCAAATATCGCACTATTGTCTAACATTTGAAAAAGTCAAAATTTTGAAAAAATGTCAAAATTTAGAGAAATTGAATAATTTGCAATCAACTTTTTAAAAAAGACGAATTTTTTGAAAAGTCAATTTACTGAAGAAAAGTCAAATCGAATTTTGTTAAAAAAATCAGAACAGAAAAGATTGAAATTTAACAAAAAAAATCGTTGTCTTCAAAAAAATTTTAAAATTTTAAAAAAGTAGAAAGTTTTGATATCAAAACAATCTAAATTTTGAAAAAAAAACAATCTAAACCTTGATAAGTGCAAGAAATTTCAAAAAGATTATGATTTTTAAAAAAGTTACAAAATGTTAAAATCTTATTATTTTGAAATCAGTAACTTTTAAAAAATTTCGCTTTTTTTGAAAAGTTGATTGCAAATTCTTCAATTTTTTTTAAATCTCGACTTTTTGAAAATTGTAACTATTTTCCAAGTTTTGGTCTGCTTTGCAAAATATCAATTTATTCAAAAATTATTTTTTTAATATACTTAAAATTTTTGAAAAATGGTATAATTTTGATTTTTTTTTTGACTTTTTTGAAAATCTCAACTTTTTTTGAATATTTTAAATTTCTATAAAAATTTTAACATTTTTCAAAGCTTCGATTGTTTTGGAAAATTTGTATTTCAAAATCTTCTACTTCGTAAAATTTTTAGCTTATCTCTGAAAATGTGGATTTTTTTTTGTTTCGATTTTATAAAACAATTTAGATTTTTCTGATAATTTTGGGTTTCCTTCAGTAAATTGGTTTTTTGGAATTTTTGCCTTTTTTTTGAAAAGGTGATTAAAGATTTTTTATTTTTCTGAAATCTATACAGGGTGTTACAAAAGTCCGGGCCGCTACTTCAGGAGCATATTCTACACATTAAAATATGAAAAATGTTGAAATACATTTTTTTCTTTAAATTGCCTCCTAACGGAGATATGACCATTTAAAGATGGCGCCCCTAAAGTGGTTTTTTTACTACAAAAAGTTAACGGTTAGTAGCAAAGTCATGAAATTGGGCAAGCAGTTAAAGGATTGGATTAGGCATATTCTCATGTAACATATTTTTTAAATAAGCAGTAGCGTGGTGTGTAGGGGGTTGCCCGCGATTATTTTTTGTCGTAACTTTTTTGTATTGCAATATTTCGACACAAAAGTGCCATAATCGTAAAAAGCAACATTTTTTATACAAAAAAAGTACTCTTTCTCAAAGTCGCTAAAAGTAACCGTTTCCGATAAAAAAGCGTTTAAACAAAATTATTGCATTTATTAGAATTCGTTTTGCAAATTTCTAATTTATCCACTACTAACTGCATTGATATAAAAATAGTACAAAATTAAGAAAAAAAAAATCAAAGCAAGTATTCGAAATTACTGCCCCCTGCAGCAATACATTGCTCGGCTCGTCTTCTAAGGGAACTCCTTATTCTTTCGCAAATGCCTGGTGTATTGTGAATCTGGTTGAACCCATTTTCAATTCGTTCACGAAGATCATTGATATTGTCAACTGGTGTGGAGTAGACGATCTGCTTTAGATGTCCCCATAAGTAGAAATCGAGTGGGTTGAGGTCAGGAGACCTAGCTGGTATCGGACCTCCTCGACCTATCCATCGCTGATGATAGTTGTTATTCAAAAATTCCCTAGCAACTGCACTAAAATGGGCAGGTGCCCCATCGTGCATTATCCACATTCGCTGTCTTGTTATGAGTGGAACATTTTCAAGTAACACGGGTAACTCTGTTTGCAAAAAATGTCTATATGATGCTCCTGTTAACCTATGAGGTAAAAAAAAAAGGTCCAATTATAGAGTCCCCTATTATTCCTCCCCAAATGTTAAGTGAAAAATGTTGCTGATGTCTCGACTGAATAACTGCATTGGGATTTTCAACTTGCCACTGATGCATGTTGTGAAAGTTAAGTATCCCGTTTCTGGTAAAACCCGCTTCGTCCGTAAAAATATGAGCGATGGAAAGTTCTCATTTTCAGCGATCTTATGCAATAGCCATTTGCAAAATTCTATTCTTGGAGGATAATCAGCAGCAAGTAACCCTTGCACTCTTTGAAAATGATAGAGGTAAAATTGGTAAAATTTCAAAATTCGCCAGATAGTTACGTGATTTACTCCTTCGGCTAAAGCAAGTTGTCTAGTGCTGACACATGGATCTTCTTCAACTCGCTGAAGCACACGCTCCTCTAAATTAGCAACTTCTGCGTTTGGCCTTCCAACACGTTCGCCTTTGAAAACAAAATTTCCTGTTTCACATAAACGAGCATGAATTTTCTGGAACAATTTTTCTCCTGGTAGGTGTCTATTAGGAAAACGTTCAGCATAAAGCCGTCTTGCTTCAGCACGATTACAATTTGCAAGCCCGTACATTAAATGCATATCGGCCATTTCTTGATTTGAATAGTCCATTTTATCAAAATAATGAAAAGTTAAAAAACTACTACACTTACTATTGACAACAAAAACTGCTAAAGTTTACAGCTTACGACCAAATTTTATCAGTGACACAACGTCAATCTCTGGCAGATATTGTCAAGTACAATTGTTTTCTTTACGATCAGTTTGCATGACCAACTTATTTTTTCTTATACAAATTAGTTAGAATTTCGAAGACAAGATAGGATTATTTAAACGCCTTTTTCTCGGAAACGGTTACTTTTAGCGACTTTGAGAAAGAGTACCTTTTTTGTATAAAAAATTTTGCTTTTTACGATTATGGCACTTTTGTGTCGAAATATTGCAATACAAAAAAGTTACGGCAAAAAATAATCGCGGGCAACCCCCTACACACCACGCTACTGCTTATTTAAAAAATATGTTACATGAGAATATGCCTAATCCAATTCTTTAACTGCTTGCCCAATTTCATGACTTTGCTACTAACCGTTAACTTTTTGTAGTAAAAAAAACACTTTAGGGGCGCCATCTTTAAATGGTCATATCTCCGTTAGGAGGCAATTTAAAGAAAAAAATGTATTTCAACATTTTTCATATTTTAATGTGTAGAATATGCTCCTGAAGTAGCGGCCCGGACTTTTGTAACACCCTGTATATTTAAAATTTTTATATTTTTGAAATATCAACTTTTTAAATTTTAAAATTTTTTTTTGAAACATTGAAAATGGTAGTAATTTTTATATTTTTTGACTCGTAACTTTTTTGAAAAGTTTTGCTTTTTTAAAGTTTATGTTGTTTTTTCAAATTTCAAAGTGTTTTGAGTTTAAAATTTTTTACTTTTTCAAAATTTTTATTTATCATTTAAAATTGTCGGGTTTTTTTGTTAAATTTCGACTTTTTAAAAATATTTCGATTTTTCTGATAATTTTGGCTTTTCTTCAGTAAATTGACTTTTCGAAAATTTCACCTTTTTTAAAAAGCTGTCTACAAATTCTTCAATTTTTTAAAATCTGGATATTTTTTCAAAATGTTGACTATTTTTCAAATTTTAGCCTCTTTTTCAAAATGCCAACTTAATAAAATTTTTGATTTTTTAAATACTTAATTTTTTTTTAATCTTTAAATATTAACGTTTTTTGAGTTTTTCTCGAAATCTTTATCTTTTTTTAAAAATTTTAACTTTCTATGGCAAATTGATATAGAAATCTTGTTCCCTGAAGCCAAGAAAGGTTAAAGAAATCACAACAACAGTTGCTCTAAGGCGGTTCGATAGCCAAACTATCATCTTCAAGGAGATACTGTGGAAATGTTTACATTTTTCAAAATTTCGGTGGTTTTAGAAAATTTTGGTTTTAAATTTGTAACTTTTTGAGATTTTTAAATATTTTTTAGAAATTTCGACTTTTTTAAAATCCTTTGACTTTTGTTAAAATTTGAAATTGTTACTGAAAATTTCAGCTACAAAATTTCGACTTCCGCTAAAAATTTAGAATTTTTTGAAAATTTTGTCTTATTTTGAAACTTGTAATTTTATTAGAAATTTTGTTTTTTTCAAATTTTTGACTTTTTTAGAGAATTTTGGCTTTTTGGAAATTTTGACTGTTAGATTTTTGATTTTGACATTTTTTGGAATATCACGACTATTTTTTACAATTTACGTAGAGTAATATTCAAGTATCTTTTCCTTTGGCAAATTTGACACCGAAAACTTCTAATAATGTAGGTTTTTGGAAAGGTGGTATTTTTTTTAAATCTTTATATTATTTTAAACTTAATTCATTTTTTTTCGCAAGATTAAACTTTTTGTCATAATTTGGACTCTTCTAAAGACTTTCAAATTTTTTCCAAATTTTTACTATTTGCGAAATTGTGGCTTTCTTAGTACCGACTTTTCCAAAGCTTTGAAATTCTTTAGAAATCGATTTTGAAATTTTTTTGAAAATCATGACTATTTTTTTCAATTTTACGTAGAGTAATGTTCAAGTATCTTTTTCTTTGGCAAATACGGAACTATTTAAGGAGTTGTTAAGTCAACGAAGAAAGAAATTCCCTCATAAATTCACAAAACTCGAGAGGCATCTTAGAAAAATATCTTGAATGTTAGCCAATGTGTAACACTTGCACACATATATTATTTTCTAAATATTCTGCCCTGTTCTCAATTTAATATTAACTTTATTCTGCAATTAATATCAGTGTCGCATTCGTACTGTCGATGTGTCAATTACAAATTTGTTGTATTGTATTGTAAATAGATTCGACCCCCTGAAAGGATGAATTGCCAAAAATGCCAATGCTACTGACTTTTATTTATGAACTGAAACCCAGACATTAATTTTCATATTTCTAGCTTCAAAAATAATAAAATTCCATCCCTTATTTAACACTATTGACGGATGAATTTTTAATAATTCTTTTTTAATACTCACCTGCATCATACGAGGAATTCATATGTAAAATTTCATACTTCTGATCCCATCAGTTTAGCTTGTGCGTTGCCTGATAGTGTTTAGAGTGCTATTAAGTTCCCTTTTCTAATTTTGTAAGAAGTTGTAACTCTGTAAGAAGTTGTCTACGTATTTATGAGCAATAATTATTCATTGCAATTACTTGGGGCCAAGGTCTCAAAGTTTCTCTAGCTTCAGAGTTCTAGAGCAAACAGATTTCCATTATTCGAACCATACGCGATTAAAGATGGAACCCGTGTTCACCAGCGTGTAAGTTGGCATAATAATTGGTTCACTCCCGGATGACTTGTGGTCCAACATAGAATCTGAACTCCAGTTCGGTAAACCCTGTCCCACGCTAATTTACATGTTTGCTTTAGTTTTCTGTCAAACCGCAAAACTTTCTTATATTATTCAAATTAATTCGGTTCGATGACATGCCACGAAGGGTTGGAATCCCTACAATTATTTCACGTGTAGTGACTGATAAATGTATGTAAAGATTTGTAAATTAGCCGCATATAAATTGCCCTCATCAATCCCAATAACTTTCCACAGTTTTAACCGAGTTAACTTACTCGACGGTTAAGTGTACTAATTTATGCAATTAGATTTTCTATTAGAATATTCCTCTCATTTATACACAAATTGTGTTGAAAATTGTTAAAGTTTACACAGCACTCTAGGAAATGAGGCTTTAGAAAGTATAGTTCAATCGATTTTCAGACACACTTTAATGGAATTCCGGGGAAATTCAGTGCAATTTCCTACAGTACAAGATTTTATTCTGCATATATTAGTTTTAAATTGCGTTTAATAAATGCCACCAGTTACAACATCAATCTGACTGAACACATCTTTGTAAAATTATATATGTTTTTCAATTCCGTTTAATTTATTTTTTGAGCTAATAAGTCTTGGAAATAGTGCTGTTAATTGCTTTTGTGCCCTACTAGGATGCCATATAAATATAAATAAACTACACACTTAAGCGAACAAAATCCAAAGTATAAAACCCAAAGAAATGCAACAAAAATTCCGTTGAATCCGGCGCATCCGCCAATTCGTTTTCAAGAATTTCAGCATAACACGCGAAATAAAACAAAATTTTATACTTTCTACCCCAAATTTTGACTTCAAATTCAAAATTTAACTTTGAATTCAAAATTTGACTTCAAATTTAAAATTTAGACATATTTCTAAAAGTCTATAGATGTTTTTCTCAAAATTCTGAATTCATTGTCAAAATGCTTGTGCTTGATGCAGTATTTTTTTTATAAACATCGACTTTTTCACCTGTTCATAATGGTTCGGGTAATGAACCTCATCTAATTTATTAATAAATTGCGACTTACCGAATACAAACAAAGGAAATGAAAAATGTGAACCTACCTGGCGTTATTAACAAAACGTATTTTTCCGTCGCTGGCATTTCCAAATATTGAATTCTTTTATTGCTTTTACATTCTGCATATTCGTGCAACGGCTTCCACCGGAATATTTATTATGTTTGCCGGAAATTTAGTTCATATTTCTTCGTTTCGTACTTTTCATTTAAGTATAGGTATATTAAAAATCGTTCCGCTTCGTAATCTTGATTTGCAAATATCTCCGACAGGGAATTTGTTTCAATTTTCGACGTAATAATGATTCGGGGACAAATAAAATTAATATCGACTTTTTCCCTACTGGGAAATTTCGTTTTCATCTCAGGGATCAATTCTTAAAATTACTTTGATTGTCAGGTAGGTTTAATAAACTCAAATTGCTACTCACTATCTCTAAAATTAAAAATTTTCTACTTTAGATTTTGAGCTTTGGAATTTTGGTTGCCATTCCGAAAAATCAACCTTCATTTTTAAAGATTTTTAAAACAAAAATATAAATAAAATTTCAACATTCAGTCTCGACATTTTAAATTCGAGTTCATGACGTCAGAAAATCCATTTTTAATCTTCAACATTTTAGCTATTAATGTCCCCTGAAACTAGGAAAGATTAAAAAACACAACAAAGGTTGCTCTAACGCGTTTCGATAGCCAAGCTATCATCTTCAGAGAGAGAGAGAGAGAGAGAGAGAGAGAGAGAGAGAGAGAGAGAGAGAGAGAGAGAGAGAGAGAAAGAAAGAAAAGAGAGGAGGAGAGAAAAAGAGAGAGAGAAGAAGGATTAAAGAACACAACAAAGGTTGCTAGAACCCGTTTAAGATCACTCTGAAGATGATAGCTTGGCTTTTGAAACACTTTAAAGCAACCTTTGTTGTATTTTTTAATCTTTTTGGTTTCAGTGGATATTTGAGAGATCTCTCTCAGAAGATGATAGCTAGGCTATCGAAACGCGTTAGAGCAACCTTTGTTATGTTTTTAATCCTTCTTGGTTTTAGCGAAAAATATTTCTATTTAAATTTTTGAGATAACTGAAGACCAGTCCATTCTATCAAAATTATGGAAATTTCGAAAATAACATTTAAATTTCAAAAATAAAATCATACATTCCAGAAAAAATTAAAATATAAGTTTGCAAAGCTACTTTTAGGTAAGAAGAGACACTAAAACTGAACAACTGAAATAAAGCTGGTGTCCTTTTAGAAAAGTCAAATTTCAAGTTTAAAATCGAAAACCTAGTTCAAAAATATGTAAAGCTATCAAAATCGACAATTGTGTAATTAAAGAAAAATTTTAAAAAATCGCAAACTGACAAAATTTAATTTTAAATTGAAAATTTTTACAAAAAAATTTCAGCATTACATTTATAATTTTTTTGTAATTCGTAGTTTTTATTTCAAATTTTTTATTTCTTGTTTAAATTTTGACTTGAAATCGAATTTCTCAGGAAGGTCAAGATTTTGAGATTAAAATCAAAAATCAAAATTTATCGCCAAAAATTTGTATATAAGTGCATTTTTAAGCTTTATAATTGACATTTCCAACCCTTACTTCGTGAAATTCTTTAATATTTATAACTATTAAACTTTATTGACGGCGTTAGCAAATATTTATCAAAAAATTGTAAAATTTTTAATATCTGTTGCTTTTTAATTGTTAATAAAATTTAATAATTATGAATTTTCAAGCTTTATACATATTTTAAGTACTATAAATGAAAATTTTTAAAAAAAGTTGAAATACTTCTTAGGCAAACAGGAAAAATATTAAAGAAGTATTTTAAATTAAGAACATTTGTAAAAAAAAATCCAAAATTCTGAAGATAGTCTACATTTTAAGAGAAAGCAGTTTTATCAAAATTTCCAACTTAAAAAACCAAATTCTTTACAAAAGATCGAAATTTTCAAAAAAAGACCCATTTTTGAAATAGTCAGATTTAGGAAAATTATTTTGTCTACTGAAAATTCCGACTGTTTTGAAAACTACAATTTTTTTGGAAAAATGTCGACCCGAAATGTTGATATTTTTTTCAAAAGCTTGACTTTTTTTCAGTCTTGTATATTTTTTATGCAAGTTTAATCATTTTGGAATTTAACAAATAAATTAGAATTTTAAAAGCTTTGAAATTGTAACAGAGTTGAAATTTTTAAATGTCAGAATTTAAAATTAAATTTTAAATTCAAGATTTTCAGAAAATCCAAATTTTGAGAAATGTTCAAATTTTGATAAAATATTTAAAATAAAAGAAGTAAAATTTTTGAAAAAGGAAGAAAATTTCAGAAGCCACAATTTTCAAAAAACAAAATGTTCAAATACGGTCAAAAGTTTAAAGTGTTATAAAAAGATAAAATTTTCAAAATAAGTCAACATTTTACAAAAAGTTGAAATTTTGACCACGTTTTGTGGCAATATTTCAAAAAATTCAAGATTTTCAAAAAGGTCGAAATTTTCAACAAAGACGAAGTTTCGAAAATAAATCTAAATTTTGCAAATAAGTTGATATTTTGATAAGAAAAGGTGTCGAAGTTTTCAAAATTTGTTTGAAATTTTCGGAATAGTATTCAAAATATTCAGCATGTTCAAGAGTCAAAATTTTCAGTAGAAATTAAAAATCGAAGTTTATAAAAATTTTTCATTTTAAAATTTTGAAAAAAAAATGATTAAAATTTTGACAAGGGTAGACATTTAACAAAAAACAGAAATTCTAAACGAGTTTTGGTGGAACGGGCTGGTCCTTGATTATCTTCAAAAATTTAAATACAAATATTGTTTCCTGAACCCAAGAAAGCTTAAAAAACACAACAAAGGTTGCTCTAACGCGTTTTGATAGCCAAGCTATCATCTTTAGAGAGATAAAGAGATTAGGGAGTATCTCTCTGAATATGATAGCTTGGCTACCGAAACGCGTTAGAGTAACCTTTGTTGTGTTTTTTAATCTTTTTTAGTTTCAGAGAACAAGATTTGTAGTTCAATTTTCTAAGCAAATTAATTTTTCCAACTATCGAAATTTTCAAAATTTTCGAATTTTTAAGTCATATTTTTGAACCCAAAGACCCCACACCCCGTTGGATCCCTCTAAAATAGTTGATTAAAAACATCTAAATATAAACTAGGTGCAAGTGTTTTCATATTAAAGTAAATGAAAATAGTCATAATTATTAAAATAATGCGTAAAAATTCCAAAAATGAATGAACTTTTCAAAAATTCAATGCAGTATAAATTTATAAAAGTCCAAATTGTCAAAAATGGTTCAATCTTTTTAAATACAGTTCGACATTTTCATAATAACTCAAAATTTAAAAAAAAAGGTTAAATTCTTTAACATCGAAGTTTTGAGAAGTATCGAGAATTTTAATGAAAATTTGAAACAAGAATTGATTTTAAAATAAAATGAAATTTCAAAAACATGTCAAGTTTTCACAAAACTATACATTAAAAAAAAATTCGAAAGCCTAAAATGATTTTGTAAAAAATTGAAGTTAAATTTAAAAAAAAGCAATTTTTTTAAATTAAATTTTTGAAATAAATTAATATTTTTCTAAGAAATTGAAGTTGTATTTAATATTTTCAAAAAAGGTGAAAATTTTCGTAAAATTTGAAGTTTCAAAAGTAAGTCGAAATATTGAAAATGTCAAAATTTTAAAAGAATTAACCTTTTTCAAAAAATACTATTCTGAAAAGATTGGAAAAAATTTAAATTTTAAAAAGTAAAAACTTCAAAAAACAAAACTATTGAGAAAATTGAAATATTCAAAATTTTGATCGTACTAAGCCCCTCTTGTGATTTCTTTACGCGTCCCTAATAAGACAATCTCCACTGGCTGTGCAGCCCTATTTTGAATTTCAAAAAAAGTTCAAATTTGCGAGAAAATTAATATTTTTTAAATATTCAAAATTTTCAAGAAAAGTAGAGTTATTTGTAGCAAGTCGGGATTTTAAAACCGAGATGAAATTTTAGAAGAAATCAAATTCTTTAAAATGACAGCCGAAATTTTGTGCTACAGTCCCAATATTTCTAAAAAATGCTGACATCTTGAAAATGGTCGAACTATTAAAAAAATTCAAGGTATTCAAAAATAATCGAAATTATCAAAAAATCTCGAAATTTTCAAATTTAATTTTAACCTACAAAAGTCAGTATTTCGAGAAGCCGTCAAAATTGTTAACGAGTCAATATTTTCAAAAACATTCAAAGATTTTGGAAAAGTGTAAACGTTAAATAAAGACTAAAGTTTTCAAAAAGATCAGAATCAGCGGATCTACAAAAAATCCCAATTTACAAAAAAGGCAAGATTTTGGGAAAAAACTCAAAATTTTCAATAAAGTATCTACTTTTAAGAAAGTCAAAATTTTGGGAAAAAATCTAAATTTTCAAAATAGTTTCTGCTTTTAAAAAAGTCAAAAAAGCGTCGAAATTCTCAAAAAAAATACAAGTTGATAGATTCAAAGAAAGTGGAGTTCTTTAAAAAAAAGGTAAAATTTTCAAGAAAAGGGGCCAATTGTCATGAAAAAAGCAATATTTTTCGAATGTTTATATTTTGAAGCGTCAATTTTTTCAAAGAGGGTCGACATACAAAAAAATCGTATTTTTTTCTGAAAAAAATTCAAAATTAACAAACAGGCAAAATTTAAAGAAAAAACGAAGATTTAAAAAAAATGTCAACATTTTCAAAAAATTTTAAATTTTGACAGTGGTCGAAATATTGAAAGTTGAAATTTTAAAATTAATTCAAAGTTTGGAACAATAAGATGATTTTAACTGTCAAATCAATCAAAATTTTGGAAAAAGACGCAAATTTAAAAAATAATCGCGTCTTCGAAAAATACAGAAATTTTCATAAAAACTTAACATTTTCAAAGAGATGAAGATTTCTTAGGTAAAAGGTCGAAATTTAAAAAAAAATCATTATATTTAAAAAAGTCGATTTTTTTAAAACTGAAGAAAATTTCAAGAATGGCTAAATTTTAAAGAAATGACGAGAAATTTGCGAAAAGTCATATTTTAATTATTTCCAAAAAAATATTCCTTGAAAACAGAATCACGAATTTCGGGAATGTTTAAGAAAAATTCGTATTTCACATGAATTTGAAATTTTGCAAAAATATCGTAATTTAAAGAAATCCAAATTTGGAAATCGAAATGTTCGAAACTTCCAATTTTGAAAAAGTCGCCAATTTAAAAAAGAATCACTCTTTAGAAGAGTTGAGATTATCAAAGATAAATATTCGAAATTTTCGAATAATATCTAAATTTTGAAAGTCGAAAAATAGTCGAAATTCTTGAAAAAGGTCGACATTTTCGTAATGTCTGAAACCTAAAACAAGTTGAATTTTTTTTTAAATTACAAATTTTGAAAAACATTGAAATTTTGAAATAGAGTTAAGAGTTTTAAAGAAATTTGGAAAAAAGAGGTCCTGATGCTGAAATAAAACGAAAGTTGGAAAAAATATCAAGCTTTCGCAAAACTGTATACTGAAAAAATCGAAATATATTGTAAAAAGCCAAGGTCTAATTTAAAAAAAAATATTTTTTTAAATTGAACTTTTAAAATAAATTAATATTTTTTTTAAAGTTAAATTATTGAACAATTCACC
Organism: Dastarcus helophoroides; assembly: GCA_028583605.1. Lineage (NCBI taxonomy): Eukaryota > Metazoa > Arthropoda > Insecta > Coleoptera > Bothrideridae > Dastarcus > Dastarcus helophoroides. The sequence goes on along the minus strand of CM053330.1, from coordinate 7,157,612 downwards.
AGTTCAAAATATTTAACATTTTTAAGAAAAGTGAGTCGCAAGTTAGTCGAAATATTCAAAAAGTCAATGTTTTAAAAGAATTAACATTTTTCGAAAAATAGTTTTCTGAAAAAATTGAAAAAATTAAAATTTTAAGAAAGTAAAAATTCATAAATAATGAACTTTCTTAACGTTTAAAAAGCAATGGATATTAAAATTTCGATAAATATTTGCTAAATATCAAAGTAAAAACTCCAAAAAAACACAAATATTGAGAATATCGAAATGTTTACAAATTTTGATCATATGAGCTCCTCTTGTGATCTCTTTACGAGCCCCTAGTAAGACGCTCCTCACTGGCTGAAGTCCTAATCTTGATTTTCAAGAGTTCAAATTTTCAAGAAAATAAAAATTTTCAAAAAATTCGAAATTTTCAAATTTTGAAATTTTCAAGAAAAGCAGAATTATTCGTAGAAATTCGGAATTTTAAAACAGGGTTAAAATTTTAAAAGAAATCGAAACTGTTAATAATAACTTAAATATTCGAAGGAGTTGTCGTATCAAAATCAATAAGGCAAGGCATCTCGGCATGTCCAGTTTTCGGATTTTGAGACACGATATTATTCAAGAAAACATTCAAATTTTTGAGAAGTTTTAATTTTAAAAAAAGTCGAAATTTAAAAAATCGAACTTTTGAAAATGATCGAAATTTAATAGAAAATATCCAAGTGTCGAAAAAAAAAATATTTAGAATTCAAAATCTTGATGAAAAGTAAAAATTTAAACACGTTGAAAATTGGTGTTTTCAAATCTTGACTGCACACAACACTACACAAAATGTTGTCAAAAAAAAAGTCTAAATTTTGCAGAGCAGCAAAAATAATAATAAAAAAGGTTGAGCTTTGAAAAACTCGAAATTCAAAACTAGTCAAAATTGTGAAAAAAATTTAAAACCTTGAAAAAAATGCATTTTTGCAGCAGTCGAAAGAAATACTGAAAGTTGCAAATCTGAAAAAATCATCTGTTGGAAAAATGTCGAAGTTTTGACCAAAGAGTTCAAATTTTGAAGAACAATTGATTTTATGAAAAAGGTTGAGATTTGGTAAGCCAAAATTTAAAAAAAAAACAGTAAATTTTGAAACTTTGGTAATTTTGAAAAAGGCGAAATAATTGGAAGTGACAAGACTGAAACAAATCTTAATTTTGATATAAAATTGGAATTTTAAAGATAAGGTAAAGTTCTAATAAAATAATAATAAAACTTTGGAAAAGATTAAAATTCGAATATCGATTTTGTAAAAAAGGTCGAGATTTGGAAAGTCAAAATTAAAAACCAAGAGAAATTTTGAAAGTTTCGTAATTTTGAAAAAGACGAAATAATTTAAAAGTGACTAGACTGAAACAAATCATAATTTTGGTAAGAAATTTGAATTTTAAAGATAAGGTGAAATTTTGATAAACTGAAATTTTGAAAAAGGTGGAAATTTAAAATTTTTAGAAAAGGCAAAAGCCAAAGTTCAAAAAGGAAAACTCAAAACATTAAAGTATTTATTGACGTTACACGAGTCCAGTAGAAGCAAAACTATGTATCTGTCTTCTAAGTAACTTTGAGTTATCATCAAAAACCAGTATCTTTTGATTCAATGTGACCTTTTGTAGCCATGTTCTTACGTGTTAGGTATAATACGTTAGTGTAATTAAAACAGCACTTATTTCTTCTTCTAAATTTGTTGATTTTCTTTAAAAATGTAAAAAATTATTGCAAATACTGACTTTTGCAAGTAAACAATGGAAATACAGATTCTGTAATTTTTCAGTAAATAAATTTTTATATAGCTGTTAGTATTGGGTGTTCATATGATATATGCATACAAAACTCACTTTTAAAAAATTTTACAAATACAGACTTTTGCTTCTAGTGTACTCACATCAAGTTGAGTACCATTTTAGTAATATTTGATTTTATTAAAGTTTGCTTTGTTATTATTCCACTAGTGGTGTAATGACCCTTATTATTCAACTCAAAATTTGTCGAATGAATGGTATAATAATGTTTATGAAGGTAATTGTAGATAAAACAGAATCAAACACCTTCGAAAAATAGATATTCATTTATAGTTTCAGTTCACAAAAAAATGGGAAAGTCGTTCTAAATAGCTGCAGTGTAGAAACCAGTGCAGAAATTGGCACTAAATAAATTCTGTGATTCAAAAAGAGCCCACTTTTTAATTACCACGCATTAAAAATTAATAACCCACCCCATTATAACCCTCATAATTTACAATTCAGCGCCAGACTCAATTTTTATAGCTCAATCAGTTCATCGTCTTCCATTAACGTCTCTTTTTTTCCTCAACAGGCCAACAACGAAGTCACTTACGCAGAATTATCCCTCGCCCGGCCCAATTCTTTGGAAACGGTGAAAAACGGGGGCGGCCAATACGGCCCTTTGAGGGCCAGAGACGAACCGACGATATACGCACAAATCGACCACGGCAGACGGCCGATGATCGTACCGCCGCTGCCCGCCAAACCATCCCTCACGTCGCCACTGGTGTCGCCGGTGTCGTCGCTGTTTCCCGCCGCCAAACCAACGGGATTGTACCACAGGGAAGTGGTAACGGTTAGGACACCCCTCATGGGATGCCAACAGGAAAGTTGTGTGTAAGCGTCGAGGTGGATATTGTGAATAATGTGGCAACTTTGTCGGAGTGTGTAGGTGTGTGTGTGTGTGTAAAATAGTTTATTTTTTAGGTCGTACGACGTCTGTTAATGTTTCGAGGTGGAAAGGAAGTTTTAATTAAGTTTTCGTGTCGGAGAATGTTTTATTTACTTTTATGTCGATGTTACATATCTATACACTTACAGGAGACATATCGTCAGGACTCAAGGGATTAAGGATGTCTCGTAACATATCAAATATTTAATTAAATAAAATCGAACTTTCATAACTATTAAACTTTATTAACGATAAAATTGCAACAAAATTTCCACAAGATTTTCGGTAAATATGAATATTAAAGAATTCCACGAAGTAAGGGTTGGTAATGTCAATTATTTAAAATCGAACTCTCAAAAATAATATGATGAGAATTTTTCACTTTATTTTAGGATCATGACACCCGAGGAAAGCAGCTGCACATTTTTCTTCTAAATAGTCACTGGTAAAATAACATTTAATCACTGGAAAAATAAGATCCTCTGTGATTGCTAGTAAACGCCACTGGCGATAGTGGAGGATCATGTTTTTATAAATCAGTTATTAAAATGCAATGTATTCAAAATATATTTATTTTACTTGTTCTGTCCAACCTAATATTACCATTTTTTCACATTCATGTTACAATTTTGGTCTGAAAGTTAAAACACATTTTTTGGAAAAAAAATCCTCCAAGGTATTATATGGGCTCAAAAGTTAAGCTTCTTTTACAAGTGTCTGGAAAAAAGTCAATTATCGTAATAAAAAATTTAAACTTTAATTAAAAAACGTCAGTTGCACACCTGGTTGATGTCTGGGGGCGATCACCACTTGTTGCCCTTTTATCTTTAAGTTTTTGTTGTTCGACTTCTCAAAACATCGATGTATCTGATCTAGACATCGATCTTTGACACGTTTAGTAGAAAGTTTTTTATAGATGATTTTAAATGTTACATTTCTTCCATCTTATAAGAAACATTAACGTACGAATTTGTTTCGCTCTCAATTTAAGGAAAAAATCTGATCGTATTTTTGAAGAATTTTACCACAATGTCAGGGCCCAAGTTATATTTGCACGAACGAGTGTATTGTATAATTGTTGTACATATAAAATGTGTATGGCGTTCGATTAGACAACTGTCTTTATATTTCCTTCAAACTTTGATAAAATAAGTAAACTACAATCGACTTTAATTTGGGAAAACTGAAACCCAATTATTCCAATAAAGTGAAACCCAATTATTCCAATAAACTGAGGTCTTTCATTAATCATTAATCAGTCAGTTCAATTTGGATAATTTCGAGCATATCATTGATCGAAGTCGATGTCTTTGGGCTATTTTCTTCAAGAAAATACAACCCCCTCAAATTTTTCAGGGGGAATTCTGACGCAAATTTAATTTGTTATTACTTAAAAATCACTTCCAATTTTAACCTAACCTTTTTAAGTGAATTTGATACAAATAGACTTATGTGATATTCTATTTATATTAAATCCTATATTATAACGTCCTATACATTTTTACATTTTTTAATATGTATTATCTTGTGATTTATAAGCTAGAAATTTTGTACTACACAATTGTATATAAATTTAAGTCTAGTCAATTGTTACTACCAAATTAATTAAGGAACATAGGTAAATGTTATAAGTAATTCTTGTACAGTACCTCGAACTTTCATAGACTGAAAAATGGGCAAATAAGAAGGGTCGTGTAAATGGTAAAGCCTGAACGTGCACATATTGTAAAATTTGTACATACACCTTTTAAAAATCGTTAATGATAAATGTGGATAACCTTCTTTGAATACAAAAACAGAGAGAAATATCGTGGTATTTAAAAAAAAACTATACACAGATTTGTTTAATGTTTCAAATTTACTGTCTTTAAAAGAGATCTATAACATAATGTATACTTGATATGAATACCATCAGAATAAAGTGTTTATTGCTAATTCTATTTCACTAAACAGCACCAATTACCCTTAGTATCCTATATTTTTAATTACAGAAGTGATTGCAGATATCTACATTAGTATACTCCATTGCAGCCTTGTTCTATACGTCACGGTCTTTCATTTGATACCCCACACGCCGCACTTGTCTACTTCTTCAGCGACAAGACGTCACTTGGCTCAGAATCGCTATAATATATCTACTCTTTGGAATTCGAATTTTGACCTCGTGTATTCGAAAACTAAAACACTCTAATATCCTAAATTTAAACTTGGTAGAACGGAGTGGTCCTCGGTTATCTTCAAAAATTTAAATACAAATCTTTACCCCTGAAACCAAGAAAGATATTAAAAATAAACACAACAAAGGTTGCTCTAACGCGTCTCGATAGCCAAGCTATCACCTTCAGAGAGATACAGCATCTGAAGATGATAGCTTAGCTATCTAAACGCGTTAGAGCAACCTTTGTTGCGTTTTTTAATGTTTTTTAAGCTCAAATTATATGATCCAAAATTCTGAGGTTAAACTTTAAATTTAGAAATTGAAATACAAATCTTTTCCTCTGAAAGCAAGAAAGATAAAAAGACACAACAAAGGTTGCTCTAACGTGTTTCGATAGCCAAGCTATCACCTTCTGAAAGATCCAGTATCTCTCTGAAGATGATTGGCTATCTAAACGCGTTAGGGCAAGCTTTGTTATGTTTTTTAATCTTTCTTGGCTTCTGGGGACAAGATTTGTATTTCAATTCCTAAATTTAAAGTTAAACCTCAAAATTCTGACTCATATAGTTTGAGCCTAAAATTTTGAACTTTAACCTTGGAGATTTCAAAATACCGTCAAGTTCCTGAATAAAATTTTGAAGAGGCATTCAATTGTTTTTTGTGTCAGTCTTGAAACATCAAATTTCATGCCTTTGAAAAAATTTAACCTTTTGGTTTTCAGCCTCAAAAAAATTTTGGATTAGACATTTTAAAAACCTAACCTTCGAATTTCAATTTGGCAATTTTTGAATCTTAACGTAAACGGAATTGACATTTGAAATTGAAATTTTGTTTCGTTTTTGAAAAATTGTTAAGTGAAATTTTGACCCATAATCTCAAAAGTTAATCCAAGTCAAATTTTGATGTCAGAATTATGAATTTCTCTTTTTCTCAAAATTCGCTTTATTCTGGAAATTTTAGCTTTTATTTGAAACTTTGATATTTGCCGTTTCTGAAAATTTAGATTTTTTTTCACACAAAAAGTAATTCACCTTTTTTTCACGAAATACCAAGCTTTTAGAAAATTTACAAATAAAAAAGTAAAAATCATGAGAAAAATATTTCTTAGAAATTTCGACTCCCCAAGTTGGTCTTTTTCTAGAAATTTCAAATTTCATTAGTTTTTTCAAAATGTTAATACAAATCAATCAAATACTGCGGAAAATAACTTCTTAAAAACCTAAGTTTTTGTCAAAATTGTAATAAAACGATAAAATTCCTAGAAAAGTGTTATTGAAATTTCGACTTCTGTAGGTCACTTGTTTAATGAGTGTCTGAGTGTCTGTCCGCTCTAGCTTTTATTTATTTATTTTATTAAGGGAATTTAAAAAGCCGCACTTTTCTTTTAAAAGAGCCGCATGCTGCTCGCATTAGTGTAATTAAAACATCATTTCTTTCTTTTTCTAAATTTGTTGGTTTTCTTTAAAAATTTAAAAAATTATTGCAAATACAGACTTTTGCAAGTAAACAATGGAAATACAGATTCTGTTATTTTTCAGCAAATAAATTTTTACATAGACTGTTAGTATTGGGAGTTCTTATACATGCAAAACTCATTTTTAGAAAACTTTACAAATACAGACTTTTGCTTGTAGTGTACTCACATTAAGTTGAGTACCATTTTAGTAATATTTGATTTTATTAAAGTTTGCTTTGTTATTACTCCACTAGTGGTATAATGACCCTTACTATTCAACTCAAAATTTGTCAAATGAATGGTATAATAATGTTTATACAAGAAAATTGTAGCTAAAACAAAATCAAACACCTTCGAAAAATTGATATTCATTTATAGTTTCAGTTCACAAAAAAAGTAGTTCTAAATCGCTACTGGAGTTCGAATTTTGACCTCGTGTTTTCGAAAACTAAAACACTCTAGTATCCTAAATTTTAACTTGGGAGAACGGACTGGTCCCCTGTTTTCTTGAAAAATTGAAATACAAATCTGAAACCAAGAAACATTTTGGTCTTCAATCTAAAGAATTCGAGAATTAAAATTTTAACTGCTTATTCATAAAATTTCAACCTCGAGTTCTCAAGAGATATAAATGCTTTTTTGATCTGGAAAACTGAAAGTTATGACTCAAATATATAAGAATAAACGTCCAATTTTTTTGGGGACGTTTAATCTTACAAATATATGTCATAACTTCCACTTTTCCAAAATTTGGAAAATTAGATTTCAAGATTAGGCCCAATTTAAATTTTAACTTTGAGAAACCTCAAAATTTTAATTTATTTGTTTGGATTTCTCAATTTAACTTGATATGCTTTTAGAAATTGAGTTTTATATTCGACAATCAGAAGTTGCGAAATAGATTAAGATTTAAACTTTTAATTTTAAAGAATTCAGTCATTAATTACGCTTTCCCAAAACCTGAAAATATTAATTTTTAAATTCAACATACATTTTTAATTTGAGAAAGAAGAGAAAATTGAAAATTAAGAATTTTGACTTTTATTATCCTAAAAATGTAAAAAAATTTTTTGGGCTTACATTTATCATTTTGACCAGACATATTTCCAAGAATAAAATTTTATTTTCGAAAAAAAGGTCTTAGTGCACATCGACTTTTCGAATTTCAAATTACCATTTGAAATTTTAATTTAAAATTTTGACCTTTGGAGAAGTGAAGACTGGTTTAAAAACTTCAAAAAAATGTTTAAGTTTCGATGCTAAAACTTTTACTGAAACCTCTATATTTCTAATTATCTCAAAAAATTTAAATTTCGGTTAGAATTTTTAAAATTATGATCCAAAATTTAAACTTCAAACTTTGAAACCTAATCTCGAAAATTCGAATTCTGGCTTAAAAGCTTCGAATAAAAATTTGAACTTCAGCAAATTTGATTGAAAACAGTCTATACTTGTTGACAGTAATATTTTATCTCAATTTATTCGAATTGAACCTTAATCAGAATATTGGAATATTATCATTGAAAATTCAGCTTCAAATTTTGTATTTGAATCCTAAAATTTCAAATACTTCCAATGCACAGACCAATTTGTTAGATTCGAAGTTTGGAAACCAAATACCGGTTTCGATCGTGTTAGATCTCGTCAGTTTGGTATATCCAACTCGAATGCTAACAAATGTTCCGACAAGTAAGCACTTACTTGTCGAAACATTTGTTAGCATTCGAGTTGGATATACCAAACTGACGAGATCTAAACAAGATCGAGTAAGTAAGTAACATTTGTTAGCATTCGAGTTGGATATACCAAACTGACGAGATCTAACAAGATCGAGTAAGTAAGTACTTACTTGTCGGAACATTTGTTAGCATTCGAGTTGGATAAACCAAACTGACGAGATCTAACAAGATCGAAACCGGTATTTGGTTTCCAAACTTCGAATCTAATAAATATTCAAACCTATTGGTCTGTGCATTAGAATCCTTGTCTTCTGGGAAATTGTTCCTAGAGAGCAGCCGCTTCGCTAGGTGGCAGTGTTTCAACTGTTGGTAGTTTAGCTACCTATAATTCCCTGGAGGGCTGCATGAATTTGGAGTCTAAGTTACATTCTACTTGCATCAAAATACTTGTTTAAAATGTTCGAAAAATCAAAATTCTAAATTTGTAATTTTAAAAATTTGAATTGATTATTGGAGTTTCAAAAACATTTAATTTGCAATTTTGACACTCAATCTCGAAAACTGAATTTTTAGATTTAAGTTCAAAATATTGAGCTGTTATGGTTGGATTTTTAATCCTGAAATATAGTCATAAAACTTGGGGATTTCGAAAAATCATATTATAATTTGAAAATTTAGTTTATGGCTTTCAAAATTTTGAAAACCGAAAACGTAGAATTAAAAACTGAAATACAGAACTTGTTCCCTGAAACCAAGAAAGATTAAAAAACACAACAAAGGTTTATCTAAGGCGTTTCTACAGCCAAGCTGTCATCTTCAGAGAGATAGATGTTTTAATCTTTCTTGGTTTCAGGGGACAAGTTCTGTATTCCAATTTTTGAAGGTAACCATGGACCAGTCCGCCAAACTTAAAATCAAAGAAAAATTGGTTTCAATTCTAGGTTTAAAATTATGAAACTAAAACGTAAAAATTATAAATCACAAAAATTCAATTGTTAGGTTTCTGATTTCTGCAACTTGACTTTTATTCTGAAAAATCTGAGTTGTCATCAGAAGGTTTAAAACTACAACTATAATTTTTATTTGAACTCTAAAATTTTCAAAGTCTCGTACAATCGAAACCTAATGTTGTAAAATTCAAACTAAATCTTTAGAATGAAAGAATGAAGACTAATTAAATTTTTAGGTCATGAGAATCTGGAAAATTGATGTTTGAGTTTAAAGTTTTTGAAAAATCATATATCGACTCTATTTTTTTTTTCGAGATATCCAAATAGACTTTTAACGTCCAAAATTACAATTTCAGTCTCAAGTTCCAAAAAAATAAAACAAATTAAAAAATTTTTAGCGCAAGATTTCGAATTTGACCTTCGAGATTTCAAAGGAAATAAATTTTGATTTCCAATCTTTAGAAAATAAATTTTATTTTGGACTAGCTGACCCCACGACATTAATTAATATCCAATGACATAAAATTACACAATAAAACACTTTCTGATTTGATTTTAAAAGAATAATGGATTCAAAGGTTCTCGCTCCTTATTCTAGTACCAGCTAGAATTGTAGGTGGCCATCTGACATTGCGAATTGGTTTATCCAGTTATGAGCTATACCCTCAAGTGAAATTTTTAACACAATTGAGTACTTAGAAGTGAAATGTTGAGTTTTACTAAAATAAATAACCTAAGAGGTACTTCTTTAGAGACTCTACATTTTGGCGGAAGCTTCGTTGAAATTGAGCAGTTGTAATAAGGTATTTTGATCATGAAAATTTCAGACTTCCATATATTTTGGTTTTTGAAAAAACTGGATTAAGCCAAAAATAGGAAAATATTTTATTTTCAAATACAGAATTACTTCGTAGGGAAAACTTCATGGGAAAACAATTGTAATACTGATGAACCACCAAATAACCAATTTTGTAACATAATATTATTTTGTCTATGATCTTCCAAGAGCACATTTGTGGATTTTAGAGCATTTTTTATGCTCAAGCAATTTAAATACTATTGAACTGTCCCCAAAATTTTGGGTCAAAAATACTTTAACCAAGATTCTCCTGCTTTCAAATTTGAGAGATTTCATGGGAAACCAACTGCCAGATCAACCAGCAAATGCCCAACTTTTTGACATAATGTTATTTTGTCTATGATTCTTCAGGAAGAGAATATTTCGTGGCAAAAAAATTGACATACTGATGAACTGCCAAATGACGAACATTTTAACTCAAAACTATTTTGGTCGAGATGCTTCATGAAAACATTTGCAAATTTTGGGAAAGGTTTTATTGGAAAACCAATGAATGCTGATGAACCACCAAATACCTAACTTTCCAGCACAAAATTATTTTGATGGACCAAGGGACATTTTTTGAATTTTAGATAATATTTCTTTGCAAAGCAATTGAAATACCTCAATTTTTGCTTTTTCTCTTTCAATCTTCAATTTAAATTCTAAATTATGTACGTTTCAAAATATTTTGATTTTTTGTTCGAAATCATTTTATTTTCTGTATGATAAGCTTCTATTACAATTTTAAAAATAACTGTTCTTCATATCTTATTTCATGCAGAATAATCTCTCCAATACCTGAGTGATCAGAAAGGTGCGCCATATTCACAAAGAAAAGCCTATTTCTTACATAAAAAATTGATTTATTTTAATTTCAAGAATGTTGGGATCATCCCTGGTAGGTATATTCCTTATAGTAAAGAACTTTAATCTTGAAAGTTTCAGACTTCCATATATTTTGGTTTTTTAAAAAATTAGAATAACCAAAAAATTGGAAAATAATTTATTTTGAAATACAGCATGACCTTGCAGGAAAAATTTTATGGGCAAACAACTGTAATACTGATGAACCATCAAATAACCAATTTTTAACATAATGTTACGTGCGTTATCGGTTCGAATTGATTACACTTATCGAATAAGACCCACTTTATTACTGAACTCAACTTGGATCACCACAATTGACAATTAACTCACTTATTATTGACTTCTACTAACTCACTAATCACACTGAATCTAACTAACTGACTCGAGGGAAAGCTGACCGCCTTTTTATAGTTTTGGCCCGCGGCTTCTAGAATTTTCGGCAGATAAGGCTTATCGTTTGCCGAAATTTCTGGAATTCTTATCTGCCGTTTGTTTCGTTATCGCAACCGCTTTCCCCTTATCAGAACCTTCTAGAAACTTTTTTTTATTTACTTAATTCTACAATTCTATTCTAACTATTTACATTGCGTTACAATACTACTATTTTGCCTATGGTTCTCCAAGAAAACATTTGTGAATTTTAGAGAATTTTTCGTTCTCAAACAATTTAAATGCTAATAAACTGTCTCCAATGATTTGGGTCAAAATTACTTTAATTAGGATTCTTCTTCTTTGCCAATTCGAGAGATTTCATGGGAAAAGAACTGCCAGATCAACCAGCAAATGCCCAACTTTTTGACATAATATTATTTTCTCTATGATTCTTCAAGAAGAGAACATTTGATGGCAAAAAAATGACATACTGATCAACTGCCAAATGTCTAACGTTTTAGCTCAAAATTATTTTGATTGAGATGCCCCATGAAAACATTTGCGAATTTTAGGGAAGATTTTATGGGAAAAGCCAATGAATGTTGATGAACCACCAAATACCTAACTTTCCAGCACAAAATTATTTTGCTTTTGATGGCCCAAGAGACATTTTTAAAATTTTAGATAATATTTCTTTGCAAAGCAATTGAAATATCCCAATTTTGCTTTTAATATCAATCTTTGACTTCAATTTTAAATTTTGAACGTTTCAAAGAATTTTAGTTTTTTTTCGAAATTATTTTATTTTCTGTATGATATCCTTCTACCACAATTTTAAAAATAAATGTTTTTAATGTCTTTTTTTATATGGAATAACCTCTCAAGTTCCTGAGTGATCAAAAAGGTGCGCCATATTGACAAAAAAGCCTATTTTTTTATATAAAAAATTGATTTATTTCAATTTCAAGAATGTTGGGATCATCCCTGGTAGGTATATTCCTTATAATAAGGTACTTTGATCTTGAAAGTTTCAGATTTCCATATATTTTGGTTTTTGAAAAAATTGGAATAACCAAAAAATTGGAAAATATTTTATTTTGAAATACAGCATGACCTTGTAGGGAAAATTTCATGGGAAAACAACTGTAATACTGATGAACCACAAAATAACCAATTTTTAACATAATATTATTTTGCTTATGGTTCTCCAAGAGCACATTTGTGAATTTTAGAGAGTTTTTCGTGCTCAAACAATTCAAATACTAATAAACTGTCCCCAATGTTTATGGTTAAAATTACTTTAATCAGAAATCTTCACCTTTGCCAATTTGAGAGATTTCAGGAGAAAATAACTGCCAGATCAACCAGCAAATGCCCAACTTTTTGACATAATATTATTTTGTCTATGATTCTTCAAGAAGAGAATATTTCGTGGCAAATAAATTGACATACTGATAAACTGCCAAATGTCTAACGTTTTAGCTCAAAACTATTTTGGTCGAGATGCTTCATGAAAACATTTGCAAATTTTGGGCAAGGTTTTATGGAAAAACCAATGAATGCTGATGAACCACCAAATACCTAACTTTCCAGCACAAAATTATTTTGCTTTTGATGGCCCAAGAGACATTTTTAAAATTTTAGATAATATTTCTTTGCAAAGCAATTAAAATATCCCAATTTTGCTTTTTTATCAATCTTCGACTTCAATTTTAAATTTTGAACGTTTCAAAATATTTTGTTTTTTTTTTTCGAAATTATTCTATTTTCTGTATGATATCCTTCTAGCACAATTTTGAAAATAAATGTTCTTCATGTCTTTTTTATGTGGAATAACCTCTCAAGTTCATGAGTAATCAGAAAAGTGCGTCATATTGACAAAAAAATAAAAGTTCATTTTTTTATATAAAAATTGATTTATTTTAATTTAAAAAATGTTGAAATAATCTGTTGGAAGTATATTTCTTATAATAAGGTACTTTAATCCTGAAATTTTTAGACTTTCATATATTTTGGTTTTTGAAAGAATTGGAATAAGCCAAAAATAGGAAAATATTTTATTTTCAAATGCAGTATAACCTTGTAGGGAAAATTTCATGGAAAAACAACTCTAATACTGATGAACCACAAAATATCCAATTTTTAACATAATAATATTTTGCCTATGGTTCTCCAAGAGCACATTTGTGAATTTTAGAGAGTTTTTCGTGCTCAAACAATTCGAATACTGATGAACTGTCCCCAAAATTTTGGGTCAAAAATAATTTAACCAAGATTCTCCTCCTGTGAAAATTTGAGAGATTTCATGGGAAAAGAATTGCCAGATCAACCAGCAAATGCCCAACTTTTTGACATAATATTATTTTCTCTATGATTCTTCAAGAAGAGAACATTTGATGGCAAAAAAATGACATACTGATCAACTGCCAAATGTCTAACGTTTTAGCTCAAAATTATTTTGATTGAGATGCCCCATGAAAACATTTGCGAATTTTAGGGAAGATTTTATGGGAAAAGCCAATGAATGTTGATCAACCACCAAATACCTAACTTTTCAGCTTTTGATGGTCTAAGAAATATTTGTAAATTTAAGATGATATTTCATTGTAAAGCAATGGAATACCCCAATGTCTTCGATCTTCGACTAAAATTCTAAAGTTTGAAGGTTTCAAAAGATTCTGATTTTTTTTCGAAAGTTTCAGCTGGGTTTTTTCCTGTAGTTTTCAATTTTATCTTGGAAATTGACTAAAAATTGCAAGTTAAACGTTTTACATTTTTTCACCAAAGTTCGAAGTTTTTACAAATTGTTTCTTTTTTTGAAAACTCCAAGGTTTTTCTGTTATATTTAACTACAAATTTTCATATTTTATATGATTTTGGCTTTAAACTGACATTTTGGAGCCTTGAAATTTTAAAAATTAGATTGGAAAATTCGAAACTGATTCGCCACTTCTAAAAAAACAACTGAAATTCTGAGAGTCAATCTCAAAAATTCCAACACTTGCGACTGTGTGCGCCCTTTTTGAGATAGTGTGCGTGTCGTAATAACTTGTCATATTTTTTAATATGACAGTCCTTGATTTGCTAAAAAAAGTGTCTACTTCTACAGGACCAGTACCATCAAAATCACTGCAACATTTTTAGAAGGATTTTCAAACGTAAGTTGCATTCTCTTCATATCTAGGGTGAAACTTATTGAAATTTGTTATTTACAGTCTGCAATTGTGTGCCCGAAGCAATAAAATACACCTCGGAGACAAATAAAATACGAAACCCTCAAACAGCATGACGCGAACATAAATATAATTGTCAAAGGCGGCAGCTTCAATTAAACTGTTGGCCTTTTGTAACGCATTAAATTTGTTTACTGAATGCAAGGCGGCGTATATATCAGCAAGTGGAGAAGCTACCCTTTCTTTGTCTGAAGTGACACTAATCGTCCCGATCCACCCAGTTTGTGTAGAGCGTCGAAAATTAAACATTCCCTTCTGATTGATAACAGTTGAGGTATTCAAGATACGGCGCTGGAGTCGCAAAGAATAGCAAAAAAATGCAACTCTTCTAATGGACATTTTAGAGCGATGACATAACGAACGATGAGCTTTGGCTCAATTTAGCCGTACAAAACATACAGGATTCTCATTTCGATCAGATATTGAAATACAAATCTTGTCCCCTGAAACCAAGAAAGATTAAAAAACACAACAAAGGTTTCTCTGGACAATTTTTGTGTTTCAATTTTTAAAGATAACCAAGGACCAGTTGGTTCCACCAAAATTTGATCAGATAGTCAAAACTAGTCTCTGGTCAAACTATTATCCTACACATTGCACCATTTTATCATCCTTATTAACAATAAATGCGAAAGTGTGTTTGTTTTTTTGAGCGTTTTTCACGGCTCAATTACTGAAGCGTTTTTGACATAAATTAATAGAAGCGTTCCTTAGGATGCGGAAGAGTTAATAGGCTACCTCTTATGCCAAACTTATATTCGAAGAATAAGGTAAGGGTGTCAACCTTGCGTTCTTTACTTGAATGGCCACCTCTCTTCTTAGGTGCTCGAACTATTACCATAAACGTAGGTATCTGCATTATCGATTTTAGTAATATTACGTTGCCGGCTGCAATCTGCACTGGAAATTAATTTCAAGTTTCATTTTAAATGTAAAATGGTTTTGAAACTTCTATTCAGTTGCGTTACGGTCATTTATTCAAATGCGTTTATAAAGTCACTGGTAATGAGTAGTTTTTTATAAAATCAGTTCTAAATATCTAGAACCCTAGGTGACATATTTAAATTTTACGAAACTGAAAAACCCAGAGCTGCTTATTTGACTTTGTCGTAGATAGTTTAAGATTCGCCATCAACTGACGCTTGAGGTGCGCATAGAAAATTATAGATTAAATATAAAACGCATCACAGGAATATTTGTCTTCTGAGGGAAAAAACTTATTAAAAACAAAGTCAGTTTTATTAATAATAATTTATGAATGATACAGTTGCCTGAAGAAACAATTTGAGTAAAATATGGTCACTTTTATTTAAAAAAAACAGCAGTCATATGGACTCAATGTCATTGATAATAGCTGATAATTTAATCAGTCCGCGAAATTCATTGTGTAGACGTGACGCTTAAGAACGTAAAACGAGAATTTCATAATCGCGGTAGGAGTGTTCCCTTCCACCATAGGGAATGTAACAACAGCCATGGCTTGGGTGTACCTAAAAAGAAAAAAAAATTGAGTGTCAATTTCAATGCAAGTAGAATACAACCTAGGCTACAAATTCATGCAGCGCTCAAGGCGTGTATAATGAATCATGGGTAGCTGAACTACCAACAGTTGAAACACTACCACCTAGCGAAGCGGTTGATCTCTAGGAAAGTTCCCAGAAGACAAGGATTCTAATGCACAAACCAATAGATTTGAACATTTATTAGATTCGAAGTTTGGAAACCAAAGACCGTTTTCGATCTTGTTAGATCTCGTCAGTTTGGTAACCGTAAACGTTCAAATGTATTTTGTAAACTAGCGTAAGTCAGTAACTTTGTTTGTTTGCCTATAAAGATCACGAGAGACAAATAAGAAACGTTTTAATGTCAGAGTTCATAGTTCTTTTTTTAAATAGTTTTTTCGATACATTTTTTCAAAATTCCAGATCAAAATTCGATTCTTGTAACTTGTTTTGAAGAATTATTTTATAAATACCGATTTAGTTACCAAACTGGGTCGTAGAAATGTTAAATAAAATTAATAAACATAAATACTGTAACGAAATGTAAATTGTAGAATTTAGTACGTAAGAAAAGTTTCTATAAAGACCTGATAAGGGGAAAACGGCCGCGATAATGAAGCAAACGGCAGATAAGCGTTTCAGAAATTTCGGCAAACGATAAACCTTATCTGCGAGATTTTTCTAGAACCTGGAAGCCAAAACTGTATAAGGCGGTCGCCTTTCCCTCGAATCAGTTAGTTAGTCAGCGTAGTTAGTAGTTAGAAGTCAATAGGTGGGTTAATTATTCAGTTGTGGTGATCCGAGTTTAGTTTAGAAATAAAGAAATAAAAAAATTATTCAATTCACGTATTAATCAATTCGAACCGATAGCTCGCAACAATATCAATTTGTTATAAAAAATTCTCACCGAGTCAAAGTTCCAAATAAACGTTGGACATGTGAAAATAAACTTTTAAGCTAAATAACCAAAAATAATTCCGAGACTTCGAGTAAAAATTTGGAATTATCTGGCAAACAATAATTATTTCCAGTTTAAACCTAGAGTTTTGACAAAAGATTATTTTGAGTAGAACGTACAAAATGACTCGAAATTTTAATAAAACTTTAAAGAAACCAGAATTAGTAATAACATCTTAAAAAAACAAATTATTTTTAGATAAAGAAAGAAAGAAAAATTAAATTTTGATATAATTGGAGATAAAAATGTTTCAGATGATGTTGAAATCAAAATTTTAGAAAAAAAAATAAAAATTTTGAGTTTAAACCCAAGATTTTTGTGGGTAAGGTATAAGGCCAAAATTTCGTCATTAGCGAACACATTTTGGAAAAACAATGTTTGAAAGAGTGGGTGAAATTTATAAAAAAAAAACGAAAATCAAATGGTGAAGCCAAAATCTTGGTTAAAAAAACGAACTTTAAAAAAAAAACACTGATTTTTAAAGTAGTTCAATGTTCAACGTCAAAATCATGAGCATGACATTATTTCCAATAAAAAATTTAACTGACCTTTTTAGAAAAAAATGGTCAAAACTTCGACAAAAATTATTCAACATTTCGAGAATAAAATATTTTATTTTAAAACAATTTCTAGTTTTAAATTCCACAATATTTAAAAATAGATCCAAATTTTCGAATGGTGATGAAATTTTAAAAGAAAATTCAAATTTTTAAAAACTTGACAACATAATGTTGCCTTAAAAATGAAAACAAATGAATTTAGAAAAAATGATGATTTAAAACATCTCGAAATTTAAAAAAATCAAAAAAAGAATTGGTTTAGTGGTTGGATGCAGATTTTAAGTTTAAGATCAAAAATGTAAAGTAAGTCAAATTTTGGGAAATAATTGGATTATTCTGAGAAAAATGTCAGCCAAAATTTTGCGACAAATCGAAATATTATAAAAAAATTTGGTAGCACAGTAGCTCCACTACGTGTTCCTGATGCCTTTGACGAAAACTTAGACACGCAACTATTTCGCACAAGTGCACAATGTGCACAATACAATGCTAGTGCTAAGAAAATCTATGAAAAAACAGCTTGGAGATTAGTGTTACTGTATCCATGCGTACAGTCTATGCTAAAAATCGAATATCGGTGGTAACCTGACGCTTACGTCTTGTTATACGCAGCCTAGATTTAACATTCCAAAAACTTCTACCTACAATTACTATCCATGAACCACCTTAGGCAAAACGATGTATAAATTGTGTATAAACTGTCAATTTCAAGAAAATAGACCTTCAAAAAACATCCAGATTTATATGATAAATATATCTGGAAATTTCAGGAAAAAGTAGTTGTTTCGAGATTTAAATTTTTCAAAAAAATTGTGAAAAATTGCTAGAAGAGATGAACATTTTGGGTCCAAATTTGCAAGTTTAAAAAAAAAGTAAAATTCTCGTATTTTAACTCCGAGAAGAAAGGTGGCAATTTTGTGAAGAAATTTGGTATTTTGATGTCCCACAAAATACTTTTAAGGGCTACTGTACACTAGGTTTTATGGTACTGATAGAGGGTGCATATCAGAACCTGAGAAATAATAGAAATAATTCGTATGGAGGTCTTGCATTCAAGGAACATTTTAGTCGACCAAAAAATAAATAAAAAACCAGTACAAATCAGATTAAAAGCAAAATAATATTTAAAAGGAGATACGCCTGAAATTGAAATACAGAACTTGTCCTCTGAAACCAAGAAAGGTTAAAAAACACAACAAACGTTGCTCTAACACGTGTCGACAGCCAAGCTGTTAGCTAGAGGTACTTATCTCTCTGAAGATGACAGCTTGGCTGGCGAAAGGCGTTAAAGCAACTTTTGTTGTGTTTTTTAATATTTCTTGGTTTCAGGGGACAAGTTCTGTATTTCAATTTTTGAAGATAACCAAGGACCAGTCCGTTCCACTAAAAAAAGAGATACGCCTGGCAATTTGGTAGGCAAATGATTTGCACATTAGACAAATAAATTGCGCAATAAAACCAAATTTTCAGGAGGTTGGAATTTAAAAAAAAATAATCGTAGAATAACTTATGAAACTGAGGGTCGAAATTTTAAAAGTTATTCCAAGACAAGCAATCTTCATTAATGAGTATAAACATTTGACATTTTTTCACCAAATTTAGATGTTTTCATAAATTGGTTTTTTTTTTAAAATGCCGCTCCTTTTCTAGTATTTTCAGGTACAAATATTTTCAGGCTCGTGTTTTTAAAAATAAGATTCCCAAATTCGAGATTGAAGCTAGAGATTATAATCAAGATTTTTCAAAAACAAAACGAAAATTCAAATTTTAAAGATAAAAGGTCGATTTTTTCGAATCATAGCTATTTATGTTAAATTTTTTCAGTTTAGAAAGTTGCCAAGATCAAAATTGTAAAGTTACGCTTTTTAAAAAAATTAATTCAACATTTTTTTATTGAAAACTTAAAGTTTAGGTTTATTCAAAGGCTTAATCGAAGGTTAAAATTTGATGTTTCATGACTGACACTCAAAACAATTGAATGCCTTTTCAAAATTTTATTCAGGAACTTAACAAATTGAAAGTCGGTATTTTGGAATCTCCAAGGTTAAAATTCAAAGTTTTAAGAGCTCAAATTATATGATTTAGAATTTTGAGGTTAAACTTTAAATTTAAAAATTAAAATACAAATCTTGTCCCCTGCCTGAAACCAAGAAAGATTAAAAAACACAACAAAGGTTGCTCTAACGCGTTTCGATAGCCAAGCTATCATTTCCAGAGAGATATAGTATATCTCTGATAGCTTAGCTATCGAAACGCGTTAGAGCAATTAGAGCAACCGTTGTTGTGTTTGCTCTAACGCGTTTCGATAGCCAAGCTAGCATCTTCAGAGAGATATATTATATCTCTGATAGCTTGGCTATAGAAACGCGTTATAGCAGCCCTTGTTGTGTTTATTTTTAATATCTTTCTTGGTTTCAGGGGGTAAGATTTGTATTTTAATTTTTGAAGATAACCAAGGACCAGTGCGTTCCACCAAAATTAAGTAAAGTTCGAAGTTTTTAATTTTCAGGTCTCTCAAATTTTTTTAGCATCAGAAATTTCTTACTATTCGTAAGGAAACCATGGGAATATTTTTTTTTCAATTTTTAATTAACTTTAAAAAGTTTCACTCCAATGTTTTTTTTTTCCAGTGAACCTATCGTAAAATTCTTCTAAAATATTTAATTTTTCTTAATGGGTCTAGCCTCCCAGTCCTGTACAAAGATTTTTAACTGAATGGTAGCCATCCAAAATAGTCATTATTGACTTTGGTAATCAATAACTCGGGAAATAATTGTCGCATAGAAGTTGTGGGTGGAATTTTAAAAGCCCTTAAACCGCACAATTTCTAGTTATTAGTTGTGCTAGAAAAAAATTTCCCAAAAAAATTGTCAGCATAAAATAAATTAGTCAATCATGGGGACTGTCGACCGAAGTGAAACTCCAAAACTAGGAAATAATGATTTGTTTTTAAATTTTTAAATTAACTGTTGGATCAGAAATAATTTTTTTTTAATTTTATTACTGATCTTACTCGTAGCCACATAATACTGATAACATTGGTGCATGTTGGTAACGCTAATTAGCGTGATAGTGAGGTAAAACCATAGGTTTACTCCTTCAACATGCCTAAAGAAGTTTTCACTTCAGAAATTAATAGGAAGCAAAAAATTTACTTTCAAACTGATTTAAAGCAAAAACAATGAGTTTAATGTTTCAGAACAAAATGAAAAAAAATAATAGCTTTTGAAATGTTAAGGGTTTCTTAATCATTCTTTCAGGGTGAAAAGTTACACTCAAGGTCCTAATTTTTTTTTTTGGTGGAACGGACTAATCCTTGGTTATCTTCAAAACTTAAAATACAAATCTTGTCCCCTGAAACCAAAAAAGATTAAAAAACACAACAATGGTTGCTCTAAAGCGTTTCGATAGCCAGGTTAACATCTTCAGGGAGATATTTTAATCTTTCTTAGTTTCAGGGAACAAGATTTGTATTTCAATTTTTCAAGGTCCTTAATTAATCAACTTTTTTCAAAATTATGCCAAGTTAAGCAAATATACTTAATTGCCACATTATTTACCTCCAGTTAAATCAACTTTCTCGTACTAAAAATTCTTTTATCGAAAACCAATAACTGGGCCTTTTAGGGAATGCCCTTCAGTTGTAAAAATTCTAACTGCGTTTACTGCACCATTATTATTTCCAGAATTATTAGTCACCAAAATCAGAAATGACTTTTATGTTCTAAATAAAGATAATTCGCTAAAAAATCATCGTATCGAGGATGGAGTTCAATCAAATTAAAATCAATTAAACATTTTAAAAGGGCATTCCAACAGGATCGCCTGCAAAAAAATTAGTGAAATTCACATTTTTAAATATAAGCAAATATTTGGAAAATATTTTGGCCCATGGTTTTTCGTATCATTAGCGAAAAGCTGCTAAAGCTAAAAAATATTAAACTCAAGATCTGAAAACTAGAAAGTTGCCTTTTTTTATTTATTTTTTTATTTTTTTAAGTAACCTTGTTTATCTCTCTCCACGATCTTTTTTTAAGATATAGTCCTTTACAAATCAACTAAATATTTGGGTTTTTTCTTAATTTCTCTGCCTCGTGTAGGAAAATATCCTTCTCTTGATTAGCTGATGCTGATTATTTAATATTATCAAATATGATACTGAATAAACTAATTAATCTTAAATACACTTAAGATCGAAATTCAAGTGGGTATTTGTAAGCGTAAGTATGTTTTTAGATTTGGAAAATGTATAAAAAATTTTTTGATAAAAACAATTTTTTTTAAGTTGCAAAGCCATCCATTCTCTCTGTCCTTGACGACAGAGACAAATATTTGCTTTGTGAAGATAAGGCACAAATACATGTGTCATCATTATGTAAGCAAACTAATTCTACTTTTTTTTATTCACCGCAAATATCTCAATTGTTTACCGAATGAAAGTACTTATTTTCTTCGTTAACGTTTTTGAAAACCTACATCAAATAAATTAATTAAAGTCACAAAGTGATTATTATGCGACAAGATGATTAACAAGAACTGCTGACTTCAAATTTTTATACAATAATTATATTAACCTAGCTGTAACACATAAAAAGTATTAGTTGTTAATTGCGTGTGATTTCTTCAACTTATCATTAAAAATATTGCCCTATTTCTTGTAAATACAGGTTATAAAACTCTTTATTCACAAAAAAACACAATCGACGTAATAATAACAATTTCACAATGTTGAACATGTCATCACTGATTTTGTGGAATTGTCATTATTTATTTTTTTTCTATTCCTTGTCAATGCAATTTTTCAATGTTGAACATTAAACAATTCTGAAGATTACTTTATTAGAAGTTGTAAGACATAAATTAATTTATTACCTTTCCTACTGTTTGAGATCCTTCATGGTACGCCCTGCCTATGAAAAGTGTCTCACCATCGGAGGTTCTTCCACCTTCGACAGCTCCTGCAGGAATATGGCCATTGCTGCTCGGTACCCAATCGAATCTTTGTTCACAGAGCACCTGCGAGCAGAAAATATTCTTTTAATAACTTTTTTAAATACTAGACGATTACAAATCATTCAATGGAATTTAAATGCTTTGAGTATGCATGTGGCTGATCAACGGGGATAGCTTGAAAATGTTTACAGCGACAGAGTTTGGCACCGATCTCTTGTCACCAAATCTTATGGGCTTCCTCCTGGACTCTGCCATTTGATATCCAGTTTTCTCGCTGACAGATCTCTTCAGGTCGTCGTCGATGGCATCTCATTCGAGACGTTTGCGACTAATGCAGGGGTGCCTTAGGGGCCAGTCTTGTCTCCTACTCTATTTCTATTACATATAAATGATCTTTTACAGTGCGTTTACACTAGACACTGACATAACATATATTTTCTCTCTGACATAAGTGTCAACTATTCTGAGAGAAGCTGTCTCCCCCCAGCTGTGCAGATAAGTCTCGGATAGCTTCTATCAGGATAATTAAGATTTGTTTTAGAGAGAAATGTACTGAATAAAGTGTCTAATCTAAATGCGCCATTAGCTTCAACTTCCAATCCGATATAAGGTTACGCAGATGATAGTGGCCTAGTGTCATCTTTTTTCTCCGACAAACCATTATCTGCCGCTGTTTCAAATAAGCCAAGGCAACAGCAGATACTGATCATTAATCAAGATCTCAAAATTATTCTTGAATTGGGTAAGAAAAATCTGGTCGACTTCAACGCCTCAAAAACTCAGGCTGCGGTTTTCTCCAAGAAAACATCTTGGGATAATGCAGCAAACATACTCATGGGGGGAAAAATCCTCCCGATGGGATATAACCTGTCTATCCTAGGAGTGAATGCAACCACTAACTTATCTTGGGACGATCATGTGCGTACCATTGCCAAGTCCGCCTCTCAGAAGCTAGGCTTTCATTTTAGAGCTAAAAAGTACTTCACAACTCATCAGTTGCTCACATTATAAAAAGCTCAAGTTAGGATAACACTAGAATACTCTTCTTATGTTTGGATTTCAGCCCCAAAGCACACTTTAGCTTTTTTGGATTCAATTCAAAGAAGAGTGATTTGCTCAATTAATAACGAGAATTTGATCAATTCTCTCGGAACACCAGAGCACTGGCGGATAGTTGGTGACTTATCTTTCTATAAGTACTTTTATGGGAGATGCTCGTAGGAACTAATAGGATTGATCTCTCAAAGGGTAAGATTTTTAAGGCATGCAAGACAGTTGGTGATAGCAAATTCCAGGTTGACACAGTGAGGACTTTTGTTTTCGAAGATTCTTTTTTCTGTAGAACGTCCAAAACTCGTTATCAAACGAAATTTTCCCAAAAAAATTACAACCCTTCCTTGTTTAAGGAAGCGGTTCATCGTCATCTATCCTTGTTTCCACATCCTGGTGGCATAATGGGGTTGCCATTTGCGAGTAGATTAAAGTCAAAAAAAGCTACCAAACCACACTGATGAGGTCATGGGCGGCCAAAACCTGTCTATAGTTGTTGGTTTAAAATATTTTTAGTAGTCGACAGTCGTAAAAATTGTTATATAAATCTTGTCCCCTTAAAAATTAAAATACAGAACTTATACCCAGAAACCAAGAAAGATTAAAAAACACAACAAACGCTGCTCTAACGCGTTTTGACAGCCAAGCTGTCATCTTCAGAGAGAGACTGATCTGAAACGCGTTAGAGCAACGTTTATTGTGTTTTTTAATCTCTCTTGGTTTCAGGGGACAAGTTCTTTATTTCAATTTTTGAAGATATCCAAAGACCAGTCCGTTCCACCAAACTTGTCCCCTGAAACCAAGAGAGCAAACAGCTATTGTTATGTTTTTTAATCTTTCTTGGTTTCAGGGGACAAGATTTGTACATCAATTTTTGAAAATAACCAAGGACCAGTCAGTTCCACCAAAACTATGAGGATAGTCAACAACTAAATTAAACGTATGTCATTTCTAGGGCGCCTGTGTTTAATGGATATTGATACGCAACCTACAATACAGGAACGATGCAAACCATGTCCCTATGGCAGTGAACTCTATGAACTATGGAGACAGTCAAGAACTCAACTAAACGCATGTCATTTCTGGGGCGCTTGGGTTTAATGGATATTGTTACGCAACCCACAGTACAAGAATGATACAAACCACAATACCAGAAGTAATACACTTCAAGTGACCTTTGTACGCTAGTTACATCGTACATCATCTGGTTGTGATTAACTACAGATTGTTTATTAATTAGTTAGAAGAATATTGAAGCGTTATGGTATTTTATAGGATTTCGTTGCCACAAATTAATCCACCTGACTGAGAAGAATTAAAAATTAAGAAAACAAAGTGGCAAATTGACTGACTAATTGTCATGGTTATATGGAACTTGATGATATACGTATACAAAACTGAAATGACTTCATGTATGCAAACATTAACCGAATCCAATCAATATCATCCTTGCAGCAAAAAATAAACAATTTGTTACCCTAAATTGATCTTTGGAGTATTCCTACTAGACTAAGAAGAGTTATAGATTTATAAGATGAGAAAATAAGAAAACAAAGTGGCTAATTGAATTACTAATTGACATAATTACATGGCACTTGACGATATACGTACAAGATCGAAATAATTCCATGTATGCAAACGTTAACCAATTCAATCAATATCATCCTTGCAGCAAAAAATAACTATTTAATTTGCCACCTTACATACCTGAAATTGGTCTTTGGAGTATTCCTCTCCCCCGTAGGAAACGTAAGCTACACGTTTTGATGGGATGACCTTGGCTGGTATCCAGTCTCCATCGTGGTATGCCCTACCGACGAAAATTTCAGAACCATCGCTATCCATACCACCATGGATGGCTGTGGAGGGAACGCCCCCGTATGAGTTGGTGTCTACCCAGTAGTAAGCTGAAAATCGATTTGATTAAAACGTCAGATTTACAAAGAAATATGACTGGAGAATTATAAACGATTACATTTTTTGGAAAACAGCAGGACTCATTTTTGTGAGGCTTCTTCTGCTCGTTACCTTTTAAATCACAATTTATTAAAGAAACACTCAAGTTATATTCCGTTGTCTAGAAAATGTGTATTTTTTAATCTTCCCCAAACAGCGCTGGTTTTTTTTTTAAGTTTAATCCACTCGAAAAGGGTAACCCCATTACGCTTTCAAGGCACTGCGAGTAGGATGCGGAAACAAGAATAGATGGCGATGAACCGCCTTCTTAAACAAGGATAGGATGTAATTGTTGGGGAAAATTCCTTTCGGTAACAAATTCCATAACTTGGAAGTTCTATAGAAAAAAGAGTCTCCGTAGACAAAAGTCCTCACTGTGTCAAGCTGGGTTTGGAAAAAATTTAAAAAATTAGACATTTTCTTAACAAAGGAATATAACTTGAGCGTTTCTTTAATAAAATGTGATTTAAAAGGTAACGAACAGAACATAATATTCTAGGGCACATTCGGACCGGATTTGTTAAGTTTAACGTACCTAAACACATATCGCGCCGAGGGCGCTTATATTTAATGAATATTGCCACTATAACTCATAATACAAGAAAGTACTTTCGTCAGTAGTGACCTTTGGGACTCTAGTTACATCGTGCATAACCCGATTGTAATTCTCAACAGGTAATTGCTTTAACTAGCAGATAACAAAGCTGTTCCTTGTAAGATGCGGTTAAATGTCAGAAAACAAATCATTAAATGAGATTTCGATGATGTGGCTGATTATTGCTTATAAGAAAATGTTTACAGTTAAATGAAGAGAACAAAGAAGGCCGAAATCGGTCAACGCTTGTAAATATTTTCAACTGTAGCGCGTTCGACTGTTTCATTACTGAACTGCCAGCCTGAGGTATTTATCAGATTTAACGCTGGAGATAGAAATTAATGTCACCCCACAATGTGAAATTCTCATAATTTTGGGCAGTTGACGACGTTGATTTTGTTGGATTTTTTGTCATCTTACTGCATAATCATGAGTATTAACAATTGCGCAAAGTAAAATTTGATGTACCCAACTTACAATTAGACAACATTTCTCTAGAAAAAGTAACATAGTTGCCTTGATTCTATTGAATTAGAATTTTTTATTATTTAATCCTACTCTAGAGTGAAAATCAATAACTTTCTTGTTTACTTGTGATATTTCCATTGGTAAACTCATCATTATAACAACAAAGCACTTTCAAGTGCCCTTGAAATGTTAATTTGCGATAAGGCTTAATGGGTAAATTCATAAAACTGATAAGAAGATATATTCTAATAAAAAACGGTCGCTGGAAAATTTGTCCTCCTACACTGCATCCGTTGATCTTGGTTAAATCAAGCACAAAATTCTCTAGAAGTTATTATTAATAATTGGGAACTAGAAACCTATACAAAATTATTGAAATGTCGTCTCTAGTTTTCTTGCAACTGAATTGTTTAAATATTTACCAAACAAATAGTCTAGTTTAAACTGCAGCTATTAACACAGATAACTGAAGGCAACTATAATAATTTACATTAGCGATTAGAGTAGCAGTTGTTAACATAAAAGGGAACGCTAATGTGTGATACAGTTGGAGTTTACATTCCTAGGAAAACGAATTGAATTATAATTACTTTACGATAATTGTACAACCGGAAACAATTCCATAAAAAAAAATTAATAAACAATAGAACAAATTCTTTCTCTGAGACTTTAAAATGATAAATTCCTTATAAGGTCACTGTTTATCTATCGTATCCAGTCGAAGGCGGGTCGTATTACAATTTGATGTTCGTGGAAAAAGTCAACAAGAAAAAAACTCAAAATTTCGCAGAAAAATTACACGTCTCCAACTCAAAATTTCCAGAAGAGCATAGCAATTTCAAGATTAAAATCGATATTTAAAAAAACTATCTACAAAAGTTTGTACAATACCTTACTAAAGATTTATGGTAGATAAAAAAGGCAAAATCTCCATCTCGAGATTAGAATCTAATTTGGAAAAAAGCCACACAGTGCAAAAATGCCAAAATTTGGGCTTTAAACAGGTAGGTCTATTAAGTAAAAAAACTCGTTTATTTCAAAAAGTTCAAGCGTTAGCACATAATTTACAGAAAATAAAGGAATGTAGACATAGAAATCGAAATTTTGACAAATCGAAAATCTGAAAAAAAATTGCATTTACGGAAGATTTTAGGAAAAATAAAATTTTAGGAAAAAAGTTCCAAAATTTCGAGGTTAAAGATGATTTATGTAAAACACCGATTTTTTTTGCATTCCAAAATTTCAAAGTTAAACATGGTTTTTTAAAAACTATAAAATTTTTAAAAAATTTGAGATTTTGAGGCTTAACATGATTTTTTAAAAGCTTCAATTTCTTTCTTGACATTTCTTTCAAATGTTGTTAAATGAGAGTTAAAATAATCTTGTGTAAGCTCGACATTTCGAAAAAAGATGAAATCTCGAAATACTTGTTTGAAGAATAAAAAGAGTAGAAATGCTCTTTTCAGCATCGCAATTTTTAATTTGTGATCGAACTTGTAGATAAAATCAATAAATGAAAATATGAACCTGAAATTTTGGGAAAAAAATCTGAGGCTTCCAAAAGAAAAACCATAATTTATATTAAACAAAAAAATTCCTGCAATTTCGAATATACAGGGTGAACCATAAGAAATGGTCCACAGAGCAATGGTGGATTTTTCAAATAAAAATATTGTGATTAAGCTACGTTTACCTTAAGTCGACAAACTCTAATTTGCTAACATATTACCAATAGCTGATAGGGGGCGCTACCTGCGCTATCCTGCATAATTCTAAATCGTCATAACTTTTTTCTGAACCCACGTATATTAATTTTAAATGGGTTATTTTATTTCCCCATATTTTTTACGTAAAAAAGATGGACTTTCTGAAAGTTGATACGAACAACCGTTTCCAAGATATTTGCCTTTAAAACTTGACGTGCCTTGCTTTTAAATTACTAAGATATTAAATTTTTTAAGTAGTTTTGAAAAAAAAGTAATGATAAGACAGCTTTGAAAGTAATTTATGTGAAATATTACTTTGCTGATAATATTATTACCTAAATTTTGAAAATCTCAATAAAGAATATCCAAAAAAATAAGACGTAATTTATTTTCTAACATAGAGATGTGAGATATGATGTCTGAGTCCGCAGAAAAAAATTTTAATAGTCTGGGTGGTCAATGCAGATATTTGAAGATGAATTTCAACAAAAGACAGCCAGTTTTTTAATTGTTTACAATCCCTTTACATCAAACATGCTTATTTTTAAAAATAAATTTTGTTTTGATATTTCATTTAAATTTGCTTTAGAAATTTAGAAAATATGTGTAATAATGATGTCAGTAGTGTAATATTTGATATAAACTATTTTAGAGTCAGTTTTATTACTTTTATTTTGAAACCTACTGCGAAAAATTCACATTTACATAACTTAAAATAAACGTACTGCAAAGTTTGAAGGCAAATATCTTGAAAACGGTTGCTTGTATCAACATTTAGAAAGTATACCTTTTTTACATGAAAAATGTAGGTTATTAAAAATATCTATTTAAGATAAGTGTAGATAAAGGCACAAAAAAGTTATGATGCTTTAGAATAATACAAGGTAGCGCAGATGGCGTCCCCTATGAGTTAATGACAATCTGTTAGCAAATTAGAATTTCTTGACCAAAGAAACCCCCCTACGCCAAATTTCTTGTCTATATTGAAATATGTTAGCAATTATGCGAAAAAATCACAATTTTTTTTTTCAACTTCGACACCCTGTATCTCTGTTAATATCAACTTTTGGTATAAGGTAAATGTGACTAAATCACATTATTTTTTATATGAAAAATCCACTATTGCTCTGTGTACCATGACTTATGGTCCACGATATTACAAAAATTAAAATGTAAACCTGGAGCTATTAAAAATTTAAAAAATTTTGATTGAAAAACATTTTCAATATGAACCTAACATCCCTTGAGACAAGGTGAAGTTCGACTACTAATATCAAAGCGTTGACAAAAGAAAGTAAAAAATCTCTCGAAAATGTCGAAATTTTTGATTTAAAATCAAATTTTAGGAAATAAATAAAAAATTGGGTCAACAAAAAAAAAGTGGTGTATGCTGGGGGCCGGACTATGATTTTCTAGGATACTAAATACGAATCTGAAGTCAAAATTGGGGGTCAATAAACAAATAATCGAGAAAAACCCAAAAAATCGATAAAACTCACGATATTTTTATTGGTTTTTTGGCTTGTTTTGAAAAATTCGGCTTTTTTTAATATTTTGGCTATTTTTTACAAAATTATAATAATACCCTTCTTTTGAAAATTTCGAATATTCTAAAAATTTTGAATTTTTTTAAAAAATTTCGATCATTTTGCAAATACTTTTTTGAATTAAAACAAATTTAAAAAATTACTTTTTGTTAAAATTGTGAACCATTTATTTGGAAAATTCAAAATTCTTCAAAATATCAACTTTTTTCTAAAAATACACAAAGGTACACGTTTTTGAAAGATTTTCACAGAAAACCTAGTCTTTCTTGAAATTTAAGACTAAAAAATTAAAACTAT
Organism: Dastarcus helophoroides; assembly: GCA_028583605.1. Classification (NCBI taxonomy): domain Eukaryota; kingdom Metazoa; phylum Arthropoda; class Insecta; order Coleoptera; family Bothrideridae; genus Dastarcus; species Dastarcus helophoroides. The sequence goes on along the minus strand of CM053330.1, from coordinate 7,127,766 downwards.
CCAAAATGTCCGCTTCTTTTTAAAACTCAGACCAAAAATTTAATTTGTTTAAAATATTTTGACTTTCTCTTTATATAATTTGCACTTTTGTTCAAAATTTTTACTCATGTTTAAAATTTCCACTTTTTTGAAAATTTCATCTTTTCAAAGTCTAGTTTTTTTTCGTGACGTTTTGACCACTTTTTAAATATGTGTAAGTTTTTCTAAAATTTAGCTTTGTCTGGAATTTTGTATTATTTCTGAAAATATTGCCACATTTTGAATACTTTGAAAATTCGGCTTTTTTTGAATAATTAGACTTTTTGTTAAAAATTCGACTTTTTCCCAAAATTTCAGTTTTCTATTCAAATTTTAAATTGTTCATGAAATTTAGATTTCTTTCTAATTTTTAACTGTTCTGAAAAATTCCACGTTGAAATTTTTTTTAATTCGACTTTTTTAAATTTTGATTTATTACTGAAAATTGCTACTTTTTTTGAAAATTTAGATGCTTCAACATATTAACTTTTTAAAACTTTCTTTTTTCAAAATTTTGACTTTTTTTTCATAATGTCAACTTTTTTGATTAAAAATTTCGATTTTTTTGAAAATTTTAACTTTTTTAAAAAGGTTGAGTATTTCTCAAAATTTTTAATTATATTGAAAATTTGGACCTTTTTGAAAATTTGATTTTTTCTTCAATTTAAACCTTTTTCCTAAAGTTTGGACTGTTTTCTAAAAAAAGTGTTTTCTAAAAAAAGTCAGTGTTTAGGAGCATTGAACCTGATTTGTCACGGCAATGGGATCAGGTACATTTTAGTGCATGTCGATAATTCTTTACCCATTACCCTTATCCCATTGTCGAAAATCTTGTAATTCGGGCGAGCCTGATATTGGTTCCCAAGAACGGGGTTTTTCCCAGTCGTTAAAGTAATTCGTAAAATTTATAATTTGGGATACGGATCGTATCTGGCTTCGTCATGGGCTACTAGAAATTACTAATGCCCTCCATTAATGAGATTTATCGTATGGTATTTATTGTTGAAACCTTTATGCAGAAGAGAGACAATTTGGGTTCCAACCGATGCACTCTACCTCAGACCAACTGCTGAGAGTGGTTGAAACAATCACCCAACGCATGAACTGGAACCAGGTAGTTGGAGCTATTTTCTTCGATATCTCCAAGGCATTTGACACAGTTTGGCATCAAGGATTAGTCTTTAAGATGCACCAGTTTGGAATACCTCTAACAATGGTTCAAATGGTAAGCTCGTTCCTGGACCAGCGCTCATTTAGAGCAAAGGTGGGACAGGAACTATCAAACCAGTTTAGGTTACAGTATGGAGTGCCTCAAGGTTCTGCCTTGTCACCTCTGCTGTATTCTCTGTTCACAGCAGACATTCCGAGAACCAATCCAACAACCGACAACACCTTATTGGCAACTTACGCAGATGACACAGCTTTAGTGGCGTACTCTTTCAGCCCAGAGGTGGTCACCAGACGACTTCAGGAGGCAACAGACAGTCTACTAGATTACTTCGGCCAATGGAGAATCCAAGTCAACGCAGACAAGACCCAAGCAGTCTTTTTCACTCGAAAAAGACTCCAACCATATGGACATGTAAATGTTCATGGCCAAAACGTCGACTGGAGACTTCAGGCAAAGTATCTAGGTGTCATTTTAGACAAAAGACTAACATTCCAGGCACACATCGATTATGCAGTGTCCAAAGCTAAAATGCTGAAGGGACTGCTGCAAGCGATGATTGGTAGAAATAGTAACCTGTCCATTGGACTTAAAGTGTTACTATACAAATCAATCATAAGACCAGCGATGACCTACGCATCTGTAGCTTGGTCACAGGCGACGGATAATCAGATGAAGAAACTCAAGGTCTTTCTAAGACAAGCCATGGACGCTCCATGATTTGTGAGAAACAATCAGCTCCATAGAGAAGCTGAACTACCTTTGGTAAGAGAATTTCTCAGGGAAATTAATTCCAGGGCGATGGTGAGAGCGGAAACGCATCCCAACGAACTAGTTCGACAGGCAGTGGATTACGATCCAGACATCCCAACCAGGATTAGGAGACCAAGGATGGTCCTCTAGGCTCATCGTGAAAATTTTATGTTTTGTTGTTCTTATGTTTCAGGCAAAACAGCTTACAATAGTGCTCCAGCACTATTGTACTGTTCCGTCGGAGGGATTGGGGGCCAAGGGCCCGGCCCGAAGAAGTAGGGGTTTTTAGTCGGTACCCGCAGTTTGAGCGGAAGTCCGACACTATCTGGGTTATCTTCCCAGGTGTGCGTAAAGCATTTTCCCCTACTTTAACAAAAAAAAAAAGCAGAAGAGAGAAATAATTACAACTTACAACTTGAACGGGTGCGTTTGTTTTCACCCTTTACACTTTTACATTTCAGTTTACCCGAACGCAATTCATTACTTGCGCGTCGGGCTAAACTAACGATAGTTCAACTTTTACCAATCGTTAGTTTAAACAGTCAGTTTTTTAGAGATTTCGACTTTTGTGAAAATTTCGACCCAAGCTATCATCTTCAGAGAGTATCTCTCTGAAGAAGATAGCTGGGCTGTCAAAACTAGTTAGAGCAACTTTTGTTGTGTTTTTTAATCTTTCTTGGTTTCAGCGGACAAGATTTGTATTTCAATTTTTGAAGATAACCAAGGATCAGTCCGTGCCAACAAAATTCAACTTTTTTGAAATACTGACTTAAAAATTTCGACCTTTTTGAAAATTTGGAATTTTTTTTGGAAAATTTCAATTTTTTGAAATTCCAACCTTTTCTCAAAATTTCCACGTTTATATTTTTTGCAATCTTCTCAATTTAAAAAAAAATGACACTTTTTTGTAAATTTAGACTTTTCATGATGGCGACTTGAAAGTTTAGACGTGTTTTGGACTTATTTTAAATTTTTTTGAAAATTTTAACTTTTTCGAGAAATAAATTTACTTTTTTTCAAGAATTAGATTTTCCCTAAATGTTGAAGTATTAACGAAATTCTCAGAAAAAAAAATATATTTTTGCCAAAATTGTGTGATTAAAATGATTTTTGTGATATTTTAACACAAAGTTTGATTTAAATCTTGGTGTTTGTGTTTGTTTTATTTTTTTTATTTAGAATTTTATTTCGATATTTTGAGTAAAGATCCATATTTAAAGAGAAAATTCAAAAAATAAAATAGTCCAAAAACCAAAATTAACATTAAAGATAGCTTTGTATGTGTTCTACTCACATGCCAAATATAAAGTAAATATCTAGTTTCTGGAAAAATATACGAAGAATTTCGTGGAACCTTGCATCTGTCAATTTTTTTTTAATCCAATTATCTTAAAAACTATTAATTTTAGGAACAATGTTTGTTATTTAAAGTGGCCTTAAAATAATAAATTAAATCCAAAAATGAAAAAATATATAGGGTGCCTTATTTAAAATAACAAAGTTAGTGTCAACTTCCAGTATAACCGGAAATACTACAACTTTGCAAATATTTTAGTTGTGTTGGTCCTATTGTCTTTGCTAAATTGCCAAATTTTCAAATGTTTTAAATGAGTACTTTTCCAGATATCGATCGCGACGATTCCCGGTAGGACACCCTGTATAATATTTAAAGTTTAACTTGAAATTAAAAACTCTGGATTTTTTTAAAATAGATTTGGACAAACATCTGGATTTAGATATAAAATTCTCAATTTTTCTCTAAAATTCTCAATTTTTTTCTAACATTTTAACCATTATCTCGAAATTTGAATTTTGTTTTAAAATCCTGAATTTAAATCCATATTTCGGCTAATCGAAGTATGACAAAAAGAAAGGTTACTTATTGAATTCTAATGCATCAAAATGTAATCAGTTTGAAAACAAAATTGTGGTTAACCTTTTAAAAGGGTTTTCGGTCAACTTCCCCGTTTATAAAATGACGACATGCCACCACTAAAAACTAAAAAGAGTCATTTCACTCAAAAAATATTTATCAAGCTAAATCAAAAACCGAAAATCTAATTCTTAAAAAAAGAAGTTAATCTATTTGTGTCCGCCCCTGTATAATATAATAAAACTATATTTTATGACCCAAATATGGTGGAATTAACCTACTTAAAATTGTGGTAACAATCGCTCATTGGACAAAAAGTTTATCTGTGGAATCTACACTTTCAAAAAATAATAACTTTAATTTAGGCACCATTTTATTTTAGTGTTAAAATTTGCACTTTTTCGAGTCGAATCGAATAAAAATATGCCAAAATATTCGAAGTTATTAGAAATCCGCTCTCTACTAAAAAGTAATAGAAAGGTCGTAGCTTCGAGCTTAAGACGAAATGTTGATGAAAAAAATTAATTGAAACTAGCAAAAAATGGAAATTTCTAAAAAAATCATAATTATATAAAAGTAATTTTGTTGAAATTTGTAAACAAAGTTCCGGATAAAGACAATTAAATGTGAAAGTGCAGCTTTGATGGAAAATAAATTAGGTTACTCCTGTTTGAAAAATACTTATTTAAATTTTAAAAAATTGTCATAGTTTCAAGTGTACGTTCACTTTTATTTCTTTCCTTAAATTTTTGATTATAAATTCGAAATTTCGAGGAAATTTTTGTTTCGCATAAATTACGGTTTTTCTTTTGGAAACTTTTTTCTCAGAATTTAGGCGTAGATTTTTAATTTTTACATAAAAGTTCGATTGGACCTAAAAATTGTGACTAAAACATTAAATATTTTCCAAACAGGGTTTCGAAAAGGTTAAATAAGAATATGTCCTCTACGAACCTAGAAAGGAGTATTTGGTGGAAAATGAAATTGCAAATTTGAATCTGAACTAGAAAGATTATGGATTCTAATGCACATACCAATAGGTTTGAACATTTATTAGATTCGAAGTTTGGAAACCAAAGACCAGTTTCGATCTTGTTAGATCTCGTCAGTTCAAACCTATTGGTCTGTGCATTAGAATCCTTGTCTTCTGGGAAAGTCCTCTACGAATCTAGAAAGGAATATTTGGTGGAAAACGAAATTGCAAATTTGAATCTGAACTAGAAAGATTATACTTGAAATTTTGTATAGTTAAATATCTAAATGTCAACAAAGAGTCAAGATGTTGAATTTAAAATTTAAATCTAAACGCAAAAGATAAAAAAGTTTAAAATTGTTTTTTTAGGAAAAAATCAGCAGCATTTTCGAAAAAAAACGCAATTTGTAAAAGTAAAAATAAATATAATATAGTAGCAATAATAATACTAAAGACTCCCATGATTGCCCTTGTCTTGTGGATAATAAATTATTATTATTGTTGTTATTGTCATTAGTAATCAAAATTTACAATTTAAGGATAAATTTTCGGAAAAAAATTCAAAATATCAGGCTGAACTCGAAGTTAATAAAAAAATGCAAAATTATGGGTATGTTTTTCAATAAAAAAATGATAACAAAAAGGCGTATATTTTGTAAAAAAAAGGTTTCCAAATATAATTTATATAAAAAATTGTAACATCCAAAAATTAATCCTGAAACGAGAGAAGACCCCAATTTTCAAATTAAGTTAAAAGTTCACAAAAAAATTCTTCCATTTACTTAAAATACACAAAATTTCGCGCCAACGAAAGTTCCAAAAAGGATTGAACAGTTCAGATTAAAGCAAAAATTTTTTGGAAAAGTAATAAAAAACCGGAAAGTAAAATTAAAACTTAAAAAAAGTCAAGTTTCAAATAAAACCATAATTCTTCTAATATTTTCGAAAATTTAAAGTTGAATGACATAGGTTGGTTGCATACCATCATACCACATATATTCATATAATTTGGGATGTAAAATCCTTTCTCCGTAAGTTGATCTCGCATTTAATTTCTTTGTTTTTTTGGATAATAAATGAAGAGTTAAAAATTTTAAAGGCTTGAAAGGACAAAAATGAAAAACTTAAAGTGAAACTTCAAAACATAAAAACACAATTCAAATTCACAAACACAAAACACTAACTAACTAAAATTATTCTTACGTTTTGAAATACCGCCACTCGAGGAATGTGGGGGACTTGGTCGATAAGGTGGACGCCAGTTTGACGGTTGAGGTGGATTAGGGTAATGACTTGGTGGTTGCGGCGGATTAGGATAATGGTGTGGTGGTTGGGGTGGATTCGGGAAATGATGCGGTGGTTGGGGCGGATTGGGGTAATGTGGTGGTTGCGGTGGATTCGGGAAATGATGTGGCGGTTGTGGTGGATTCGGGTAATGGTGGGGTGGTCGCGGAAACGGAGGAAAAGGCGGATGACCTGATGGTGGTGGATAAGCCGGGCATGCGTCCGGATACTGGGGCAGCTTAGGATACAAATCGCAGGACGTGCGGTGGGTTTGGGAATCACAAGCACAATCCCTAGGAGCCGATGGATTAAAACCGAAACGGTCTAGAAAAATAAGCACTAATGTAACACAATAAAGCGAAAAAGTTCGGTGGCTTACCTGCCATGGTAATTGTTTGTTAAACAATACTTGTCTCGATTTGTTGACGCAGCCTTATATTCAGGCGTTATCAACGTCAGGCGCAATGAATCACATTATGTGATTGATAACGTAAATATGTGTTACTTTCGTATCTACATAATCTACAATATTTTAGATTCTCTAGAATAAACCATACTTTTTTTAGCGTATATTGCACTACGTTTTACACCACCCAGTGGTCATTTTAGAATCTCCAAAATATTTTCCAGCGAATTTTCAGGGCCACTTTTCTTCTTGAAATTTTTTCCCAAAGGTGTGAAGTGATTTGTTGCTGAGATACAACCGGCGTCCTTTCTTACTTGGCCGCCAGGTACATATTTAGTATCACCAGAAAAAAATCAAAATCTTGTTAAATGCAAGGATACTTTCAAAAGCGCCCTGTTGCCCTTGGAAGCTAGGACACACAGCTTCCCTTGAAAAATAAAATAGTTCGAAGTAAGAGCAACTGAAAGGGAGCTTTTGGCATTCCTACCACGAAAGGATCAATTTTTTTTCTAGGATTTACTTTTCTTTTTCAATATTAGCTTTTCTCTCGTTTTTTCCTGAAGTCTTTTTTCTCGTTTTTGTTAAAGTCTTTTTTCTAGTTTTTCCCAAAGTCTCTTTTCTCGTTTTTACCAACAATTTTCAAACTTCCTACTTTTAGCTAAAATTACAACTCCTTTTTCAAAATGTCGATAATATTTTGAAAATTTCAATTTTTCTCAAAATTTCGAATAAATCAAATTTAGTTTTTTCCTGAAATTTTAAAATTTGTTTGTTTCTCAAATTTCACTCCTAGGATAGACAGATTAGATCCCATTGGGAGAATTTTTCCTCCCATGAGTATGGTAGTTTCGTTATCCTTTGTTTTCTTAGAGAAAACCGCGGTCTGAATTTTTGAAGCGTTGAAGTCGACCAGATTTTTTATACTCCATTCCAGAATGATTTCGAGATCCCGATTAATCATCTATATCTGCTGTTCCCTTAGTTCAGGGGTCGGCAAACTTTTAGGCCAAAAGAGCCATCTTTTTAAATTACGTTTCCTTTTCCGAATTTTACCATTACCCTCAAATATTGACTTTTACTGAATATTTAAACTTTTATTTATTTCCTGGAAATTTCGATCTGTTTCGCAAAATTGGGTGTTTCTCAAAATTCCAAATTTTAACTGAAAATTCGACATTTTATTATGTTTCTGCAAGCTGCGATTTTATCGACAAAATTCAATCATTTTCAGAATGTTTGACTTTATCTAAGAATTTGATTTTGTTTTTAAAATTTGACTTTCTCTGGGAAAATTTGATCTTTTTTTAAAGTTTAACACTTTTCTCGAAAGTGGAAGTTTTATCCTCACTCCTTTTTATTTAGAAATTATTTTACCAATTTTCTCTAAATTCGAATTTTTCTAAAAATTTGAAGTTTTTTTGATTAGTCTTGTTCTCGAAATTTCAAATTTATTCTCAAAATTTAACTTCCTCTGGAAAATGGCAAAATATTCATTTTCTTCTTATCTGAAAAACTTCGACTTTTTAAAGATCGACAATTTTTTCTAAGCTTTGAGTCTCTTACAATTTTTTTTCTCGAGATTTACAATTTTGCACAGAATTCAAATTTGTCCAAAAATGTTTGGTTTTTAAGTTTGTTCTGGGATTCAATCTGTTGAAAAAATTTTACCTTTTTCTTTCTAAAATTTTGCTTTTTTGAGACTTTTTGACAAATTCATATTTTTCGAAATCTCTTTTTTTCAAAATTCAACTTTTTCCGAAAATATCAACTTTTATTTCGAACGAAATTCTATTTTTAAATATCAAAATTTGATTTTTTTTCTTAAAATTTGTCTTTCTATGGAAAATTTTGACGTTTTTTTAAAGTTTAACAGTTCTCGAAATTGGAAGTTTTATCCACATTCCCTTTCCTTTCAAAATCATTTTACAAATTTTCTCAAAATTCGATTTATCTGAAAATTTGGAGTTTTGTTAATTCGTCTTGCTTTCCAAATTTCAATTTTATTCTCAAAATTTAATTTTCTCTGGAAAATTGCAAATTGTTATCGAAATGTGCAACTTTTCTTAAAATGTTGACTTTTTGCTTGAAATTTTTCCTAAAATTTGACTTTTTTCTACTTCCCAGAAAAAATTCGACTTTTGTAAAATAAGACTTTTTTAAGCTTCCAGTTTATTTTTACAATTTCTCTTTTATCTGAAAATTTCAAGTTTTTTAAATTTGTTTTGGGTTTCAATCTATTGTGGAAATTCGACCTTTTTTTCTGAAATTTTGCCCTTATTTGAGAACATTAGACCAATTCATTTTTTTTTTAAATCATTTCTCCCAATTTGTTTCTAAACCTCCTCCTTTTTCTCAAAATACGGCTTTTTCTGGGAAATTCTGACGTTTTTTTAAAGTTAAAAACTTTTATCGAAATGTTCTTGAAATTTTCTTTTCAAATGTCCCAAAATTCGAATTTATCTGCAAATTTGGATTTTGCCTAAATCGTCTTGTTCTCGAAATTTCAAATTTATTCTCAAAATTTAGCTTTAACCGAAATTTGGACCTCTTATTTAAATTTTGACTTTTTCCTTGAAATTTTTCCTAAAACTTGACTTTTTACCTCTTCTCTGAAAAACTTTGACTCTTTGAATTTCACCAATTTTTTATAAGCTTTCAGTTTATTCTTACAATTTATCGTTTCGAAATTTTGCAATTGTTCAAAAAAAACAAAATTGTCTCAGGTTTTTAAATTTGTTTTGAGTTTCAATCTATTGTCGAAATTCGACGCTTTTTTTTAAAATTTTGCCTTTTTTGAGAACTTTCGATAAATTCATTTTTTTCGAAATTTCTCCCTTTTTCCGAATTAGATAAATTCATTTTTTTAATCTTTTCATTTTTCCAAGTTTGTTCGAAATCTCATTCATTTTCTCAAAATTCGGTTATTTCTGGGAAATTTTGACCTTTCTTTAAAGTTCAACTTTTCTCGAAATGTTCTTGGAATTTTCTTTCGAAATTATTTTACCAATTTTCTCAAAATTCGAATTTATCTGAAAATTTGGAGTTTTTTTTTTAAATCGTCCTGCAAATTTATTTTCAAAATTTTGCTTTCTCTGGAAAATTGCAATTTTTTATCAAAATTTCGAGTTGTTCTAAGCTTTTTCTGTGAAATTTTTTCTAAAATTAAACTTTTTTCTTCTTCACTGAAAAACTTCGACTCTTTTAGAGATCGACAGTTTTTTCTAAGCTTCCAGTTAATTTTTACAATTTCCCTTTTAGAAATTTTACTATATTTCAAAAAATTCGAAATTGTCTAAAAATGTTAGGTTTTTAATTTGTCCTCGGTTTCAATCTATCGTCGAGATTCTACATTCTTTTCTTTCTAAAATTTTACTTTTTATTGAGAACTTTTGATAAATTCCTTTTTCTTAATTTTTTCGAAATCTGTTGCTTCTCTATCTTTGTCTCAGTTTTTTGGAAGTCTTGTTTTCTCAAAATTCGGCTTTTTCTGGAAATGTCAGCTTTTATTTTAAACTTTGATCTTTGCCGTTTCTGTAAATTTAGATGTTTTTCCTCACAAAAAGTAATTGACCTTTTTTTCACGAAATCTCAAGGTTTTAGAAAATTTACAAATAAAAATAAAAATCACGAGAAAAATATTTTTTAGAAAATTCCACTCCCCAAGTTGGTCTTTTTCAAAAAATTTCAAATATTACGTGTTTTTTTAAAAAATGTTCATACAAATCAATCAAAAATTTCGGAAAAATACTTCTCGAAATTATAACTTTTTGTGAAAGTTTAAGTAAAACGTAGAAATTCCTAGAAAAGTATTTTTGGAAATTTCGACTTCTGTAGGTCAGTTGTTTAATGAGTGTCTGGGTGTCTGTCCGCTCTAGCGTTTATTTATTTATTTTTTTAGGGGAATTTAAAGAGCCCCAGTTTTCTTTTAAAAGAGCCGCATGCGGCTCGCGAACCGCGGTTTGCCGACCCCTGCCTTAGTCGATCTGAAGCAGCCACGGATAATGACTTGTCGGAGAAAAAAGATGACACCAGGCTACTACCATCTGCCTAGTTGTATATTCGATTGGAAGTTGAAGCTAAGAGATCGTTTATGTGCAACAGAAACAGAATAGGAGACAAGACAGACCCCTGAAGGACCCCTGCATTAATCCAGAATTTCAACTTCTCAAAATTTTTATGTTATTTAAAATGTTCGACTCTTTTAAGTATGTTGACCTTTTTAAAAATTTGGAAACATTTTTGGCTGATGGTTTTCGTATAATTATTCAAAAACTGCTAAAACTACAAAATTTCGAACTCAAGATCTGTAAACTATTCTTCATGATAGATCCTTATTGACCGGAAATATTATCTTTTTTTCAATTTATTTTACATTTCTTCGGCCCAGTTTGGAAATATTTAAATTTTTATGGTTTGTTGACAATTTTCTAAGCAGTTTTTGAAATGCGACTAGTGATATTTAAATTTATCGAAAACCTCACTTCATGACAGTTCACAAATTAAGAGGTGAGTTTATTTTACATAGAATAGGATTAATGAAAAATAGGAGACCAAAAATTAGATATGGTAAAAATAAAAAATTTTTTTGATAAATTAGGAAAATATAAAAAAATACATAAAAAAGGTTGTAGCACTGGACATCGATGTTTCGCTCTCATTTGAGCTCGTCAGCAGTGCATAACATGGAAAGGGAACAATGAGGAAGAAATACTTAAAAATATTTTTATTTTTTTTTAAATATAAAAAAGAAAAATAAAGAAATTTTAACATGAATAGACGTTTCATCATCAATTTACTGTGTTAAAAATTTAAATATTTGAAGCCCGATCCACAAGAAACAACTACTCCGAGGGCTAATACCCCATCCGGCATTGAACTACACTCGTGGGTTGAACTTACATGCTCTTGGTGACTAGTGTTCCTAACCGCTTTTCAATAAATTTAAATATCACGTAGTCGCATTTCAAAAACTGTTTAGAAAATTGTCAACAAACCATAAAAATTTAAATATTTCCAAACTGGGCCGAAGAAATGTTAAATAAATTGAAAAAAACATCTGTAAACTACTAGAAACTTGTGAGTTTTTTTTTATTTATAACTATTTTGCTTAACGTTAAAACCTTTTAAAAATCGCTTAAAAATTCGGGTTTTTTTTATCGCTGAATTTTTCTGCCTAATGCATACAGATTATGAAAGGTACTTAAGCAGTTGGGAGTCAATTAGCATCCATAGAACCCTTATAAAAGCACCATTGTCATACCAGAGAAGCCCATCATATTTAATGGTGGAGGGATCTTTAATTTATAACTCCTTCAGCTTCTCTTCTCTGTTTTAGACATATTTAGCAGAATAAGAAATAACAGCTTTTATTAATGCTCCCTTTTATTAAATGGAGCAGTCCAAAATTCTATCTGTTCTTTGTGAGGATATCATTGAACGTCAAAAAATGGACAACTTTCAAAATTCCCAGTCGAAGAATTTTTGGGATTCCCTGCCATTTTATCATATTGAGATACAGAACTTGCCCCCTGAATCCAAGAAGGATTATTGGTTTCAGGGGACAAGTTCTTTATTTCAATTTTTGAAGATAACCAAGGACCAGTTCGTTCCACCAAAAATTTTACCATATCACCTGTTATTGATTGAATTGGGTGTAATTGTATTGAGAGTATTAAGTTACGTGTGTGCAAAGTCAAACGTTATTGTATTTTGTGATTCATTGGCATTTTTACAAAAAGTAGGTGAAGTGTTCCTTTTAGAGTTAATAATTCTAAACAGTCGTTACTCAATGATTGAGTTTCTAATCGCACTTTACATAATCTTATCATCACAGTTTCAGCTGGAACAAAATTTCCAATAATGTGTCATTTTAAAACAAATTGGAATGATTCATAATAATTAACAATCAACCATAGTTCAATGAACAGATTAACATATTCCGCAAAGGGAGAATTTTTTAACGAATCTATGATTGGACTTAATGCTATTTTTGTTGGTGTTTCGTAGAATTATTCGAATTTTTTTAAATAGAGTTTTTTACGAAAACACCGTTATCTTAATTGGTCTTATTGAGAATTGTAAATGTAAAGAAACAGTCAAGCATTCAAAAACTCCATTAAGATAGAATAATGATATCTAAATGTCGGATTAAAGCTTTATAAACTTGCTGATATGTAATTTTTATTATAATATTATTTTGTTTATTTTTTTTTCACAACACGACATTTTTAACAATTTTTATGTTTTCTTAAAATTTGAGTTCTGATCACGAAATAAGCTTTAATATTTAACTTATAAATTTAAAATTTCGACAAAATATTGATATTTCGTTAATATTTTTAAAAACAATTTTCGTATTTAAACTCGAAATTGGGAGACCAAAATCAAAATTTGATACGCCATTTTTTTTCGAAGTTTTTTGCAGGGCTTGAAACCGTTATTTTTTTCGTTCCAGCCAAATCTGTTCAGTTCCAGTTTTCGTTTCGACAAAAATAACGGTTTTTTCAGGTTTTCGGTTTTCGATTCAATTCCGGTTGACTCCGGCTGATTTTTCAAAAGTTTTTCGAATTAAAACTTGATTTTTGAACATAATCTAGAAATTGTCTTTTCTTCTTTAACACATTCCATGCTAAGAACACGCCTAGCGTGTCCATAGGAACAATCGCTTCATGCTCAAAACACGCGCAGCTTGAGGGCCTCAAAAATTCCGCTTAATATAAATAATGTTACAAAATTGTTCATATTTACATCAGCACTTGTTCTTATTCACTTTTTTTCATATTAACGTTGCATCGCATTGTAAAGTTTTAAATTTACATGTACAATAATAACCTATATTTTTTTAAAGTTTTGTTCAATTTTTTATCATATAATTATAGTATGTTCTGTCAAATTTCACAATTTTACAATATTTGCCTAGCTTTATGCCCAGGAGGATGCAAAAAATACCGATTATTGAGAATTCAAGGGCATGATATCTTTTTTAGTCGACGATTCTTTTAGGGAATAACTGTTTTTTAATCGTAAAAAAATTATTGGCAAATACTAAAGTTATGCCCGTTTTCCATTTTTGGTCGTTAAAAATTATTTTAGGGCATTTTTTATTGTCACCGGCACAGCCCCTCATCTCCATCCCTTTTATCAATATCCCATTTTGCTGTTAGAAACTTAGGAACCCTAATTCTTAGACTATTTATTACTTTTAGAATATTTCTAGTGCAATTTTTTAAAAGGATTAGGCTAAGGGGGAGCATTTATTGCCAGATATACTTTGTTTATCTTTGCTTTGTTATTTTTATGTTCGAAAAGATAACAAACTGGATTGTGAATAAAGTGAAATGCATTTTGAAAAATATATTATAGTCACTGTAGCGCAGGAAAGATAAAATAGCCACAAATTTAAATTTATTTGGAATCTTGCAATCCAGAATAGAGAGCCTCAAGGGGGAGAGTAGCAAACTGGATTTGCTGTGATTGGCTCGCCTAACTGATATGTATTTCTTTCTCTTCATTTTATATATGTAATTTTTCTCGAAGTGTCATTTTGTTCCAAAAATCTCAATAGGTCTATTTTTCTTACGCTAAAGATTTCTTATCTTTATCCTGTCCTCAACGAGTAAGATGTCCCTAAATGATGGTGACATCGAAATTTTACTGAAATAGCACTTATCACCCAAAAATTTTCTAGTTGTCAAGTTTCATCAAAGTTTGAGTTTGAATTTTTCCTGAAGGAGAAAAACATCGCTAAAAATAGTGATCCTCTCTCTGGAAATCGACAGAACCGTTTCAGAGAGAAGAAATTGTTTCTCAAGGAGGAAGATGCTCCTAATAAGTAAAGATCCGAATTTTTACTAAAATTGCTGCGATATCTAGATCATTTTTCTGACAAAAAGATATCCTAGTTTCCAAGTTCACCGACATTGATAGAGTCGTTTCGGACATAAAAATTATTCCTGAAGGAGGAAGGTGCCCCTAAAAAATGGTGATCCTGAATTTATATAGATCGTTTTCTTGAACCAAAAAACGTTTAATTACAAGAGTTTCATGGAAATCGATAGAAACTTTTGAAGGTAAAAGTTTGTTTCTCAATCAGGAAGATATCCCTAATAATGGTGACCCCGAACTTTTACTAAAATTGCTAAATTGCATCTACCTAGATCATCTTCGTGACCCAAATACTTAATGGTCAGCAAGTTTCATCGAAACTGATAAGAGTCGTTGCGGAGCAAACATTGTTCCTGAAGGAAAAAAAATCCCTACAAAAATTGTCAACTTAAATTTTTACAGATAATTTTTCCAATTCAAAAAAATTTTGGTTAACGATGCAAATAGAATGCAACCTAGACTACAGTTTGCAGCCCCCTAAGAGTGTTTAGTAGATCATAAATAAATGAACTATCAACAGTTGAGCCACAAACACTTAGCAAAGCGGTTGCTCTATAGGGAAGCCCCAGACGACTACCATATAAATGCACGGACCAATAGGCTTGAACATTTATCAGATATTGGTCTGTGCATTAGGATTTGGTTACTGATTTTGGTCAAAAGTGATAGGACATACGTATAATCGTTTCAGATATAAATAGTATTTGTTCCCCAAAAAAATTAATTCCTAAAAAATGGCGATAGCAAAATTTTACTAAAATTGAATCCATCTAGATCAAGGATGAGCAAGACGTGGCCCGCGGGCCACATGTGGCCCGCCTAACATTTTTCTGTAGCCCGCCTAAGCTCTACTGTTTTACGTAAAAATTTTATAAAAGAAAATGTCAAACAATTTGATGAAAAAAAAAGAAAATAAATTTCCACGATTCATGAAATATCTTGGACATAAGCTTAGGCAAGATTTTCTTAAAGGGGGGGGGAGCAATAACAAGCATTCTAAAAAACTCATGGGTAAAAAAGAAAACCTTCTGGTTTAGTAATGTGTATTTTTACTTAAAAACTACAGAATTGGGAACATCGCATTTTCAAATTAAAGTCAAAATTTTGAAAAAAGTTCAATCTTAAGAAAAAACCTTTTGGAGAACTTTAAGAAATGTCGAAATTTCGAAAAAGTGGAAATGTAAAAGAGACGAAATTTGCAAAAAGAAATTTTTGTAAAAAGAGTTGTAATTTCCAGAACAAGTCGAATTCAGGTAAAAAAATGCAACTTTTAAAAACAATGATTTCAGAATTTTTATTTTATTACAATTTTGTCATATTTTTGAAATTTTTCAAGATTTTCTAAAAGTATTCTTCTCAGATTGTTTAGATTTCTATTAAAACTTTAATCCAATTTAAAAAAAAATAAACGAATTTTGTGAAAAAGTCTAAATCTTTGGAAAAAAAATTAATTTTAAATGGAAATGTCCAGAAACAGATAAAATTGAATTTTGAGTTAAAAGTCAAGTTGAAATTATCGGGAATAATTTTTTTTAAATCAGAAAAAACAAAGACTTCGAAAAAAATTCAGGATTTTTCAAAATTACTTTACTAATTACAAAAAAATATTGAATTTTCTAGGAAACATTCCAAATTTTCAGAAGAAGGTCCAATTTTAGGAGGAAAATTTAAAAAGTTGAAATTTTCAATAAATCATATTGAAAATAAAAACCTAACCTTTCTCAAAAACTCGAGAAATGTGCAAAATTCAAAAAAAAATCAAAATTGTCAAAGATCTGATTTTGTGAAAAGACGCAATTTTCAAAAAAAAATCCAATCCTGAGAAAGAAAAATCGCAAAATTCAAAAACATTGTTCTGAAAATTTAAAATTCAGTAAAGATGTTGAATTTACAAAAAATCTCTTGCTCGAGATTCTCAAATATATTTTTCGTAATAACAGAAAAGTGAACATTTTCAGAAAATTTTTTTGAAAAAGTCCAAAAAGTAGAAATTTGAAAACAAAACCGAAATTTCGAAAAGGACAAATTTTGAGGAAGAGGCGAATTTTAGGTAAATGGCTATCTTAGAAAATTTCGAAATTTTGAAAAAAAACACGAATTTACCAAAAAAAAAAGAAAAAATTTATTGAAATATTAAATATCGGATATTGAGATCAAAATCAAGATTTCCTGAACAAGACAAATTTTAGGAAACCAGTCAGAATTTCTAAAAAAATCAAAATCTAAAAGATCGAAATTTTTAGTCAATGTTCAGAAAAATATTGGAATTTAAAAAAAAATTCGAGAAAACTTTGAAATGGACAAAACATTGTCTAAAGAAAGTCAAATTAAAACAAAGGAAAAAAAAATAGTCAAAACCCCGAGAAAAAAGACAATATTGTAAGAGAAATTTTGCAAAAAAGATCTAAATTTTGGAAAAAAGCATTTAATCTTAGTGATACTTCGAAATTCAGAAAAAGAGTAAATTTTAAGAGAAAAATCAAATATTTATTTTCTCTGGACTCTCTGGACGAGTCAGAGGAAGACAGGGTTCCTACCTTGCCTCAACAGGTGTCAGAAAATGTCAAATATTGTGATAACACATCGAAATTTTGACAAACAAGTTGAAACTACCAGAAATTTGGAATAAAAAAGGATTGAAGTTTACAAAGACATTTTCGTTTTTTCACAAAAATTTTAAATTCTAAAAAATATACCTTTCTGTCTAAAAGATCGAGATTTCGAAAAAAAGGCAAATCTTAATAAACAAGCGAAAATGTTCAGAATTAGAAAAAGGCGAAATTGTCAGTAAAAGTCAAATTTCGAGAAATGACGAAATTTCAGAAAAAAACGAGGAACTTTTAAATTCATAATTTTGACAGTCATGCGTGATAAAAGAATGATTTATGAATAAATGCAAAGTTTTAATAGAAAAAGTCAAATTTTGTATAAAAATATACAAACTTTGAGAAAAAGGTAGAAATTTCGAAAAAGTGTTTCAAGGAAAGATGAATTCTGAATTGGAAAGTCCTCCAATTGAATACATACAAATTTTCAGTTTGCTGCATGAACCAGGGAGTGCAAGCGCCCCAGCATTCGTATTTTTCTCAGTCTGTAAAAAAAAGGTTGCCCATCCCTGGTCTAGATCATTTTGTTGACACAAAAATCCTCCATTTACTAAATTTTGTCGGAATAGATAAAACCCTTTCGGAAATAAAAATTGTTCCTGGAGGCCAATGATGTCCCTGACAAAATGCGATCCAAATTTATATTCTTAATCCAAAACACCCTTATTTGCCGAATTGCATCGAAATCGATAAAGAGATAAAATTTCTTCCTCAAGGAGCAATATATCCCTAAAAATGGTGATATCAAATTTTGTTTTAATCAAAAAAAAACTTAATTACCAAGTTTCATGGAAATCAATAGAGTTGTTTAGGAGATAAAAAATTTGTTCCTGAAGAATTAAAATCTTCTCAAGAACTGTTGATTCCAAATTTTTACCAAGACACCTATCTGGATCATTTTTTTGGCTCAAAAAATCCCTAGTTAACGATTTTATTAAAACCGAACCGAAAAATGTATATAGTAGATTTAATAGTAGATATATTGAGCACCTGTAGTTGTCATACATTTTTGAATCAGCAGTGAATGGGTTAATATTACAACATGTAACTGTTCTGATCTTTCCTAAAAAAAAGGAAAATATTTATTTTTCAACTCAAAAAATTTCAAGCTGAAACACTAAAAAGATCGAATTTTCGTATTTAAACTCGAAATTGGGAGACCAAAATCAAAATTTGATAAGCAATTTTTTTCGAAGTTTATTTCAGGGCTTCGAACCGTTACTTTTTTCGTTCCGGATTTCGGTTTTCATTCCAGCAAAATAACGGTTTTTTCAGGTTTTTGGTTTTCGGTTTTCGATTCAATTCCGGGTGACTCCGGTTCATTTTTCAAAAGTTTTTCGAATTAAAAATTGATTTTCGAACATAATCTAGCAATTGTCTTTTTTTCTTTAATATTACAACATGTAACTGTTCTGATCTTGCCTAAAAAAAAGGACATATTTTTTATTTTTCAACTCAAAAAATTTCAAGCTGAAACACTAAAAAGATCGAATTTTCGTATTTAAACTCGAAATTGGGAGACCAAAATTAAAATTTGGTACGCAATTTTTTTTCGAAGTTTTTTTCAGGGCTTCGAACCGTTATTTTTTTCGTTCCGGTTTTCGGTTTTCGTTCCAGCAAAATCGGTCTAGTTCCAATTTTCGTTCCGATAAAAATAACGGTTTTTTCAGGTTTTCGGTTTTCGATTCAATTCCTGGTGACTCCGGATGACTTTTTAAAAGTTTTTCGAATTAAAAATTGATTTTCGAACATATTCTAACAATTATCTTTTTTTCTTTAATATTACAACTTGTCCTGATCTTGCCTAAAAAAAGGGAAAATGTTTTTTTATTTTGCAAGTCAAAAATTTCAAGCTGAAACCCTGAATTTTGGATTCAATTTGAGTTAAAATTTCAGAAAAAATCTAAACTTCATAAAAAACTAAATCGGCTTTTCGGGTTTAGCAATTTTAAATTTAAATTATTTTTCATTGCAGACTCCTATTGGTCGGAAACATTATCATTATTAATTTTATTTAACATTTCTGCGTTAAATGTTTCTAAACAGAGTTGCAAAAATGTTAAATTTAAGTTTAAACATAAAATTTTTATAAAAATCCTAAATTATAAACCCAAGAATTAAAACGTTTTAGAATATACGAAATTTGGCGATTAAAATCAAAAAATTTGAGAGACTTTTCTTTCACACTTTTGGTTTTCTGGCAAAATTTTGACTTTGATTCGCTTTTTCTAACAGAACTGATTTTTGTTGTTTTGACTTTGTTTTCTTGAACTTTGGATTAAAAAGATCAATTTAGAAAAATAAATGAAACTGAAAAAGACCAAAAAATATAAAATGAAAAGTTTTTCACTGAGATTTTGATGAAACAGTTAAAATTTCGACCTTAAACCCAGATATTCGATTTTTTTCTGAAAATTTGCTGAAAGCTTTAAAATTTCTAAAAAAAAAAGTAAAATGTTTTAGAAAGTTTTTGCTAGTATATTGTTACGTGCGTCATCGGTTCGAATTGATACACGTGATGGATTATACCCACTTTATTACAGAATTAACTCGGCACACTTCAACTGAACAGTAACTCACTAATTATTTACTTATTGCTAACCAACTTATTGCACTTGCTTCTAACTGACTCCCCTGAGGGAAAGCTGACCGTCTTTTTATAGTTTTGGCCGCCGGCTTCCAGAAATTTCGGCAGATAAGGCTTATCGAATGCCGAAACTTCTGGAACGCTTATCTGGCGTTTGTTTCGTTATCGCGGCCGCTTTGCCCTTATCAGAACCTTCTAGAAACGTTTCTTTATTTACTAAATTCTACAATTCTATTCTAAATCCTATTTCACCTATTTACATTACGTTACTATATTTACCTTCTATTCGATATTTTAACTTTTTTCTTTTGAAGTTTCAAATTTAAACTTGTTAGTATTTTTTTTTTCTCTAAAATTTCGACTTTAAATATAATTTAGTCTTTCTCTGTCAAGTATAACCATTTTTATCTTTAGTTCTAGACATTTTTCTCGAAATTTTCAGCTAAGACTCGGAACTATAAGTTTAAGTTTGAAATTTTCGACTTTTACCTCAAAAACTCAAAATTTTAAGGACTTGAAACTGTGAGATTAATTTTGAAAGATTGCTAATCATAATAATAATCATAATTCAGTTAATATTTCCCCAAAATTTAGCCTTTTCCAAAACTGTTAATTTTTCTCTTCAAATTTGAATATTCTTTCGAGATTTTAAATTAAGATTGAAAATAAAAAATAACATAAAATGAAATCTAACTTCTGCTAATATTTTTAGGAAAAATTCGAAATGTTTAATTTAAATGTATTTTTTAAACGTAAAAATAAAGAATCCAAAAAAAAGCAATTTCAGTGATTTCTAAACTTTAATTTTTTATAGGAAAATTGAAATTTCAAAATCAACGACAAATTTTCTGAAAAAAAAACGCGAATCCCAATTTTAAAAATTGTAGAAAAAATCTTAGCAGTAGCTAAAAAGTTCGTGAAGAGATTTAACATTTTGAGAATTGATTTTGGACACAAAAGTTCAAGGAGCAAAGGGCCCAACTTTCGAGTTTATACCGGAAGTTTCGCGAAAACAATTAATATTTAAAAAAAGACGCAATTTTGACTTCCCAATTTTAAACAATCTGAAAAAAATATCGCAATTTCGAGGCTGTTCGATATTGTATTGTTGTCATAACAACAACAAAAATAAAATAATTCACGATTAGAAAGAAAGTGTCAATTATTTATTCATCATAAATTATACAGTCCATAAAGAAGAAACCAGCGAATTACATACATTTTAATGGTCGCATCGAGCGCTATTCGTGAGTGAGTAACAGGGAGTACGCCCGCAAGACAGTAAGAGTCGTTAGCCCAAGAGTCACAACAGACACAGCAGTCAGCAATTAACTGAGGTCTCACTCAAAAAAAAAAAACATTGCAATAACACATCGGCGAACATTTCATAGGAAGTCATTGGCTAAACAGTGCATCGAGTCATCGAAATTTTGAAATATTTATATTCAAGTTATACATATCATTTGCAGATATACAGGGTGTTACAAAAGTCCGGGCCGCTACTTCAGGAGCATATTCTACACATTAAAATATGAAAAATGTTGAAATACATTTTTTTCTTTAAATTGCCTCCTAACGGAGATATGACCATTTAAAAATGGCGCCCCTAAAGTGGATTTTTTACTACAAAAAGTTAACGGTTAGTAGCAAAGTCATGAAATTGGGCAAGCAGTTAAAGAATTGGATTAGGCATATTCTCATGTAACATATTTTTTAAATAAGCAGTAGCGTGGTATGTAGGGGGTTGCCCGCGATTATTTTTTGCCGTAACTTTTTTGTATTGCAATATTTCGACACAAAAGTGCCATAATCGTAAAAAGCAACATTTTTTATACAAAAAAGGTATTTTTTCTTAAAGTCGCTAAAAGTAACCGTTTCCGAGAAAAAGGCGTTTAAATAATCCTATCCCGTCTTCGAAATTCTAACTAATTTGTATAAGAAAAAATAAGTTGGTCATGCAAACTGATCGTAAAGAAAACAATTGTACTTGACAATATCTGCCAGAGATTGACGTTGTGTCACTGATAAAATTTGGTCATAAGCTGTAAACTTTAGCAGTTTTTGTTGTCAATAGTAAGTGTAGTAGTTTTTTAACTTTTCATTATTTTGATAAAATGGACTATTCAAATCAAGAAATGGCCGATATGCATTTAATGTACGGGCTTGCAAATTGTAATCGTGCTGAAGCAAGACGGCTTTATGCTGAACGTTTTCCTAATATACACCTACCAGGAGAAAAATTGTTCCAGAAAATTCATGCTCGTTTATGTGAAACAGGAAATTTTGTTTTCAAAGGCGAACGTGTTGGAAGGCCAAACGCAGAAGTTGCTAATTTAGAGGAGCGTGTGCTTCAGCGAGTTGAAGAAGATCCATGTGTCAGCACTAGACAACTTGCTTTAGCCGAAGGAGTAAATCACGTAACTATCTGGCGAATTTTGAAATTTTACCAATTTTACCCCTATCATTTTCAAAGAGTGCAAGGGTTACTTGCTGCTGATTATCCTCCAAGAATAGAATTTTGCAACTGGCTATTGCATAAGATCGCTGAAAATGAGAACTTTCCATCGCTCATATTATTTACGGACGAAGCGGGTTTTACCAGAAACGGGATACTTAACTTTCACAACATGCATCAGTGGCAAGTTGAAAATCCCAATGCAGTTATTCAGTCGAGACATCAGCAACATTTTTCACTTAACATTTGGGGAGGAATAATAGGGGACTCTATAACTGGACCGTTTTTTTTACCTCATAGGATTAACAGGAGCATCATATAGACATTTTTTGCAAACAGAGTTACCCGTGTTACTTGAAAATGTTCCACTCATAACAAGACAGCGAATGTGGATAATGCACGATGGGGCACCTGCCAATTTTAGTGCAGTTGCTCGGGAATTTTTGAATAACAACTATCATCAACGATGGATAGGTCGAGGAGGTCCGATACCATGGCCAGCTAGGTCTCCTGACCTCAACCCACTCGATTTCTACTTATGGGGACATCTAAAGCAGATCGTCTACTCCACACCAGTTGACAATATCAATGATCTTCGTGAACGAATTGAAAATGGGTTCAACCAGATTCACAATACACCAGGCATTTGCGAAAGAGTAAGGAGTTCCCTTAGAAGACGAGCCGAGCAATGTATTGCTGCAGGGGGCAGTAATTTCGAACACTTGCTTTGATTTTTTTTTTCTTAATTTTGTACTATTTTTATATCAATGCAGTTAGTAGTGGATAAATTAGAAATTTGCAAAACGAATTCTAATAAATGCAACAATTTTGTTTAAACGCTTTTTTCTCGGAAACGGTTACTTTTAGCGACTTTGAGAAGGAGTACCTTTTTTGTATAAAAAATGTTGCTTTTTACGATTATGGTACTTTTGTGTCGAAATATTGCAATACAAAAAAGTTACGGCAAAAAATAATCGCGGGCAACCCCCTACATACCACGCTACTGCTTATTTAAAAAATATGTTACATGAGAATATGCCTAATCCAATTCTTTTACTGCTTGCCCAATTTCATGACTTTGCTACTAACCGTTAACTTTTTGTAGTAAAAAAACCACTTTAGGGGCGCCATTTTTAAATGGTCATATCTCCGTTAGGAGGCAATTTAAAGAAAAAAATGTATTTCAACATTTTTCATATTTTAATGTGTAGAATATGCTCCTGAAGTAGCGGCCCGGACTTTTGTAACACCCTGTATATCAAATACTTTTTAAAGTATTAGCTGAGCTTGTTAGTGCACCTTATCAAAGGAAATCAAAAGAGAAGTTTCGAGTTACAATCGGTCAGAAATTAGTGGGATACGTACACAGCGTCTCCAGAAAACATGTAGTAAGTCAGTCAAAGTAGTAAATTTACATATGAGCGTCAGAAGGATAAAAGTAAGTGGATTTTTGGTTTCATTGTCCAATATTGACCTTTCGCATTTCCTGTATATAACCGTTTAATGGCAAGAAGAGAATGGATAAACTTAAGCATCAAATAGAAGCCATTAAAGGGCAAAAAGCAGATTTATAAATTATTTAAATACATTTGACACGCATAATATTTACAGGGAATTAAAAATGAGAAGGGCCAAATTAGAAACTTGTTTAAACGAATTCAACGAGATTCAAACAGAAATTGAGTTGATCATTAAAATTATTGATAGTGAAGAGAGAGAAGAGTTTGAGAATAGTTTCTTTGAGGCATGTGCTAGGGCAGATGATTTCTTAAAAAAGTACAATAAGCACTCATTAGTTTTTTCACAAGAAGCACCACATTTTGCCGAATTAAGTTCCCGAATTAAATTACCTCCAATTAATGTTCCAAGATTCAGTGGCACTTATGAGGAGTGGAATGATTTTTTCGATCTTTTTCAATCTCTTATTGATACAAACAAATGTCTATCTGCAGTTCAGAAGTTCCACTACTTAAAATCATCATTACAAGAGGATGCTCTGCAATTAATTCAAACTATAGAAACAACAGAACAGAATTATTTAGTCGCACTTGAATTATTAAAGAATCGTTTTGAAAATAAAAAGCTTATATCCTTGAGTCATATCAAAACATTGTTTGAAATTCAATCGCTACAAAAGGAGAGTTTTTCTGGATTAAGACAATTTTTTGACACATTTCAGAGACATATTAGAGCATTAAAATCAATGGATCACACAGATAGAGTTCCTTTTGACATGTTTTTAATATTTTTATTATCCTCCAAATTGGATAAAACAACACATAGAGAATGGAAAAAAAGAGCTCTTGAAAGAGAGGAGTTGTTAACCTTTAGAGAATTCAGTGAGTTTTTGCAGCATAGATGTAATTTATTAGAATCATTGCAGAGAAATGTGGGTAATCAAACAACACAGTCACAATCGACTACTCACAAAAATTCAAACACACAATTCAAACCTAACAAGGTTCAAAACACATTTGTTGCCACACAGGCAAAGAATAGATCAAAAGGTGATCAATGCACCATTTGTAAAAGGCCACACAAGTTTTTAACATGTGAAAAATTTTTAAATATGTATGTGAATGATCGCATTTCAGAAGCAAAGAAATTGGGTCTTTGCTTAAATTGTTTGGGCTATAATCACACATACAATCATTTTCAATTGGGTCCATGCAAAAAATGTTCGAAGAAACACTCTGTTACATTTAGAAAATTCTGAATTTAATATAGGTAACACGCATACTTCGTTGGGGGCAGGAGATTCAAGTAATTTGAGTAAGGCTACACAAGTCGTACAATCAAATTTTACTCAAATTATGATTCAAGATACATTGCACTCCTAATAATTCAATGTCACAAGTGTTATTAACCACAGCGTTAATAAATGTTTCCAACGCTAATGGTAAATGCATTGCCTGCAGAGTCTTACTGGACTCAGGTTCTCAGTCAAATTTTATAACTACAGAAACGTGTAGATTGTTAAACCTTAAACCGACACAGGAAAATATGACAACTAGAGGCATAAACAGCTCTGTATCACACATTTCAGGATCAGTTACAGTAACATTATCATCACGGGTCACGTCATATGAAACAAATTTGTTTTGTTTTACCGAAAATTACAGAAAAATTGCCTATGGTCAACATGAACGTGTCATCTTTTGAAATTCCTTCAGGAATCATGTTAGCAGATCCAGATTTTGCAACAAAATTGTTCTTTTGATTGAAGCTGAAATTTTCTTTCATGTACTATGTCCCAATAAAATTACATCACATAAAAATAATCCTGTATTACAAAACACACAATTTGGTTGGGTTGTTTCTGGAAGAATGACTCACAATTCAAGACATAATTTAAATGTTACTTCCTGCAATTTAAACATTTACAAAATGTTAAGCAATCAAATTAAAAAATTTTGGGAATTGGAGGACATAGATTCAAAACCAGTTATGTTAATTGAGGAGGCGAATTGTGAGTTGCATTTTCAAAATAACTTCTCTCGCAATTTAGATGTTAGATTTTGTGTGACATTACCATTTAAGGAAAATTTACATTTATTGGGCAATTCTAGAGATACAGCCAAAAACATATTGCTCCATTTAGAAAAACGGGTTCAAAAGGATGTCTTGTTTAAATTGCAATATAATAATTTAATTCGGGAGTATATCAATCTGAATCATATGTCTTTGTTGAGAAATAATGATTCCACAGGGTTCTACATACCGCACTATGCTGTGATAAAGCAAGGCAGTTTGACGACCAAATTGCGAGTGGTATTTGATGCATCAGCTCAGACCAATTCTGGAGTGGCACTAAATGCTACATTTATGAAAGGCCCGACAAAGAGTTCGACAAAGAGAACTTTTTGAAATAATCACTTCTTTTCGACTTCATCTAGTAGTTCTTACAGCTGACATTGAAAAAATGTTTAGACAAATTCAAATTCACGAAGATGATCGCAAGTATCAAAAAATTTTGTGGCGGGAAGACCCAGATCAGAAAATACAAACATACACACTAAACACTGTTACCTATGGTACCACAACAGCACCATTTCTATCAGTAAGATGTTTAAGTCAATTAGCTTTAGAGTACAAAACACAATTCCTCTCTAGCTGAAGCTATTCGGAGTGACTTCTATGTTGACGATCTTCTCACAGGAGCACAAACATTAGAAGATGCTTCAAAACTTTACACAGAGATAACACACATACTCAAATCGGGATGTTTAGAGTTGCGAAAATGGAGATCAAATCGTCCAGAAATTTTCGATCTTACTCTGTCAAATTCAGAAAACTATGTTGTGCCTAATGATAAATTGGAAGGTTCAAAAACTTTAGGGTTAATATGGGATTCTAACAATGACATTTTTAAATATTCCATAACACAATATCCAAATCCTATTCACACAAAACGATCTATACTATCTAGTATTGCACAGATTTTCGATCCATTGGGATTTTTAGGACCAGTAGTCACGTTAGCCAAATTAGTGATGCAAAGGCTTTGGCAACTTAGTCTAGATTGGGATGAGACATTACCACCAGATATACACAAGCAATGGTCCAACTTACAAAAACAATTACTTACATTAAACAATATTTCTGTACCAAGACAAGTTACTACATTCACAAAATACACACATCTGAGTTTACATGGATTCTGTGATGCAAGTCAAAGAGCCTACGGTGCTTGCATTTATGTTAGAACCTCAGACAAAAACGGAAATGTCGCTGTTAAAATTCTTTGCTCTAAAGGAAGAGTTGCACCACTTAAAACTATAAGTTTGCCAAGGCTAGAATTATGTGCGGCTCAGTTATTATCACATTTAATTACTAAGGTAGTACCCAGTTTAAAAGTATATATTGATAGTTGTTACTTGTGGACAGATTCCACAATCGTATTATGTTGGCTTGCTTCTTCACCAACTGCATGGAAAACATTCATAGCCAACAGAGTGGCCGATATTCAAAGTCACACCAATACATACAAGTGGCAACATGTCAAAACTGCAGATAATCCTGCTGATGCAATATCCAGAGGCCTTAAGCCTGACCAGCTACTAACCCACAGTTTATGGTGGAACGGACCTAAGTGGCTTTTGCAAGATCAAGAGGACTGGCCTATCACGTCAACTAGCCCCATTCCTGAAGTTGATTTTGAAAAAAGAAACATAAATGTGTCTACACATCAAATTTCACAAGAGAATGACTTTTTTCTCAGATATTCCTCAGTCACTAAGCTAAAACGTATTACAGCATATCTTCTGCGATTCAAACAAAACTGTTCCAAACAAAAGCGCCAAGCTGGTGTTTTAACTTGCGAAGAGATAAGAGAAGCGTTAATTTGTCTCATAAGATTAGTTCAAGGACAATCCTTTTCAGAAGATGTTGACTCACTACAAAAGAATGGTATTGTGCCTAGCCGTAGCAAATTGTTGACATTCTCTCCCTTTCTGGACAAAAATGGATTAATACGTGTAGGAGGCAGACTGCGACGAGCCAATTTGTCATATGATCAAAAACATCCTCTAATTCTTCCTTCTTCGCACAAATTCACAGAACTACTTATCAAGAAAGAACACATATTCTTGTTGGATGCTGGACCACAAGCAACTCTGGCAGCCTGACGACTAAAATTTTGGATTTTATCAGGTCGACAAGCAGTTAAAAAAGTAATCAGAAGATGTATAACTTGCTTTAGACATAAACCAAACACTACATATCCGATTATGGGAGATCTACCAGAGGAAAGAATTACACAATCAAGACCTTTCCTGAACATCGGCGTGGACTATGCAGGACCAATTACCTTAAAGGAAAACCACAGACGTGGTCGTATTCACACATATCCCTGTTATGTCGCCGTATTTATTTGTCTATCCACAAAGGCAATTCATTTGGATTTAGTTTCTATTCTCAGCACAGAAGCCTTCATTGCAGCCTTGAAACGATTTACAGCTCGCCGAGGTAAATGTGCGAACATTTTCTCAGACAACGCAAGTAATTTCATCAAGGCTAACAAGAGGTTGAAGGGAATGGAAGCGCTTCTCAGTTCAGATAGTCCCTGGAACACCGTACAAACCTACACAGCAAATGAAGGCATTTCTTGGCATTTCATCCCCCACATTTGGTGGAATTTGGGAAGCTTCAATAAAGTCATTTAAAAATCACATGAAGAGAATAACAGGCAACTCTGTATTTACGTTCGAAGAGTGTTACACATTTTTAGTACAAGCTGAAGCTTGTCTAAACTCACGTCCCTTAACACCACTTTCAAGCGACCCCAATGATTTATCAGCACTTACTCCAGCTCATTTTATAATAGGAGATTCTTTTCAGGCCATTCCAGAGCCACATTTTACTAATGAAGTCATCAGTTCATTAAAATGGTGGAACCATCTCCAGTTATTATTGCAGCACTTTTGGAAAAGGTGGTCATCGGAGTACCTAGGCTACCTACAAGGTCGTTCAAAATGGAAAATGAACAAACCCAATGTCCTAGTTGGTCAGATGGTATTATTAAAAGAAGAAAATCTGCCGCCATTAAAGTGGAAACTAGGACAAATAGTGAAGGTATACCCAGGAGAAGACAAAGTAGTGCGCGTGGTACAAGTAAAAACAGCAAGTGCATCTGTGAAGCGCGCTGTTAACAAACTATGCATTTTGCCACTAGAGGACTAAATAAGTAATAAATTAGCAGATTTCATTGTAGTTATGTTTTACACTTGCTTATGTTCATTGGCTGACATTGTTCATTGTTATTTATAATGTATTTCTCATTTTTATTATATTTCATTGCATTGAAAGCAATCTTTCAAGGTGGGCGATATGTTCGATATTGTATTGTTGTCATAACAACAACAAAAATAAAATAATTCACGATTAGAAAGAAAGTGTCAATTATTTATTCATCATAAATTATACAGTCCATCAGTGGCGGCTGGTGGTAATAAAATTTGGGGGTTGCAAAGAGACATTTGCAAAAATGTGCCGAAACTGGAAATTTTAAATTAAGCTTGAGGAATTAGGAGATATTTAGGATTTTAAATTGATGTATCTTGTACATATATAGTATATTGCTAAAATTCCTCTTTTTTTATATTCGCAAAAAACAGAAAGAAAAAGAAGAGAACGTGCATACGACAGACGATCTTTGGCAGCTGCAAATTTATCAATAAATTTTTACTGAAATCGAGTATTTCTTGGATTAAGTCCTTTTCTTTGAAGACATCGTTAATGAGGACAATCTTTCCTGGCATAATGAATTTTTTTTAAAGAATTTATTCTTTCCAGACTGGAGAAGCACCACTCTGCATCAGCAGAAGCCATTAGGATAGTTATCAGGATTTTTAAAGATTTAGAGTTTCACTAAGCTCACTGTTTTCTGAAATAATGTTATAGAGTACAAGTAAATCAAAAGGAGATTTAAACTTTTCTTTTTCGTAGATTACAGTTAGTTCAGTGCTAAGTTTTTATAAATTAAAAAACGGATAGTGGTTTCTTTAAAATTGGTTAAACTTTTCAAAAAAAAAACTAAGGTTGCTGCAATTAAATGTCCAGTGAAGCTAATTCGTTCTTTAGCTTAGCAGATAACAATGTCGCATAGGTACTTCTTTAGCTTCGCGAACTACTTCTGTTAAAACTTCGCTTTTTACAAAACAGCATCTGCAGAATATTTAAGTCATGTATAGGTCATCCATGTCGCTTAATTTCCAGTTTTTTTTTTTTTGATACAGATCGGTTAGAGAATGGCTGCGCAATTAAACTTTGCACCGAATTCATTTTTATTTGTGTTTCAAGACTCGCAACATTGACCGATAAGGTTGCATCCACAAGTGCAACCTAATGCTTGCTTATGGGCAAGTATTTTAAGCGAACAAAATAAGAGTTAAAGCGCAGGTGCATATGTGTAAAGCAAAGTTTGCAGTCTAGCCTGCAAACCTTGCAAACCATAGACCCAACAATGTCGTCAAACGCTTATGAATCGACGGAATCCGCTATAGTCATTAGTATGTTTGGTTAATTTGGTAGCTATAAATCTGTTATCAATAAATAAAATAAACAACACAAAGAACAATTTACTTTCTTTTTTATCCCAGCGTTTTTTTGGAGGTTGTGCAAACCTGCAAACCTTAGCACTAGCCGCCACTGCAGTCCATAAAGAAGAAACCAGCGAATTACATAGAGAGGCTAAAGTCGAAATCTTGAGAAAAAAATCAAAGTTTTCAGAATAAAAATTACTATTTTTGCGTAAACAAAATCATTAGAAGTTTAAATTAGATATTTTCTAAGATGTCACCATTTACTCTAAAAATGTCGACCCCAATTTCAAGATCCTAGCTTTAACTTGGAAATTTGAAATTTGCAGCATGAAATTTAAAAATGTCAAGGTTAAATTTAAAATATCGAGATTTCATCGAAAATTTTAAGAAAAAAATCATACCTTGGAATTTTAGGAAGTTTTAGGAAGTCGTAAGTGTATAAAATCATAAAAATTGTAATTTGGGATTTCGAAAAAAAATTGAAACACTAAAAAAGATGAAATTTGAAAGAAAAAAATTAGAGAAAAATTGAAAATTTGACTAATAACTTCAAAAAATAGAGATATCTAATTAGGAAAGGAAGATATCTAATTAGGAAAGGAAAATCGAAGTTTAAGGAAAGAAGTAAATTTGGAGTTTTCTAAAAAAAAATGCAATTTTCAGGAAAACTTAAATTTGCAAATAAAAATGTAAGGAAAGCCCAGTTTCCCTAGCTTGAATGAAAAATACGCTACTGCTTTATTCTTAAGTTGCAATGGAGAATATTTTTTTTATTTTAAACTCAAAACGTTAAACAAAAGAAATATTTTGAGTAAGTTCTAGATAAAAGTGGAAATTTCAAAAAAATGTCGAAAATTGTGGAAAAAGATTCAAGTTAAAATTTAAAATTTTAATTTGATTTGAGATTTTGAGAATAAAGTCAATATTTTCTAGAAAATGTGGAAATTGTTAATTTCTAATCTAATTTTTAAGCAGAAATGAAAGATTGAAAGTAAACTATTAATTTTAAGCAGGCATTTGTGTAAAATTTTAAAAAAGAAATTCAAATTTCTAAAAAAAATTCAAACTTAAGAGTAAAATAAAAACTGTTTTAAGTACATCAATTCAACGAGCCGAAGTAAACCGATATTTTTTCCGGTTACACTACTGTTTTCGTTCCGACGAA
Source organism: Dastarcus helophoroides (assembly GCA_028583605.1). NCBI lineage: Eukaryota > Metazoa > Arthropoda > Insecta > Coleoptera > Bothrideridae > Dastarcus > Dastarcus helophoroides. The sequence continues at coordinate 7,096,552 of CM053330.1, read as the reverse complement.
AATAATGGTTTTTTTCGGTTTCCAGTTTTCGATGCAGTTCCGGTTCGAAGCCCTGTTTTTTTTATCAAGTGATGAATGAAAAAGGGATGCGATTGCTTAGTGATGGATCGAATTCAAACTCGAAATTTTGACATTTTTCTCGAAATTTTGACTTCTTTATCGAAATTGCGACCTTTTTATCAAAATTTCTACTTTAATGTCGAAACTTCGATTTTAGTCTCGAAATTTCGACTTTTTTTCGCAAAAGTTCTATACTTTATGTTTAAGTTGGGCAAATAACAGTTGTGTCCCACCCCTCCCTTTTCCCAACAATATTGACAGTTGGCAGTAAGGTGCCTTCAATAATTTATATTTTTAATTACCAAAATTTCACGAGAAAAGTCGAAATTTCGAGTTTAAAGCCGAAATTCCGAGATTAAAGTGGAAATTTCTCAGATTGTTCAGAGAAGTAGTAAAAAATAATAAAAAAATTCACAGATTTCGCAATCCTTGCAACCAACGGAGACATTGGAAATGATAACACCAAATAGAAACATAATTACACTTTATTTAACATACAAGGTTACACAGGGTATTTACAAATTTCAAAGACAACGTTGGCAGTTGATTCGGAATGATAAATAAATACGAATTACGAGAAAAAATTAATAAAAAATGTTTACTTTTCGAATTGCAGACTTTCAAAGTTGTTATAAAAAATAATTTAATTAATAATTTCATAACCTCTTTACCGATCGTGTTGAAATATGAAACCTTTATTTATTTAGATTATTAAGGCTAGAATCTTAGTGAGGAAGACCCTTGTTTTATCCGACATCCCTTGTAATTCACCACGACAATTATCTATGTATCTTCGAAGTAGTAAATAATAATACTTACATAAAATATGTATTGATTTACAACAATACTTATTACGTTAATTCTGTAATAAACCTTGTGATATTTATTATTATTATTTTGTTGTTGCTTAATTCGTGAACTTTAATATTGTATAATCTCAAGTATAGATTTTATCTCATCATTTTTATATGTTCAGATAATTCAGATTACAAGATGCTCTTTTTCAAAAAGTTTCGGACTATAAGGGAGAAGTACTCTATAGTTCGCCAAAATTGATTTTCCGATACCACCTTCCAAACATTTTTACACGGGTCTACTGCATTCCGAATATTGGGCTAGAAATCTGAACTGCCGATGCCTATTCGTGATCACTATTCGGGTATTTAAATTGATTGTTGTTAAATATTCGAAGGACCAGTACACTATGAGGCGCCGTTCACAACATAATTATTTTTCATGAATATTTAATAAATCAAACAATGTATGTAAAATTTTAAATTATATATTGTTTCGTTCTTGAAATATACTTCATTTCTGTAAAAATGAATATTTATATTCTCCTGATAGAAATTTTACATAAATCAATTTAAATATTTTATATGAAAGTTTTATGTGGTTTTAAAAATATTTATATAAACTGTGATACATGAAACGACCGTGAGAGGCGATAGTAGCCGCACGAATCGGACATGGAGTATGGTATTATTTATATATCAATTTTATTTTTCGTTGTCGCCACCTGAATCTTGATTATATTTACATATTTATCAATAGCACTAAAATCTGACATAAAAAGTGACAGCATGCTGCTAATAATAATAATAATAATAATAACAAATAATAATAAATAAATAAATAATAAAATAAAAAAGTTTCAAACCTTAATTTAAGTTCCAGCGCTTCTAGCGCCCGCTACGGTGGTTTGATATATCACACTTTATATAAATATTTTTGAAATCACATAAAATCTTTATAAGAGATATTTACGAATATTTATATAAAATTTTTAACAGAAGATTTAAATATCCATATTCATTGAAATTAAATATACTGCAAGAAAGAAATAATATATAATTTCAAATTTAATATAAATTGTTTGATTTATTAAATATTCATAAAAAATTATTATGTCCTGAACGGCACCTCATACTACACAGTGGTTAAAAAATATGTTTCCTGTTTATGGTCTATTGACTACTTTATATTGAAGTCAGTTAGCTACCGCTTACAAACAAGATATATGATCTACTTATCACAGGGCCAAGATTTAGAAGTAAGAGGTCGACGAATTGATCCAAACAAAATTTTAAATAATATACAGGCTCTTTTAGTTAACATTTCCACAGCCGATATCTCTGAAAATAAAAAGGACCTATATATTGTATTATAAGTTTAGCATTGTAATGATCAGATGAATTAACCCTAAGGGTGCGTTTAGATTAGAGATTTATTTCATAATAGAAATCTCAGGTATCTGAGACTAAATTCCCTTGCCCGTTTACACTAGGACACAAATATAGCTGAATAAAATTACTAACACTTTTAGCTGAGATCAAATCTGTTGATAAGTCGTTCATATAAAAATTGCGACTGATTATTTTACTTTCTAATGGGAATTGTTCTTCAGCTTCTTTTGCTATTTTAAGAAACGGGCTGCAAAAAAGGGTGCACAAGTGGTGCCGTAAGTTACCATTATTAAACAGAAAGTTTAAATAAGTCCTTCTTTGCTGATGCCATAAAACTCGTTGATAATCGGTGTCATATGGATACCCTTTTTATCATTCTGTACATTTTGGTGATCTTACTTGACAGTACAATAGGATAAATTAGAAACGGAACGGAAATCTTCTTGTATTATTGCTTGGGCGATTAAAATGACGTTAAGGCTGACTGCAGATGTGTCTTACACCACATGAATTTTATGCTCCTTCACAGTTTGTTTGAACCCCCTGGTTGGATAAGTAGTACAATTCAGAAATTTCTCATTTCGACAAGTGGTTCACACGTGTCGTCCCTATTTTTTACAAGTTTAAGAATCATTTTATTGACACTGAATGTGCCTCGCCCATTTTTCTTTCGTTTTTGAAAGGCAACGTTACAATGAAGAGACCACAGGGCGCTCGTAAGTAGTAATTGTCGTAAAAGTGTTATTCCGGGTCTTTTCTTCTTGGGATAAAAGTATTTTGTTTTCAGTTTCCTCTTGATCCTAAAATTTATTGCCCCGGTCATGTAATTGTTCTTCCTGACAAGAATTTATGGTCTTTGAATTGCATATCATATTTTTGTTCCTTTGAATGGACTTTTAAATGACCAACTGCATTCAAACCAATTTGTTTTCTTGAAAATGAAGTTAATTTTTTCAAATTTCAATGGAATTTCTAATTACTCCCAAAATAAACTTGTTTCAGTTAATAAATCTATTTAGATTATTTCGCATTGAAATCAGGATCATCGAAAAAAACATTAGAGGGCAGTTGAATGGCAAATTTATCAATCTTAAAAATTGAGGTTGGTTCTGTGATTTTGTTTATCTTATTCCAGATCACACGTGAATTCGTTTAGATGTGATTTGATCCATATGGTACATTACTTCAAACTCTTTTAAAGAAAATTACAATTTTTTAACTAATGCTGAAGTAATGATGTTAGCTCGACACCCTGGATTTAACAACGCTAGACATTGTTTAAAGTTACTGCACCTATTTCTAATTAAAACTAGAGCTGTACTGGTTGTACTGATTGGTATTTTCGCTTTGCATGATCGTTTAATTTTTCGGCTATTATGGGAATAAATAAAATTAATTCCCTTTTTTTGCCGAAAGCTCTAAAACCTTTAATACAGTTAATTAGTTGTCTTAGACCGGGTTGTGTGGTTTTTGTGAATTAAAAAATGTTTAGGACAGTTGGACCTGTTCTTTTATTTTAAAGCGATCTTGCATAATTAATTAATAATAATAATTAGCTGATACTGACAATGATTCAATAACGTCACTTGAATCTCCCTCCACAGAATCGCAAAGATAATGAAATTTCTTAATATCAAAAATACGCTTGTCGTAATGAACTGCACACTTAGATGAATCTAAAAACGAAAATGGGAAGCGATAAGGGCTTTAAATTAGCAACATATATGGTGTTTAATTATACTCGCGCCGTTTAATAATAATACATTTCAAGTTATGTCAGTTACAGTTTTATCGGATGTTCAAATGTATCAAGTGTGCTCTACTTTTTTTTTAGAAGAGAACGTAGCGAACCCGGCACTCGATTACTTATTGATTATTTTGGTTGATCCCTCAAGGGTAATTTTGACGTCTTATTTATCCAGCGAGGTTAAAATTTTCTAATCTAAAGAAAATCCTCCAGAAATCTATTTTCTTTCACGTTTTTACGATGATTTGAATTACTAAGATACACAAATTTATAAAACAGTCTAGAGCAGTAACAATTTCCATTCTACATCCAAAAAATGAGAATTTTCCATCAGAAGGTTTTTTATGATAGCAATTCAAATGTATTAAAACCTTGCAGTTGTCAATCACTGATAATTTCTTTGGGATTTACGTTCCTAAAAAATTTTCGTTGTCAACTTATTGACCTTTTCATTTGAACGAAACTCAAAATGTCGAAAATTGGTCAAAAATAGATTTGGAGTACTCTCTCCAAATTTTTACTCTTCTTTACAAAATTATGCGTTTATGCTTTCAAAATAATTATAAACACAAATTTTGGACTTTTCCGAAATTTAATAAATTTTTTCCACAATTTCGACTTTTTTAAATTTTTACATGAAACTTGCAATTTTTGTGTTTTTTCTTAAAACTTCGGATTTCAAACGGATTCAAAATTTGAACATCAGTCTTGCGAGTCTAACCCAAGTTGTTGCATTAAAAAAATAAATATAGCGTATTTTCTTGAAATTATGACTTTTTCACAAAATTCCTCAACCTTTCAAAATGTCATTTATTTTAATTGAACTGTCAATAAATATTTATGTTTTGTTTAAAATTTTTATGTTAAATAATAAATTCTAAATATTTCTAAAGATCTTGACTTATTTTTGAAATTTTGACCTCAGCCTAAAAAATTCTTTAAATTACAAATATATAAAATCGAAAACTCAAGATTTTTTATCGAAATTTTGAAACGTCAACTTTTTTTTCGAAATTTAAAAACCCATTTTTTATTAAATCATGGGTGATGAGTTTCTTCAAATTTTCAAATCCCAAAATTTTTTCTACTCTTATTTCCAACACCAATAAAGGTTTCAACCAGTTTTAAAGCTTTGGTTTTTTATTTTTAAGGTTTTAAATTTAATCTAAACTCTTTTCTTAAGAACACAAGCCATTTATTTAAAATCTTGACTTTAAATGAAATATTTTAATTTTTTTCCAATAATTTTGAGTTGCAAAATTTTATCTTCAACCTCCAAATGTTGACATATGTTTTGAAATTTTAGAACATTATTAATTTTTTGAAATCCTGGAATATTTTCTTAAAATTATCTATTTTTTTCCTGTTTTTCCCGAAACTTTTCTGAACTCAAAATGTTGGCCTTATTTAGCTATTTTTTTTTATTTTCAACCTTAATATCGAAGTATTCGACTTGAGATTTCGAGTGAAAACTTGAATATTGAAATATTTTTCTTTCGACTTTTTTCTATTTTTAAGGTTATTTCTGCAATGTTTATCTTTTCTAAATTTACAGTTTCCATTAGCCAAGTTTCTTCTGAAAGATTATTTTTTAAATTGAAATATACTCGTATAACCAAATAGACTACGAAATAATTTAAATCAAAATAATATTAAGGCATCTATGCACATGGCTCTTGAAAGAAATATTTTAATACAAAGCAAAAACAATGAAATATTAAAATATATTTAATCTACAAGCAAAAATTTGTCAACTTTATTGTAAAAGTAATTTACATTTATTTGAGCCCTAAAAATTATAAGTGCAGATATTTTACCACATTCGTTTACTGAGTACTTCAAGACAGTACGTGAATTGGATTTAGGGTAAGAGTTTACAGCATAATAATGGAATTATAACCCCTCACTTAAGGGCCGCTGACTTGGGTAACCCGTGTAAACTTCAGAACCTTTAAGTTTGCGCATCTTTACATGCTCACAATACCGCCTACTGTGTTCAGTTTTTGTTAGTGGTGTTTTCATACTTAATTCACTAGATTCTCTATTTTCAATCTCTCGTAAACGTTTTTTACGCTCCCAATATGTCTTACACTTTTCGCTATTTTTCATACTCTTAATATCCATAGCCGATAGCCTTATCCAATGAAACGTCACTGGATTAAACGAATATGGTGCACTGCGGTGAACTGTAAACTTAATATTCTCTCATAGTTTTTATGCCGGCCTCTCGACGCCGAGAGCGCTCGACTGGCGATCCGAGTATGTCCGACCGACCTACACCTTGTTCTTCAAGCTTGAACGAAAACCCGAAACTTCACCCCATATCTCAACATAAACATTTCCAATGTTAAAATTCAAACTTAAGAGTAAAATAAAAACTGTTTTAAGTACATAAATTCAACGAACCGAAGTAAGCCGATATTTTTTTCCGGTTTCACTCCGGTTTCGACGAAAATAATGGCTTCTGGTTTTCGATGCAGTTCCGGTTCGAAGCCCTGTTTTTTTTTTATCAAGTGATCAATGATGAATGAAAAAGGCATGCGATTGCTTAGTGAGGGATCGAATTCAAACTCGAAATTTTGACATTTTTCTCGAAATTTTGACTTCTTTATCGAAATTGCGACCTTTTTATCAAAATTTCTACTTTAACGTCGAAACTTCGATTTTAGTCTCGAAATTTCGATTTTTTTTCGCGAAATTTCTATACTTTATGGTTAAGTTGGGCAGATAACAGTTGCGTCCCACCATTCCCTTTTCGCAACAATAGTGACAGTTGGCAGTAAGGTGCCTTCAATAATTTATATTTTTAATTACCAAAATTTCACGAGAAAAGTCGAAATTTCGAGTTTAAAGCCGAAATTCTGAGATTAAAGTGGAAATTTCTCAAATTGTTCAGAGAAGTAGTAAAAAGTAATAAAAAAAAAACTACCAAATTTTTATAAAATAATGTAATTTCACAAAATTTTTCGGCTTCAAAATGAGAAACAAGATCAAAAAATAGGTACAAAATCGGGATTCGAATTAAAAAAAGTAAAAGCTTATAAAAACAATTGGAATTTCTGACAAAAAGTTCAGCTGTCGAGAGAAAAGGCTTATAAAGGTCTAAGTGAACATTCCTTCTCAACAATGATCTAGAAAAAGGTACAACCAGAACAAAAAGAGCATATAAAACTTCTAGTTTATTTACCTATGTTTCATACATTATAAATAAACATGTATAAAAATAATATAAATATTTACCAAATTAATATACAATGAAAGTTCGAAAATTATCAATAAATAAAATAAATTACACCATCATATTAATTTTGAAGAGTTTTTTAATGGAATAACACACTAATGTAATTACAAAAATCCTTGGTTCTGTACAATAACACCTGACACATCTACATATATAACATGATTTAGTAAAAAAATTTATTATAAGCTTGTTCTATTTTCTATAACTGGTACATGATCCTCGGCTACAATTAAAGAAAAAACATCGACTCTACTCTAATGATATCTAAATGTTATTGGAAGTGCACAGTTTAACTATCAAATATAACATAACTATTCCATAAAGCTAATACTCAGTCTTCAGCTTAAAATTATAGTATACTTATTATACGACTCAACAATATTCATAAAATTATTCAAAAGGTATATCACTACACCTAAACTTAATCAGTTTAGATGAACAATGTACAAATAGGTTAACATTTTTAAAATTACTGAGACTGAACATAATTAGTGGATGATAAAATTGAAGTCTACTTTCACAAAATGAGATCATAATCTAACTTACGCTGACATTATTAGAATCCGAATGGAAGTATACCAAACAATTAAATCGAAGCTTTGATATCTTCAAATTGCAAATAAATGCCGAAATCTCTCATTTGATTCGAAGGAATACAAAAAAAATAAATAAATGAGAAATACACCCACTGATGCACCTTGTGGAAAGTGACAGGGGTTTGATTGAAGCGAAATTTGAAGAAGAAAATCCAAACTTCTAGAGAAAATTAAAATCTACTGAGGATTAAAACTCGAAATTAAAAAAATAGAAGAATTCTTCAGCTACAAACTCGATTTGTTAGAATAACAGACAACTTTTTGTAGAAAGTCTTAAAATTTATGTAAAAAATATTCCACAATTTCCATTTTAATCAAAAATTTGAATTTAAATCTTAAATGCAACCTACTTCTTGAAATTTCTCTCAAAAGCTTGATATCAAAAAGGTAGTAAATGCGGAATTAAATCGAAATTTGGAAAAAAATTAAAACTTCAATAAAAAGGCTCAATTCTGAGTGCAGTTCAAAAGTAGTAAAATGCTGCAACTGTAAATTCAGATCAAAATTTCGAAGAAAAGGAAAATTTATAAAAAAATTCGAGATGAATCTGAAATTTAAAGAAAAATATCGAAATTTCGAACTTATATATCTTTATTTATTTATTTAAAATTTCGATTTTTGAAAACTGCATTTTCTTCAAATTTTCACTTTTTTTAAAATGTTGAATGTCTTTCCGTCGTTTTTCAAATTCTGGCTTTTTCGGAAAAATGTCAACTGTTTGTTTGAAAATGTCTAATTTTGGGAAGTTCCGACCCTTGAATATTTCAAGGTTATACAAAACTCGAACTTTATTTTTAAAATTCTACTTCTTTAACTCGACAATATTTTAAATTTTTAAAACGGGGAATTTTTTAATTCAAATTTTGAGAAAGTCTAAAAATTAAAATAAATAAAACTAAACAAAATTAAAGATTTCGATAATTTCAAAGAAATTAAAATTTTCAAAAATATAAATTTGAAAAAATGTCGAAATTTTCAGAGCAAAGTTTTCAAATAAAGTCAAACATTTTTGAAAAATCTAAATATGGGAAAAGTCCAAATTTTAGAAACCTGAAAGTCGAATTTAACCCTTTCACTGCTGAATTAAAAATTCCTGGGCAACCACTCTGTGCTGAATTATTTTGTGTAGGAACGTAATTTTACGTGTGTAGCACCGAGATTCCTCTATAATAGCGCGCATGCCACTCTTGTGCATATTTTTCAGTGTTCAGTATTAATTGTTCTCGCTGAAAACGTAAATATACGTAAAAAGCGTGGAGATTTCTGCTTTTTGATAACGTATAATACGCGTGCAGCAGTGAAAGTGTTCGAGAACTTGAAAATTAGTCGAAGTAAATTGAAATTTTGAAAGAATTATGAAATTCCCAAATTTTAAAAAAAGATCGAAATTTTGAAAAACCCCACATTCGAAAGAACTCGATATTTTTTCTAAAGCATTAATTTTAAAAGGGCAGAAATTTTGAAAAAATGTCGAAATTTTCAAGATAGTCGATAATTTAAAAAACCCATTTTTCGAAAAAAAATGAATTTTTGAAAAAGGTTTCAAAAAAAATTAAAATTTGCAAAAAATGGAAACTTAGAAAAGTCAAATTATTCGAAAAATTTGAAAAATGGTCCAAATATATCGAAAATTCAAAAAAAAATGGTGAAATTTTGAAGAGTCTAAATTTAAAAGAAAAGTCGAAATGTTGAGAAAAAAAAACAAAAATTATCAAAAGAAGCAGAATTTTGGAAAAAAAAAGTGGAAATTTTCAAAAAAAAGCGAAAGATTTTCAAAAAAGCCCAAATTTTCGAAAAAGATAATTTCTGAAAAAATGGAAATCTTCAAAAATATATTGAAATTTTAAAAAAAAATGAACTTTTTAAAACAAATTCAAAATTTAAAAAATAGAATAAATCAAAATTGTGAAAGAATTATGAAATTTTGAAGAAAGTCCCGAATTCAAAAAAAAGGTCAACATTTTGAAAACACTCACTTAAAAAAAAAACATAAAATTTTGAAAAAAAAAACCCACCTTCAAAAAAAGTAGATATTTTAAAAAATTAAAATTATTAAATTATCAAAAAGAGCAGAATACTTGGGAAAAAATGTCTATATTTTCAAAATAAGTGACAGATTTTCAAAAATGCCCCAATTTTCGAAAAAAAATAATTTTTGAAAAAATGGAGAATTTTAAAAAAATATTCAAATTAAAAAAAAAACGAACTTGTTAAAAATAATTTTAAAAATTTGAAAAATGCTAGAAATAAATCAAAATTTTGAAAGATGTAGAAAGTTCAAAATTTAAAAAAAAAGGTCGAAATTTTGAAAAAACCCGCTTTCAAAAAAACTTCAAATTTTTAACAAAAAAAAAGTAAAAATCTTCAGAAAAAGTAGACTTTTGGAGTAATGTTGAAATTTTCAAAAAAAGTTCAAAATTTTCGGGCCCAAATTTTCAAAAATAATGAAATACTGAAAAAGGCTGAAATTTTCCATAAAAATTAGAATTTAAAAAAAACTGAAACTTTCAAGAGTCCAATTTTTAAAAAAGTTAAAAAAAATTAATTTTTGAAAAAATGGAGAATTGAATATTGAAATTAAAAAAAAACTTTAAAAAAAAAAATTTTTTAATTTTAAAAATGGCCAAAATAAATCAAAATTTTGAAAGAAGTATAAAACTTTGTAAAAAGTCCCAAATTTAAAAAAAAAGGTCAAAATTTTGAAAAAACCCGCTTTCAAAAAAACTTCAAATTTTTTTAAGAAAGTAAAAATCTTCAGAAAAGGTATACTTTTGGAGAAAAGTTGAAAATTTTCAAGAAAGCCCAAATTTTAAAAAATAATGAAATACTGAAAAAGGCTGAAATTTTCGAAAAAAATTAAAATTTAAAAATGAAATTTTGAAAAATGTCCAATTTTCAAAAAAGTTGAAATTTTCAAAGAAAATCCGAAAAAAATTAATTTTTGAAAAAAATGGAGAATTTCAAAAAAAATATTGAAATTAAAAAAAATGAACTTTTAAAAATGGCCAAAATAAATCAAAATTTTGAAAAAAGTATGAAATTTTAGAAAACCCACTTTTAAAAACACTTCAAATTTTCAACAACAAAAAAAGTAAAAATCTTCAGAAAAAGTAGACTTTTGGAGAAATGTTGAAATTTTCAGAAAAGTCAAGTTTTCAAAAAATAATGAAATAGTGAAAAAAGCTGAAATTTTCGAAAAAAATTAAAATTTAAAAAAAAATTGAAATTTTCAAAAAAGTCCAATTTTCAAAAAGGTTGAAATTTTCAAATAAAATCCGAAAATTTGAAAAATGGCCCAAATAAATCCAAATTGTGAATGAATTATGAAATTTTCAAGTCCCGAATTAAAAAAAAGTCGCAATTTTGAAGAAAACCCGCTTTACAAAAATTCGACATTTTTTTTAAAAAAGTAAAAATCTTCAGAAAAGGTATACTTTTGGAGAAAGGTTGAAATTTTCAAAAAAGTTAAAACTTTTCAAAAGCCCAAATTTTAAAAAATAATGAAATACTGAAAAAGGCTAAAATTTTCGAAAAAAATTAAAATTTAAAAAAAATTTAAATTTTCAAATGTCAATTTTCAGAAAAGTTGAAATTTTCGAAGAAAATCCGAAAAAAAAATAATTTTTGAAAAAATGGAGAATTTCAAAAAATTATTGAATTTAAAAAAACATGCATTTTTTAAAAAAAATTTAAAAATTTGAAAAATGGCCGAAATAAATCAAAATTTTGAAAGAAGTATGAAATTTTGTAGAAAATCCCAAATTTAAAAAAAAAGGTCGAATTTTTGAAAAAACCCGCTTTCAAAGAAACTTCCAATTTTCAACATAAAAAGAGTAAAAATCTTCAGAAAAAGTAGACTTTTGGAGAAATATTAAAATTTTCAAAAAAGTTAAAAATTTTCAAAAAAGTCCCAGTTTTCAAAAAATAATGAAATACTGAAAAAGGTTGAAATTTTCGAAAAAAATTAAAATTTTAAAAAAATTGAAATTTTCAAAAAAGTCCAATTTTTAAAAAAGTTGAAATTTTCAAAGAAAATCCGAAAAAACATTAATTTTTGAAAAAATTGAGAATTTTTAAAAAAATATTGAAATGAAATTTAAAAATTTGAAAAATGGTCGAAATAAATCAAAATTTAGAAAGTATGAGATTTTGAAGAAAGTCCCAAATTTAAAAAAAAAAGGTCGAAATTTTTAAAAAACCCGCTTTGAAAAATACTTCAAATTTTCAAAAAAGAAGTAAAAATCTTCAGATAACGTAGATTTTTGGAGAAACGTTGAAATTTTCAAAAAAGTTAAAAATTTTCAAGACAGCCCAAATTTTCCAAAAATAATGAAATCTGAAAAAAGCTGATCTTATCGAAAAAACTAAAATTAAAAAAAAAATGAACTTTTCAATACAGTACAAATTTCCAAAGAAGTTGAAATTTTCAAAAAAAATCCGAAAATTTAAATAATGGTCGAATTAAATCCAAATAGTGAATGAATTATGAAATTTTGAAGAAAGTCCCGAATTTAAAAAAGTCACAATTTTGAAGAAATTCCCGTCGAATTTTTTTAAAAAAAGTAAAAATTTTCAGAGTAAAATTTTTGGAAAAATGGCGAAATTTTCAAGTCAAAGATTTTCAAAAAATCCCCAATTTTCAAAAATAAAAAGAAATTTTCAAAATAGAACCTGAAATTTTCAAAACAGTGGAATTACTTCAAAAGATAATTCGAAAATTTGAAAAATGGTAGAAATAAATCAAAAATTTGAAAAAATTATGAAAATTTGAAGTCCTGAATTTAAAAAAAAAGGTTGATATTTTGAAAAGAAAGCCCTTTCAAAAAAACTTGACATTTTCAAAAAAAAAAGTAAAAATTTTCAGAGCAGAAATTTTGAAAGAATATCAAACTTTTTTAGAAAACATGAAACTTCAAAAAAACCAATTTTCAAAAAAAATGAATTAGTGAAAAAATGGAAATTTTCCAAAAACCAAAAAAGGAAAATTTTCGAAAATCCAAATATGTGGTTCAAAAAAGTAGAAATTTTCAAAAACGTCGATATTTTGAACTCGATATTTTCAAAAAAAAAGTAACATTTTTCAAAGCAGAAATTTTGGAAAAATATCGAACTTTTTAAAAATCACAAAAATTTTCAAAAAAAACCAAAACTCTCGAAAAACTGGGAATTTTCAAAAAAAATTGAAATTTTCAAAAACAATTGAAATTAAAAAAATTGAGATTTTTAAAAAAATAATTAAAATGTTCACAAAACCGAATGATCCAAAAAGATAGAAATATTCAAGAGGAAATTTAAAAAAAAATCCAAGTTTGAAATTAAAATCGAAATTTTGATAAATGAAGACTACAAAAAATTAGAGATTTTCAAAAAAGTTAAAATTTCTAAAACACTTAAATTTGGAGAAAATTGATGTTGTTAGCTATCCTAAAATTTTTGGTGTGAGAAATGGTCAGATCGCCACTTAACCACCGGAAGCATGTGGACTGACCAGCGACCCTATTGTAACAATAGAACACATGTGGGGTAAAATTTGGAGTTTTTAAGAAGTCTGTAGGTTTGTACAAAAGAATTGCATCCCAGATCTCGGCGATGTCAGTTTCACCTAATAAACCTTGTTAAGTTTTCATAAAAACGCGTTTCATTTATCGGAGCTATCAAGACCTGATAGTGATCCCGAACAGATATTTTTGAAGATTGTCCAAAAAAACTTTTGAATAGTTTAAGTATTGAGGTCACTTTGGAAAAACGTCAATATTTTGAAACTATTAATTTTATTCAACATTTCTGCGACCCAGTTTGGAGATATTTAATTTTTGGTAATGAAAAAAAAAATTAGACATCACGTAGCCATATTTCAAAAATTGTTTCAGAATATTGTAAACTTCCGTTACTATTTTTTTTTAAGTTTAATCCACTCGCAAAGAGCACCCCCATTGTGCCTTCAAAGCCGTGGGAGTAAGGTGCGGAGACAAGGATAGATGGCGATGAACCGCCTTCTAAAAATTCGACTCTTTCTCTTTTCCTCAAAATGTCTACATGTTTTCAGTTTAACTACTTTTTTTCCTTCTTTAGTACAAAAATTACAAGAAGGTTTGGTGGTGTTGGAATGTCTTCGAAATTTCGATTATTTCTCAAAATTTCTACATTTTTCCAGTTTTACAATTTTTTTACGAAATTTCAACTTAATCTAAAAATTACAAGATGCAGTGGTGGTGTTCCAATGTTTTCGAAAATTCGTCTCTCTCAAAATTTCTACATATTTTCAGTTTTACTATTTTTACTTCCAAATTTCAAGTTAATCTCAAAATTTTCAAGATGCAGTGTGTCCGCTTATAACGAACCTCAAGGGACCAAAGAAATCGGTTCATTATAAACAAAGTTCGTATTAAATGATAAACAAAAGTAGAACTTCAACAGTCGGTACCTTACAAATTGACTCGTTTTCAGCGAAAGCTTGTATTAAGCGGGTTCGTTACAAGCGACATCAGTGTATTTATTTTTGACCTAAATTATTTACTAAAGAATGAAAATCATCTTATTTAATTGCTGGTACAACAATAAAAATACAAAATATTCTATAAGTCAAACTGAAAAAAATGTGATTTGAAAATAATGCAGATAGATATTTACTATTTTATAACAAGTTATCTTGTCCGACAACAGAGTAAAATTCACTTAACTCATCTTTTGCAGACTTATTCAAGTAACACGAACAGTTTAATTATTTCAACCACGTCGAGTATGCTTTAAGTACTTTACAGAAGACGAAACAAATTCTTTTTCAAAATATTCAAAGAGTTGTCTTCCCTACACTGACCCTGGAGGAAAAAGTGTAAATGATGATAAATATTTTTTGCTCGTTTGAGGGCAACGTTCTTGATCCAATATTTTGACAAAATTATTAATAAGAACTTATGATTAGGCTTCTTACGTAACAATTTCAAAATTATAACTGTCTGTAAGAAACTAAGATGAAAAAAATTAGTTAAAGAAGAAAAACTAGTTGGACAGCATTCACTATGTTATGGTATACTTAACAGCAGCGTTAATATTCAATGAGAGGCTAAAAGCGACATCTATTATGTAAATGTGTGTACGAAAAACTTAAAAATCCATTAAAGCTTTTACTGTTGAAAGTAGTATAACCCTAGTGAAAAAAAATGACTTAATAGAACAATGAAAAATGACTTAACAGGTACTGACACTCCAAATGAATCGAACCCACAATTATAAAGACTTATCAACTTCAGCAGCCACCATTAAATGCATGTAATGCTACAAAACGATAATTGATTTTCTATCTATCGATCAAATGAAACCAAATCACATAAGGTCATCACGTACCAGTTATTTTTCCCTATTAATACCAAAAATTGTACTCTTAAGGTGAAACTTCTTAAAAGCCGTATGTTTATTATTATTAAGAATGAGAATGAGGTTCGACTGGCAAGAGAAACGATGAAGTTTGTGCTACCATACTGTCCCCACAGGGGGCGTAACCATTATGAAACATGTCCGGTATTTGTACCAACGATTCGGCCAGGTTGTGTTCGTCTAAGAGAGAATCCAGCAGCCCTTGGGACTGGCTCAGTTTCTCCAAGGATTTCACGTCGTTATCCACCGCCGCCAGCGCTTTTTCCAACTCCTCCGCCTCCTCACGCGAAGGCTCGTATTCGCCGTTCCGGTTAACTGGAATCCAAAGATAATCAGATAAATCACCTTTACTAAGTCGAATTAAGAATTAAAATTAGAAATGTCCAGAAAATGTTTCCTTACAAAAAATGTTGGCAGAAATTTTAAATTTTCTCTGTAAATATTTCCAGTCGCTTTCTTTACGACATTTTAAAATCTATTTTATTTTTAATTTTAATCAAAAACGCATTTTCGGATACTAATTTTTGTGAAAATTTTCAAGAAGAAATCAATATTTTGAGGAATTGAAATTAAAAAAAAAAACAAATTTTACTAAATGTGTCCAAATTTTGCGAAAAAATTGTAAGAAACATCTAAATCCAACTCTTTTCGCGTTTTGATATTTTTCTTAAAAAAAATATAGCGAATCTTAAGAGTTTTTACATGAAATCATTAGTTAATTCCTCAATTTATAATTTTGGCGTCAACATTTTTGTTATAAATTTTATTTTGGGGATTTCTAAACTCTAATTTCGACATCTGATTTATTTTTGAAATCTCAACTCTAATGTCAAAGTTTTGCTTGAAAGTTGGACATTTTTTTAAATGAATGTTAAGCTTTTTTTCAATTTCGACTTTAAGCCTCTTAAACCTTCGACTTTGTTTTTTGGAAATTTTCTAGGTTAAATTCAATATTTATTGTATTTCGAGTTTTCCCCAAGTTGAGATTTCTACTAGGGGTCCGTTGGGAAGCAGCAGAGCTAATTTATGTTACTATTTATTTGAACTCATGCGTATTTGTTCGCTTTTACAAAATTTTATCACAAACGCTAAACATTTTGTCGCAGAACCCCCACTAATGTTAGCTACGAGCCGCCACTGATACTAATCTACTTATTGAGAGTTTTAATCATGATATTCGATGTGGTAAAGCCGTAAAATCTTCTTCTTAACGATTACATTTACTACTTTCAAAAAAAGACAGAGGATTAACGTCTTATAATTTATAAAACGTCACTGTACAGTTGCATCAGTTCTTAAAAAATGAGCAAAGAAAATCAGTATGCTTGGGCTCGACAGTGTCCCGAAAATGCGCCATAATGTGGCATTTCTGGCTCCAAATATTCACGGCGTCCTTCAGCTTCATTTGGCCTTTTATCACCAACATGTCGATAACGCGAATGTCACACACGTCGGAGTTCTTCATGAATTCTTCCCGCAGTTTGCACCTGCACTGCTGCACGGATTTGGGAATATCGTACTGTTTAACTATGTAGGGGATTTGTCTATACCACGCCTTGTATAAATTAATAACGCGCCGTCTGGCCTCGCATCTATCCACCGACAGGATCGGTTTTACTAGCCTGCAGGAACTTTTTATAGGATTGGAACTCATCGTTTCGGGAAATATTCAGAGGGGCGCAAACTCATTGTTGACTAACATTTAATAAAAACTGACGCTGTCAATCAGATTCATAAAATTATCACAGGTGGTATTCGACATGTCATATTTCCAAAAGTTTGTCTTCTTAGGTCGATGATTTCGACAAACAAAAAGTTTATATCTGTTTATTAATGCCCGCCTAGAATTTGATAAAAAGTTGTAGTTGGCTATAAAAATTTAGGTTCGAACTGTCTAATTCGTTTTTTAAAGGCTTCACTACCAAAGTTGCAGTTTCGAAGTTTGAAAAACCTCTTTCGTGGTTTGAAAAACCTCAATATTGCACTTCCGTTATCATTCGATCATGCATATCTTAAGGATTTACAGAAAAACAATGTTAAATATAATAGAACTTAGCATAACTATAGACAAAGCGCCGACTTCTTCTTACAAGTAATTAATAATAAAAGCATAAAATAACGTTTACCTGCAAAAAAGTCACTAAATTCGTCAACTTGAATAGTACTTAGAACAGTACTAATGTCCGTTTCCTCTAACAAATGGGAGGCTTGCGTCCCCAGTTCAGGATCCAAGCCGTCAGCCTCGTTCAATCCCAACACTTGGTCCACTATTTGCATATCTTCGACTAATTCTGTTGACGTCGACTCGACCACATCATCAGATTCAACTGTAATGATGACATCCGTAAATATTTTGACCAAATTCGAGAAAATTTAACCCTTTGCATTCAATGGTTTGTACAACAAGTGCCCCTATCCTATATTGCATCCCCTCAAAATGTTATGTAGTTCAAAGTTTAAGACTTGAAATTTCGGCTAGACTCAAAAATTATGATTTTTTTTTAATATCGACATATTCTTAAACAGCAATCGCTGTTTGGGGCAATCTATAAAAGATTGCCATTCCTTAACAAACAAAAAAAAAAAAGATAACTGAAAATTTAGACGTCTAAAAAGCAACTGGTGAAGACAATGCCAACCAGCAGGAATGGAATTAACGGAACTTCGCAAAGAAGATACACAGAATATATTCTTAAAATTTTTACTCATTTTTAAATTTCCTATTCTTAAAATATCGCCATTTTTTGGTGGAACGGAACTTCACAAAGAAGATACACAAAATATATTCTTACAACTTTTACTCATTTTTAAATTTCCTATTCTTAAAATATCGCCATTTTTTGGCGGAACGGACTGATTCTTAGTTATTTCTAAAAATTGAAATACAAATCTTGTCCCCTGAAACCATGAAAGATTAAAAAACACAACAAAGGTTGTTCTATTGTGTTTCGACAGATTTGTATTTTAATTTTTAAATATAGACCATTTTATAACTGTTGTCTTTGATAAATTTCTTATAAAAATTTTGTTTTTCCAAATATCCACTTTTTCTTGAAATATTTGACTTTTTTGTACATTTCGACTCATTTTGAAAAATTCTACGTTTTATCGAAATTTTTAGTGTTTTTCCAAAGGTGTTGACTTTCCTCTTTCAAAAATTCGACTTTTTTCCAAATTTTGACCTGAGAATTTTAACTTTTCTTCACTTCTCTCAAAAATTTCGACTATTTTAAAAATTTTGAATTTTTTGGTGAATTTCGGCTTTTTTATTTTTTTGGTTGAAAACGCAAACTATTGAAAATCGTGATTTTGTTATATTCGACTTTTTTTGGAAAATCTCACATTTTTGAAAAATCCAACCTCTGAAAATTTTAATTTTTTTGGAAAATCTCGCCCTTTTCTCCAAAATTATTACTTCTTATCGATGTTTCAATTTTTTTTTTTTTTTGTTGAAAATTTCAACCTTTTCCTAAAATGTCCACTTTTTAAAAATGTCTTTTTAATTGATGGACCTTTTTCTTGAAGTCTCAACTTTTTTTAAATCAACTATTTTTGAAAATTTCGACCTTTTTCCAAAAAAGCCACTTTTTTTTTAAATGTCTTTTTAATTGTTGGAACTTTTTCTTGAAGTCTCGACTGTTTTGTAGGTCAATTTGACTTTTTTTTTAAATCAACTATTTTTGGAAATTCCGAAAAGAATGAACATTTTTTGAAAATTCGTGCTTTTTTAAAAATATCAACTCATTTGAAAGTTTCGACCTTTTTAAAAAATGTCCATCGATCTTCAAGATTTCGACAATTTATCGAATTTTGACTTTTTCTAAAAATTTCAACATGTTTTGGAAGAATTTGACTTTTTTGAAATATTAAAATTTTTAATAGTGAGAACTGTTTTGAAAATTTCGTTCTACTTTATAATTTTTAATCTTTTTTCAAAGATTCTGCTTTTTTTAATTTCGAATTTTTTCATAATTTACCTTTTTTGCCTTTTTTTAATTCTACTTTTGCTGGAAATTTTCTATTTTCCTATTAGAAACTTGATCTTTTTTGGATATTCCTACTTTTATTTTTTCCAAAATTTTGAATTTTCTTTAAACATTTCAATTTACTTTTCAAAAATTCGCGTTTTTGTAAATTTCGACCTTTTTTAAATTCCACACCTTTTAATGCATTTTTAAAAAAATTCCACGTTTCTTTTAAATTTTAACTCCTGAAAATGTTTAATTTTTTTTTAATTTCGACTTTTTTAAAAAATCTCTATTTTTGGGGAATTTTGACTTTTTTTCGAAATGTCGATTTATTTCTGGAAATGTCGTGTTTTTGTACATTTAAACTTTTTTTTTAATTCTGAATATTTTGGTTGTTTTAAATAATATCTAAAAATTTCCATTTTCGAAAAATGACTTTTTTTCCAAAATTTTTACTTTTTCCCGTTGTTTCGACTCTTTCTTGAAAATTTCAACCTTTGCTCGAAATTTTGACATTTTCTGAAAATTTCGATTAATCATATTAATTAGACCTTTTTTGAAAATCTCCACCGTATCTATTTTTCTTTTTTAATTCTACTTTTCCTGGAAATTTTCTATTTTTTAATTAAAAATTTAAACTTTTTTGGATATTTCTACTTTTCGAAAAAAATTTCCCTCGGAAATTTCGACTTTGTTTCAAAATTTTTACTTTTTCTTAATAATATCCATTTTTTCTTCTTCAAAATTTCGTGTTTTTGTAAATTTCGAGTTTTTTTAAATTCCAATTTTTGAAATTTTAATTTTTTTTTCCAAATTCGACCTATTTAAAAATTGCCGAATTTTTGAAAATTTTCATTTTTTTTTGTTGTGAAACGGACTTGTCCTTGGTTATCTTCAAAAATTGATATACAGGGGACAAGATTTCTATTTTATTTTTTTGAAAATTTTAATCTTTTTAAACATTGTTGACGTCGTTTTTCCAAAATTTTTACTTTTTCTCGATGTTTTGATTTTTTTGAAAAATTCGACCTTTTTCCAAAATGTCTTTTGTAAGTAAATTTAAATTTTTTTTGATTTAAATATTTCTAAAAATTTCAATTTTTCCTAATCTGAAGTGTTTTAAAAACCTTTTAAGAACCTTTTTTAAATATCGAATAATTTGAAAGCTTGGATTTTTGTTTTTTTTTTTCAAAATTTCTTTTCTTAAAAATTCCACCTCTGCTCAAAATGTTGAAATTTTCTGAAAATTTCAATTTATCATATTAATTAGATCTTTTATGAACATTTCCACCGTTTCTATTTGAAAATTTCTACCTTTTTAATTCTACTTTTCCAGGAAATTTTCTATTTTTTAATTAAAAATTTGATCTTTTTTGGAAATTTCTACTTTTTGAAAAATGTTTCCGTTGAAAATTTCGATTTTGTTTCAAAATTTTTAGTTTTTCTTAATAATTTCCATTTTTTTTTCAAAATTGCGTATTTTTGTAAATTTCGCCTTTTTTTAAATTCTGATTTTTTTTTCAATTTCGACCTATTTAAAAATTGCCACTTTTGGAAAATTTGGATTTTTCCCAAATTTTCACTGTTTCGAAGTTTTGACTTTTTCTTAAAAATTTCGACTTATTTTTCAAAATTAAGCTTTCTCGTAAATTTCGACTTTTTGGAAAAATTTCACGTTTTTGAAAATTCGACTTTCTGAAAATTGTCATTTTTTGAAAATTTTAATTTTTGGAAATGTTCTTTTTCGTAAACTTTTCATTCTTGAAACATTTGGACGTCCTTGTTCCAAAATATTTACTCTTTCTCGTTGTCTTAACTTTTTTTTAGAAAATTTCGACCTTTTTCCAAATTGTTCGCCCTTTTGTAGGTAAATTAGATTTTTTTTAATTCAACTATTTAAAATTTTCAATTTTCCTTAATCAGAACTTTTTTAAAAATTGCTACTTCTTTTAAAATATGGAATAAGCTGTAAGATTGGATTATTCTTTTTTCAAAATTTCTACTTTCTTCAAAATTCGACATTTCCTCAAACTTTTGACATTTTCTGAAAATTTCAACTTTTTAGAAAGAATTCAACTTTCTTTTGAAACTTTGGATTTTTTCAAAATTTAAGGCTTATTCAATTTATTAACTCATTTTTGAGAATGTCCACCTTTTTTTTGAGAATTTCGACCATTTTCACAATTTTGATCTTTTTCACAATGTCGACATTTTTTTGAAAATTCTAACTTTCTTTTCATAAACTAAACATGGATTGAAATTCAGAGAGAAACAAACAAGAATTGAAAAATGTAACTAACAATAACAAAGAATAAATATGAAGCCAAAATTCCAATAAAAGAATCAAAATTTGTATTAAAGCGACAAAATCTTAGAAAATAATTTAAGCAGCTCAAGTTTTTAATGAAAATGTAAATAGGCAATTCAAAAAAATTTGAAATTGAAATTTTGTAAAAAAAAAGCTTTCTTGTCTAAAATTTCATTTAATAAAAATTAAACTCTGAATTTGAAAAGAACAACAAAAAGGACGAATTTCAACAAAAAAGGGAAAAATGGTCCTCAAAAAAATGAACATTTCAACAGAGAAATGAAATTTTTAGTTAAACCGAAAATCTTAAGAAAAATTTCAACATTTGTAAAACAAACTTTAAAACAAAACGAAAGTTTTTCAAAACTTTCTTGTGGAAAATGGTAGTTCTAGAAAACAAAGTCATAAATTAGGAGTTAAAGAAAGCACCGAATTTAGGAGAAAAACTTGATGTCGCAATCTAGGGGATAAATCAAAAACACTTCAAAGCAAGTCTGAATTGCAAGCCACCGTTTGTGTCAAACCACTTTTTCATTCATTCAAAATTGAAATTTCAAGAAAAACATTTTTATTCAATGTCCAATTTGTTTCGAGATTTTTACTTTTTATCAGCTTTTAAGTTTAATGAAACGGACTGGTCCTTGGTTATCTTCAAAAATTGAAACACAAAACTTGTCCCCTGAAACCAAGAAAGATTAAAAAACACAACAAAGATTGCTCTAACGCGTTTCGACAGCCAAGCTGTCATCCTCAGAGAGAAACTCAGTTTCAGGGGACAAGTTTTGTGTTTCAATTTTTCATCAGCTTTTAAGGTCGAATGTTCAGGATTAAAATTGTACTTTCAGTTATTAAATTCTAAATGATGACAAAAAAAGTCATTTGAGCTTCAACATTACATTTTTTTGAACTTAAAAGAGAAATAACTGAAAATGTCCAAACAAAATAAAGGGAATTTCGATTGCTTTCCTAAATATCAAATTTGGATATGTCTAGAAATATCTAAATTGTTTCTTAAATTTAACAATTTAAATAAAAAAATGGTATTTTTTAAATTTCGAATTTTGTCAACTAATTTCAAACTTAACCTTCACATTTTCAACTTAAAGTAATTACCTAAAGTAAAAAAGAAATCAGTTCTAAACTAAATCAAAACATAATTCCAATTAAAAAACTCTGCTGTTGTGACATCACCAATGGATAATGCATCTCATAAAACTGGCCACTTGCAAAACAATTAAATTTATGGCTATAGGTTACAAATGCAATAAAAAATTCCGCAAAATGGGGCCAACGCACTCTTCCCTACCTATTGTTGTCGGCAAACTCAAAATAGTCGAATTGCACACTTCCGCAGGTCGCGCCACCTTTTTCTTTTTCTTACTCCGCTTTTGCGGCCTAATCATCGCCGAGGGTTTCACCTTTTTACGAACTTTCTTTGGTTTGGCCTCCTGATACAACTTATAATTATCCTAAAACCAACCCATTAAAAACAACCCACAAATCAACGAATAACGTACTCTTTTCCTCGCATGTTCCGGACATAGCGGCAACTCATGCGTTATGTCGAAAACCGGCACAGAACACTGTGTATTGTCCGCGAACTTGGCGGTGCAGTAATCGAAGAGAACCTGATCTGTGTTGTTCATTATATGCATGGTACAGTGTTTGGTGCAGGGTAAAGCTGGTTGTGAGCAGTTGTCCATGTCGCATAGTCGTGGGGAGACTAAGCGATCATATCCTTGGTGGTACGACTTGTAACTCTGGTATCTTCGACTTGAAGCACCACTGGGCGAGCACTCTTCAGGAAGCTTATTCGAGTGACCCAAGTTACTCCTCAATATCTGATAAAGCTGTCTCCGAAACTCGTGTCTTGTTATTTCTATTCGTTCCTCTCGAGACCTGCTTTCCAGTTTGAGTTTCTAAAAACGGAATATTGAAAACAATCGCTTATTCTGGCGAGACAGTTTCAAAACTATCAAATTCCTAATTGGGCAATAACATTCACAATAAATAAAAAAGAAATAACCAGATGGTAGTTTTAATTGAAAGATTGGGCCATTTTCCCACAAATAACCTGAACGTGTTTATATTTTAAGATAACCTTTGAGTAGTTACATATTTTTTCTTTATAAAAAATTCCCTTTCACATGTAAAATGATGATTCAACATAGGCCATTGTTTTGCTTCCACATGAAACAATAACACTTAGGATAACCAACCTCTAAGCTTGCACTAAACCAGTTTTGCTGATAGTAGTTATAAACGTCCTGTATTTTATCTATCCGCTGCAGCGTCTCGTGATGTGTTGCACGAATATTCCCTTTTTTCAGCCTGGCTCTAACCGAGTTCTGTGGCTTATGCTTCTCCTCTTTAACATTATTTAAACCTGAATCACACAAAATTAATCCGCGTTCACCGCAACGAGCAGACTCACCTATAATACTGTGGGCAGTTAATCTATCGTTCTCCTCGTAATCCTGGGGCTCGAGTTTCACCTCCGTCTTGATATATTTACCAAATGGGTTCTGATAATAAGTGGAGTTGGCGTTAAAAACTGACTCTGAATGATTGAAAGCATCCTTTGCGGTACTAATAAACCTACTGTAACTAGAATTGATGTGAGCTCTTTTTTCACTTGTCGAGGGTGAAATTATTCCATTGCACCTAAAAGTGCCATTCCTTCGGCTGGTTCATGAATCCAACTAAAGCGCTTACCTCTGATTTCCCTTAATCCCTGAATTGAACATCTTATGGTTTCCTTAGTGTAACACTAATTATATACATTTTCCTAACATACTTATTTACATTAATACGATGACGAATACCTTTGCGATAGTCCGTTTACGCTGCAAAAACGTCGATCATCTAAAACAAATCCGCCTGATAAGGGAGATTATTGCAACAATATATTAATTAAATTTGCCAGAATAATCACCTATTTAATAACAGTTTATTTGACAGGTCATATAAGGTTATGACACTCGGAATCGGTATACGAACGCGCTTCTGATACACTTCCGCGCAATTTTTAGATATTCGGTCAAATAATCCTCGATAGCTATTATTTGGAAAATAAAATAAAAAGTTTATTAAAGACCAAATTTGTTATAAACTTTTTTAATGTTTGTTTGACAAGTGACAAATTACTCCAGGGCTGTCACCGTCTAACGCGAAATTCCCCAGAAGCACATGGCAGCCACTAGCTCCGAATTATAAAAGGGAAATTAAATGCGGGATAACTCCCTCTGAATGAGTTTTAAATAGTTGTCGTTCGTGTTTTGATTAGAAAATTTAATGTTTTTCTTGCTTCTAAACATAGAGAAAAGTTCTAAAAGTTTCATAGTCGGTTTTTTTTTTCAAAGCAATAACTTCACAGGAGACTTACGGAATTGGCCGAGAGATGGCAAGACATTTGTGGAACATAGAAACAACATTTAATTAAAACGGCTGCTGCATGCTTGCCGACATGAAACAGGAAAATAAAATAAATTGGGCATAATTATTCTTGATTATATTTTAAATTATTGGGTGTGTTCAAATTCAGTCTAAAACGGATAATTTTTTCTTTACTTGTTAGATTGATATGGTCAGTTTTGTGCTTTTTCAAGGCAATATTTTGGCCGTTCGTTAAGAGATGGCGCAGCATTAATAGTACATAGAAGGAATATGAATAATTCTCTAGAATAGCGGCTCTTACGAACACAAACCAATAACAATATACGAAGACGGAGAAAGGACTTTGATTAATAATAAAAATATTCCCCAAATTCCCAAATTTCGACTTTTTCATTAAATTCCGAGATTAAAGTCGAATTTTCGACTGTATTTTGAAATTTCGTGATTAAAGTCTAATTGTCGAGTTTATCTTGAAATTTCGAGATTAAAGTTGTTTTAGCCTCGAAACTTCCAACTCTTTTTTTCGAAACTTTGACTTTAAATTCGAAATTTCAGCTTTTTTCATAAAATGTCGACTTTTATTTCGAAATTTCGAGACTTAAGTCGAAATTTTCATTTAAAGTAGAAATTTCGACTTTAATCTTGGGATCTCGACTTTAAATTCGAAATTTACACTTTTTCACGACAGCTCGATTCTAAGTCGAAATTCTGATAATTGAAAATAGAAATTACTGAACGCACCCCACTGCTAACTGTCAATATTGTTTGGAAAGAGAAATGTTGGAACGCAATCGTCATCTGCCTAACTTAACCATGGAAGTTAGAAATGTCTAGGTTAAAGTGGAAACTTTAAATTTAAACTCGAAATTAAGATTTAATTCTCGAAATTGCAAAAAAAAGTCGAAATTTCAATATTAAGGTTAAGAGTTCGAGAAAAAAGAAGACACTTTAAAATCGAAATTTCGACCTTTTTCCTAAAATTTCGACCTTAATCTCGGAACTTCGAAAAAAAGTTGAAATTTTGATAACTAAACATCGAAATTACTGAACGCACCCCACTACCAACTGTCACTATTGTTTGGAAAAGAAACAGGTGGGTCGCAACTGCCATCTGTCTAACTTAATCATAGAATATAGAAATTTTGAGGTGAGTAGAAATTTTGACTTTAAACTCGAATTTTTGCTTTTAAAGCGTTGAAATTTCAAAAATAAAGTCGAGGTTTCAAAAAAACAGTTGAAATTTCGAGATTAAAGTCGAAGTGTCGGCTTTAAACCGGAAGGTTCTATTTTTTTAAATTGATATATTTTCTACGTCTTCACGGACCTTCATTCAGAGAGGGATCTGTCTCGACGTGGGGAATCAGCGCTTGTTTGCGTTAGCGGCACTTGGGTAAACTATTCGTTTTGTGTTCTTCATTTTTGTGTTTTATTTTTGCATAATAACTGTTACAGAATATTGCTTAACTGCAATTTAAAATGCTAAAATAAAAAATCAATTTCTTTTTATCTAACACTTGTGTTTGACAATATATTTCGCTCACATTAGTACTAATCTCGTCTCTACGCTCGGACATCGATTGTTTCAACCACAAAATCTAAATATGAAATCAATTTCAGATAATCTGCATAAAAGTAGGCTGTGGATTTCTAATTTTGTAGTGGCAACAACAAGAGCTAGTAATATTTAGTTATGATTACATGGCAGCTGGCAGCACTGTGACATTTCCTAATGGTGTTCTGTGTTCTTAAAAATCGTAACCTCGTGGTATCGTTAAATATTTTGGTTTGTTGGCGCATATACATATTTAATACTTCTACATTGCCAGCTCCCTATTCTCTTGATAAGCGAAAGCTGTCTTTATTTTACTAGGATAAAATCTCCGGGACTGGTGAGTTTGGTGCAAGGGTCAGTTCGAATTGCGACGCGAGAGGAAACAACTTCCAGACCCAACGTATTTAACGGATAGACTCGAAGGTTCTCGTGCACATCTGATTTCGAACGCTTGCTCATTGCTAATCGGTTCCGTAGATAAGCAAAGAGAAAGGTGTGGACCCACGTAAAACGCGGAGCTGGCAATATAGAAGTATTAAATATATGATTTGAGGTAAATCTGCATGGAAGTAGGCAGTGGACTTCCAATTTTGTAATGGCAACAAGAACCAGTAATATTTAGACATGGTCGCGTGGCAGCACTGTGACATTTCCTAATGGTTTTCTGTGTTCTCAAAATCCTGATCTAAGTATCATTACGTTTTGTGATTAAACCTTTCGTTGTTGGCGGTTGTTTTAAGAGTGATTCTTTTATATTTCATGCCCATTTCGGTCATTGTACGGTTTCGGGTCTTCTGGTTTTCCCAACTTTTCTTGGTAAAATTACTTTCCTACCGTCTTTAGCTTCCCATTTTTCCAAAAATTTTCTTTCGGAAACTGTTCTCAACTTATGGCCTTTTTTACTTTGCCGCATTCAACGACTAAATTTACCCTTTCTGTGCTTCCTATACACCACAAACATCATAGATATCGCTCATCGGCTCAATAAGGCCGAAACCGCTTTTATTTCAACTATTCTAATGCCCACGTATCCAACTTGGAACGAAGAACGAATTTCCACGCGAGGTTAGCAAGTTGGAAGTTCATTTGTGTCGTTTTTACTATTCGCAGCGGCATATCCACGCAGAACGAATTTCCACGCAAGGTTAGTATATATGTCTTGTGTTTAGTATGTTGGAAGGTTATTTGTGTAGAATAATTGAAATGAAAGCGGTTTCGGCCTTATTGAGCCGATGAGAGATATGCATGATGTTTGTGGTGTATAGGAAGCACAGAAAGGGTAAATTTAGTCGTTGAATGCGGCAAAGTAAAAAAGTGCATAAGTTGAGAACGAACAGTTTCCGAAAGAAATTTTTTGGAGAAATGGGAAGCTAAAGACGTTAGGAAAGTAATTTTACCAAGAAAAGTTGGGAAAACCAGAAGACCTGAAACCGTACAATTACCCCAATTTCTGCTGAAAATTATCAAATTGTAAGTAATAGTAGTAAAAATAATATGAAAAATGTTTATTCCGATTATTTCTGCCAAACAACCCCTGAAATATAGACAACACATTAATCATCAAAATGTTTACGCGTGAAGCCAGCTTTGGTTCTAGTGATTTTTTAGTGACTTTTCTAAAGGGTAATTTAATATACTTCGTGGAATCGTGCCGGACTCTTGATTCAATCAGTTACCGACTCTTATACAGATTTGCCCACAAAATACTAACGCCACAGTATAGATATTAGCTTACGCATACAGTAGTGACAAAAGTGTCGGTACCTTTGATCCTGAAGGAGCTAAAATCGTTGACCTTCAATGGAATCAGCCATGTTGTGGATTGTGCACGGCCGCGAAAATTTAAATTTATTTATTAAACAAGACCATCAAGTTTATTAATTTCAATAGTTTTTAGCGTTTAAATTCTAATTTACTACTATACAAATAGTCCAAAAATACTAGTTCTCGTGTATTTTTTAAATAATGTGTATTTGGTAATTACTGATAACCTAATAAGTATAAAGAATACACAAAGAAAAACAAAACACAGATTGTGACTGACCGCAAAATAATTTCTACAGGAAACAACTTATTTATTTTTTGTATAAAACTGGCAAATGCAAGTACCTATAATAAAACAGTTTTTTTTTAATAAAACAAATTTGGTGTACCCGAATATTACCCTTTGCCGTCTTTTGGAAATTAAAAAGAAGCTGATTTTATCAAATTATTATTGCTGTTAGAGTAACATTTATAAACAGAACGGGTAAATTCTCTTTTTTCTTTTATTTGGTTTCATCTTATTAGCGTAATGAATTATAACAAGACTGACATTTCAATAAAACTGATCCAGTGTTGCCAGATAATCTAAACATTATTCGCGAACAATTTCCTTAAAAATCCTACAATTCGGATGAAAACCCCTGACCATATCAAATTTCTAGAACATCCATAAATGTAGATACATTGGCTTACGTTTTTACCATCAATGAATAACATATGAACGTAAAATAAAAAATCATATTCGTTCAAGTGCTGATTTTCCCGAACACGTGGCAACTCTCAACTGACATTCAGTTACCCAACGACCATAGATCTTATTTCTGGTAATCATAGAACACTGCGACGCCATGATCGGGATTGTGCAAATTGACGCATGAGCAAACAAAATTCGTGACAAAATTTTAGCAATTTGTGGCTACTGCATGTGTAAGCTAATATCTATACTGTGCTAACGCTGTGTTAGTGGTTTGTGGATTAATTTGAAATATATATGTTTTGTGTCTGAAATCGTTGACTGTATAACGCTAAAATGGACTCTATGCGAAACCTAACCTAACCTACTGTTTGCCTAATAATTTCGACTTTTTGATCTACTGATATTTGGAACTTCTTTTGCATTTTACAAACACTTTTAAATTAAAATTTAAACAACACTAACCTATTTTAATTAAAAACCCAATCACTTTCCTTTTAAAAAAGTCATTTTCCTAGAGTTGACTTTAACCTACTGACATTAGGTCAAATTTGGGAATTGTTTTGCATTTTACAAAGAATTCTCTTAAGATGTTCACTGTACGCCACAAAATTAAATGAAACCAAGCTATTTCAGCAAAAAACTATTATTTTTTATCATTTTGAACGAAAGCCCCTGTTCTTTTTAAAAACAATATTTTCACTTAAAGTTTACTTAATTCGCTAAGAGATGGTGCAACACTAGCGAGTCATAGAAAAAATATTTAATTAAAATAGTTACTGCTGCAGAGTTTAGATGAGAAGGTTTCATATGATTTTAGTTCCCGTTTCAGCCAAGGTGTGGCGTAATTATTTTAAATCTTTTAAAGACGGGGGAAGTTTGTACGCAGAATTTTGAGAAGATTTCGAATTGTAAAAAGAAATAAACTAAACACACGTAATTATTTACTTTTTAATAAATCTCAAAGTTTTTCTTAATATCTGGCTTCTTCTCAAGTTTTCAAGTTCAGACTTTTTGTTTTCATTGCTTGTTTTAATATATTTTGTAAAGAAAAAGTTGAAATATCGAAGTGATAGTCTACAGGAAAAAATCCTAAAACTTTTAAGAAAGAAGAAGTGGAATAAAACCTAGAATATAAAAAAATTGAAATTTCGAGTGCACTTTTGTTGAAACTGTAAATAATACTATTGATTTCTTTTACTGGCACGCTTTAAAAAAATGCGACTTCTAGAAGATTGCATGTCGGCGTGGCAAGCGAAATATGTCTAGCCTCAGACAATATAGCAGGTAATTGATAAAATAAACAGAATTGTGTCAACTTTGCGACCCATAAAACATTTAATGCTGCAAAGCAAATAACGATAAAGCTTTTAATATCTTTCTTATACAAATATGCCGCATGCGAACCATAAAAAAATTACACACGACGTCTTGTAACTCTCGAATACAATTTCGGCCCACTATTGGGAAATTACGAAAATAAATCCCGCAGCTCATTCCTTCTTTAACCAGACGTAAACCACATCGGAGGGATGAAGCTGTGGATTATACTAAGTATGCGTCAGTCACCTGACACTTATTTTCACCATTTTCCACTTTATTATTCAAGAGGGAAATTCAAAGGAAATTCCGCTTTGAGTGTGCTAAAATAAACGATTACAATTGCCGTGGATGGCGACGTGTGTGTAATGAAAATTGGAAGGCACGAGGCGAAACGTCGTTCGAATTTCTTTTTACATATGAAACTGGGAAATGGCGCAACGACACAATGGCGTATATAGGGGGGACTTTGGGGGCTTGACCGCCCCTGCGTACCTTGAATTTTTTGAAGATTTTGACACACAATTTCTCGATTTTCGATTTTTTTTCAAAATTTTATTTTTTTCTATTGATAATTTTGAAATAATTTTTTTTGAAAACTAGACTTTTTTTCAAAATTTCTTCTTCCGCTTTATGTAAATTTGGGTTTTCAAACTGTTCGACTTTTTCGAAAAGTTGGATTTTCTAAATGTTAATATTTTGAAACGTTCGAATTTTTTCAGAATTGCATCTCTTTTTGAAAATTTCAATCTTTTATGATCAAAATTTCGACTTTCTCTGGATGATTTCACTTTTTTCAGAATTTGGACTTCTTTAAAAATTTCTTACATTTTTCAAAATTTCGATCTATTTTTGAAAACTTCGATCGTTTTTAGCATTTTAACTTTTTTTACATTTCGACTATAATTCAAAATTTTTACCTTTTTGTTCCGTTACTTCGAATTTTTTTATGTTCGACTTTTTAAAGAATTCGATCTTTTTTAAAATTTTGACATTTTTTTTAAATTTCAAAGTTAGTTCAAAATTGTTAGTTTTTATTCTCGAAACCTCGAATTTCTATAATCGACTTTTTAAAAAATTTGCATTTTCCCAAAAATTTCGGTTTTTTTTTCAATAAATCATTAAATCACGAGAATTTAACACAAAATTTCTTTCTTTTCTCATATTTTTGACTTTTCTTTTTTTAAATTTTTATTTTTATATCGATTATTTTGAAATATTTTTCTTTGAAAACTTGACTTTTCTTTTAAATTTTTACTTCGACTTTATATAAATTTAAATCTTATTTAAATCATTCGATTTTTAAAAATTTTGATTTTTTTTGAAGTTAGATTTTTTTAAAATTTTGATATTTTGAACCTCTCGACTTTTTTCAGAATTTCAGTTTTTTTTTAAAAATTTCGATCAAAATTTCGACTTTCTTTGGAAGATTTCACTTTTTTCAGAATTTGGGGTTCTTTCAAAATTTCTTTCATTTTTCGAAGTTTCGATCTCTTTTTGAAAACTTCAACCTTTTTTAAAATTCCAACTTTATTTTGATTGCGACCTTGACTTTTTACAACTTTTTAAAAAATTTGATCATTGAAAAATTCAATTCAAAAAGTCTAATTTAGAAAAATTGAGTGTATTTTAATATTTCGACATTTTTTTTTATTTCGAAGTTATTTCAAAATTGTTGGGTTTGTATTCTGGAAACTTCAAATTTCCATAATCGACTTTCTAAAAAATTCGCCCTTTCCCGAAAATTACGTGTTTTTTTCTGAAAATCTTTAAATCGCGAGATTTTTGACACAAAGTTTCTATCTTTTCTCATATTTTCGACTTTTTTTCAAAATTTTTATAATTTTTCTATCCATTTTGAATTATTTTTCTTTGAAGAATTTTTTTTCAAAATTTCTACTTCGGCTTTATGTAAATTTGAATTTTATTTAGAAAATTCGATGTTTGAAAATTTCCACTTTCGAATTTTTTTCAGACTTTTCTGAGAATTTCGATCTTTTATCATCTACTACTTTGCTCTTTTTTCAGAATTTGGACCTCTATCAAAACAACCATTTTTCAGAATTTCGATTTTTTTTTGAAAATCCCTATCTTTTTAAAATTTTGACAATTTTTTAAATTTCGACCTGAGTTCCCAATTTTTATTTTTGATTCTCGAAATTTTGAATTTTTCTATATTCGCCTTTTCCTGAAAATTCCGTTTTTTTTTAAATCTTCAAATCACGTTATTTAGACACAAAAATTTCCATGTTTTCTCAGATTTTCGACTTTTTTTTTAAATTTTCACTTTTTTTCTAAATTTGGTTATTTTAAAATAGTGTAACGCAATGTAAATAGATGAAATAGGATTTAGAATAGAATTGTAGAATTTAGTAAATAAAAAAAGTTTCTAGAAGGATCTGATAAGGGGAAAGCGGCCGCGATAACGAAACAAATGGCAGATAAGCGTTCCAGAAATTTCGGCAAACGATAAGCCTTATCTGCCGAAAAGTTCTAGTAGCCGGGGGTCAAAACTATAAAAAGGCGGTCAGCTTTCCCTCGAGTCAGTCAGTTAGAGTCAGTGTAATTAGTGAGTTAGTAAAAGTCAATAATAAGTGAGTTAATTGTCAATTGTGGTTATCCAAGTTGAGTTCAGTAATAAAGTGGGTCTTATTCGATAAGTGTAATCAATTCGAACCGATAAGCCCGTAACATCTGGTGTCAGAAGTGGGATTATTCGTGGATTGTGCTTTATTACTCAAAAAAAATTCGTGCCAGGTGCCGTAGTTGACTTTATCTCGAACGTTTTAAACTGTTAAACAGTTTATCCGAGGCGAGTCAAGTAAAATCTTTAACATTCTACTACGCTTTCTGGATACGAGATTAAAATCGGCCAAAATGGAACAACAGTTGCAAGCGTTATTAGCAATGTTTAAAGACAAAGAGGAAAAAGAAAAAGAAAAGGAGGAACAAAGAAGACAAGAAAAAGAGCAGAAGCAAGAACGAAGACGACAGGAAAAAGAACAGGAGGAAGAACAAAGACGACAGGAAAAAGAACAGGAGGAAGAACGATGACAACAGGAAAAAGAACAGGAGGAAGAACGAAGACAACAAGAAAAAGAACAGGAGGAAGAACGAAGATGATAAGATGAAGAGAGAAGGAATGCAGAAAAACAAGAATTGTATAGTCAACTAGCAAATATAACTGAAAAAATGGGAGTAGGCGTTACAGAAATGAAAGAAAAAATGAAAGTACAAATTACCGGAATGAGAGAAGAAATGAAAGAAGAAGTGAAAGAACAAATTACAGGAAAGAAATTGGAGAAGTAAAAGAAAAATTCAACCGCAAGCTTCTTGATTTGGAAAATACAACACATAAAAAGATCAGCAACATCGAAAAAAACATGATGCTAAGTGGACAAGTCATACAACACCAAGAGTGTACCTGCCAGTTCTTCCCAAAAGGTAAAACCTTCGACCTATGATAAACAAACATCTTTCCAGGCCTACAGAATTCAGTTCGAAGCTGCTGCTAGAGCCAATCGATGGACCGAAGACGAAAAGGCGACCTCATTGGTGGTTTCCCTGCGTGGAGAAGCTTTGGAACTACTCCGAGCTCTATCTGACTACGAACTAGCTAACTATGAAGATTTAGTTAGGGCTTTAGAGCTGAGATTTGGAGACCATCATTTGCCACAAGTGGCCCAGGCGCAACTACTAGTAAGGAAGCAGAAAAGTAATGAAACGCTGCAAAAATTCGAGGCTGACGTAAAAAGACTAGCTCATGCAGCTTATCCAACAGCACCAACTGAATTTTTGGAACTTTACACAGCTAGGATTTTCATAGAAGGAATACGAGACTCAGAAGTCCAGGGAGTGATGCGCTTGTCAAACTTCCGAACATCAAGGGAGGCACTGATTAGAGCTTTGGAAGTGGAAGCTGCTTATAAGGTTTCGGAGCCAGAGGCGTCACGGAGAATAAGGAAGGCCAACATCGGGGAGGTTGCGAATAACCCTGATCTTGCGAATATGAGCGCAAACATAAAGGAGACGAACGCGAACATAAGTGCTAACATGGAGGAAATAAAGGCAAACATGAACGCTAGCATGAAGGATGTGAACGCGAGCATTAAAGAACTGCTGGAAACTCTTAAATGTAGACCCAACAGAAGAAGCACAACATGTTACAGCTGTGGCAAACCGGGACATATCGAAAAGGACTGCAGATCAACCCCCAAGAAATCGACAAGCCCCACATAAAGAAGACAACATGGCGAGAAAGAGAACTCACTAGTTAACGCGAATAAACCAGTCCCTAATAGTCTTCCCATCAAACAGATAAAAAGGACCAAGGGGGGTTTGGTGGTGGAAACCAGTGGGGATGGAAGGAATGTACAGGCAACAGTGGACCCAGGAGTCAAGGTTACTGTGGTACGCGATACTCAAGCAATTCGTGACTGGCCAAGACCCAAAGATAAATATGAACTGGGAGGAGTTTCCTGGGGTTATGCACCTATTACAAAAGATTTGTGAAAGGTTTGGCCAACGTCGCTGCGCCGTTACACCGACTAACTGAAGGAAGAACACCTTATGTCTGGACTCCCGATTGTGATACCGCTTTCCGAAAACTGAAGTCCGCCTTGTGCACAAGCCCTACCTTGGCTTATCCTCAGCAGATTGGGAAGTTCGTGTTAGACACTGATGCCAGTATCGTCAACATTGGGGCTGTGCTGTCCCAAGTTCAAGGCGCTGAAGAAAGAGTTATCAAATATTTCAGCAAGATCCTAACGAAGCCAGTGAAGAACGATTGCGCCACCAGGAAGGAACTTCTTGCGATAGTGAAGGCCGTGGAACACTTCACAATTATTTGTACGGGCAAGAATTCCTCATCAGAACGGACCATTCGGCACTTTCTTGGTTGCTCCGAATGAAGAACGCAGAGGGACAGACGGCTAGATGGTTAGAAAGGTTTCAGCAGTATCACTTCAAGGTGCATCATCGACCGGGACGACAGCATAACAACGCTGACGCTTTGTCCAGAAGACCTTGTGGGGATTGCAAATACTGCAGACGAGTTGAGGACCATGAGGACATAATGAATATAAGGGTAACGTCTGTTCAGCCAGAAGACGGATGGACTGTTGAAGGTCTTCGGGAGCTACAGAAGAACGACGCTGACATCGGACCCATATTGGAATGGAAAGAAGCTGGAAATAGACCTGAATGGCAAGAGGTTTCCGACAGAAGTCCAGCTCTTAAGAATTTGTGCGCCCAATGGAAATCCCTCCAAGTAGAGGACGGGGTGCTGAAGAGAGCATGGGAAAGCGCGGATGGAAAGCGCGTCAACTTGCAGTTGGTGGTGCCTCAGGAGAAGATTCCATAGGTCTTGTGGTAGGTGCACAATGGGACCTCTGGTGGACATCTAGGGATGAACAAGACCGTGGAGAAGGTACGAAAACGGTTCTATTGGGTTAACTGCAGGGAGAACGTCGAGCGGTGGTGTCGAAAATGTGTCACCTGCGCTGCATCCAAGGGTCCTCGTACAAGAACAAAAGGGGCCCTGAAGCAATACAATGCGGGAGCTCCATTCGAAAGAATTGCAATCGATGTGGCAGGACCATTCCCAGCTTCAGACGATGGCAATAAGTACATCCTGGTGGCCATGGATTATTTCAGTAAATGGCCTGAAGCTTATGCCATCCCGAACCAGGAAACTACCACAGTGGCAAAGGTTCTTGTTGACAACTTCATCTGTCGATTTGGTGTTCCCTTGGAACTACACTCGGACCAGGGAAGGAACTTTGAATCGGGGGTTTTCCAAGAGGTGTGTCGTCTTCTTGGAATAAGGAAAACTCGAACAACACCTCTTCATCCACAGTCTGACGGAATGGTGGAGAGATTTAACAGGACCTTAGAGGAACATCTTTCGAAGGTCGTTTCCAAACATCAGACAGACTGGGATCGACATCTACCACTGTTTCTGATGGCCTATCGCGCGGCAACTCATGAAACTACAAGTCAGACTCCGGCAAAAGTGATCTTCGGGAGGGAACTGCGGCTTCCGTGTGACTTGGTGTTTGGATCACCAAGGGAGATCCCCAGGGAGACGATGGGTTTCGTAGACGACTTGAGGGAAGCGATATTGGAGACGCATGCCCTTGTGCGGACGAAGATCAACTTGGCGACGGACCGGATGAAGGCCAGGTATGACGTGAATGCCAATCATGGTGGTTTCAGTGAGGGCGAATTGGTATGGCTATACAACCCTCAGCGAAAGAAAGGAGTTTCGCCAAAGTTTACGCCATCTTGGGAAGGGCCGTACAAAGTGCTTAAGAGGATCAACGTTTTGGTATACAGGATCCAGCGTAGCTCCAGGATTAAAATGAAAGTGGTACACCTGAACAGACTATGCAAATATAGTGGCGAAGTGACTGATTGGAACTGATCGGGACGAT
The DNA here is from genome assembly GCA_028583605.1 of Dastarcus helophoroides. Taxonomy (NCBI): domain Eukaryota; kingdom Metazoa; phylum Arthropoda; class Insecta; order Coleoptera; family Bothrideridae; genus Dastarcus; species Dastarcus helophoroides. The sequence goes on along the minus strand of CM053330.1, from coordinate 7,059,912 downwards.
CATTCCTAAGGGGGAGGCAGTGTAACGCAATGTAAATAGATGAAATAGGATTTAGAATAGAATTGTAGAATTTAGTAAATAAAAAAAGTTTCTAGAAGGATCTGATAAGGGGCAAGCGGCCGCGATAACGAAACAAGTGGCAGATAAGCGTTCCAGAAATTTCGACAAACGATAAGCCTTATCTGCGCCGAAAAGTTCTAGAAACCGGGGGCCAAAACTATAAAAGGCGGTCAGCTTTCTCTCGAGAAGTCAGTTAGAGTCAGTGCAATTAGTGAGTTAGTAGAAGTCAATAATAAGTGAGTTAATTGTTAATTGTGGTGATCCAAGTTGATTTCAGTAATAAAGTGGGTCTTATTCGATAAGTGTAATCAATTCGAACCGATAGGCCCGTAACAATATATAAAAAAGAAAAATGGGGGGAGGGGTTGAAATAAAAATACATAAAAAAGGAAAATTGGGAGTGGTGGTGGTGGTTATAAACGTAATTATTTGTCAAAATTTTACATTTGTACTTGGAGAAATATTTGTTATTTAACATGACTTTGAAGTTAACATTTCGAGGTAACTGTGGAAGAGTTTGGAATTTGGCTACGGAAAACGAACGAAAACTTTGATATCGTTATACAAAATTAAATCTTCGATTCTTCCTTTCAGTTTTATTAATCGGTTTAAGCTTCTGAAGGAATTTAAATGATCAAGGGGAAAGGGTAAGTCTAATTTCTTTTTGCAAACTACGAGGAAGTTTGCATACAATTCGCGTCTGAGCTGAGCCCCCTATGACATGTAGCAAAAGCAAATTTATTATATGGTGGGTCATATCATGACATAAACTCAACAAAACATAATGTTGGTCGAATATGCTGAAACTTCGCTTAAACGACGACTGAATAACCCTCGTCACATATATCTGGAAAGTCAAATAATGTGGGGCAACCATGAAGTTCAGTGAAAGAGGACGTTATGAAAACAGCAAATCATGCATTTTGATAGGGGCCACGTAGCGCTCCGTTGGCAAGGTGCCTGCTACCGAACGACGAATGCGTCTGGATTTTTTATTTCAAATCCATGTCGAGCTTGATATTACTCAAGTAAAAAAAAGTTAGGCAGTCTTGGAGGCTGCCAACAAACGTGAAAAGTTCAAAACTAGATAATAACAGTGTCTAGGTAGTGTAGTTCGAACCCACATCAGTAAACAAGCCAGAATATTGCAAATATTTTAAAATAAATGCAATTAAAAAAAACTTGAAATTCTTTATCGCAATTTCAACTTTTTTCTTTTTTCATTGGAGGTTTATAAAAACAAATCTCAAACTTTTGAACTTAAACTCTAATTTTTGAAGAAATTGGTATTGATTATAATTTTTGAAAAATAGTCAGAATAGATAGAAATTACTTTTAAAATTGATCTAGAGCAAGTAAGTACAAAAATCAAAATAACAGACTCAAAATTTCAGAAATTGTTTTTTAGAACTTTCAACAATTAATTCTTGAAATTTGTAGCCTAGGATCTATACTACTTTAGTGTTTTTGCCTAATTTTTAGAAAAATAAATGTAACATTTCAGTTTAAAGTAGTTCAAAACTTGCTCAGGGTGAAAGCGATTAGAATGTAAATCATGTTTTCTCGTAAATAAATGTCAAAATTCTCCAAGAGTCGATTCTAAAACTCTCTTATTCATCCGACTCGAGAGAGCTTTCTAAAACACAACAAAGCCAACATTGCTGCTGGTCTTATTAAAATATTGTTTGGGGTTTTCGGCAGGAATACCCTTAACGTCCATTACTTAGATGCCTTAATTCATCACCGAATAGAAATCGGCTGGTTGTTTATAGTGAGGAAAGCTTGATTGCAATTCTAAAAGCTTTGAGGATGAATTCACCCTGTGAAATCAATCTCTGGAGGAACGAGTCTCGCAGAGCTGCTTGAATACTAATTTTCCCCAGTTGACTAATTGTGTTATTTTAGAATGCGTTAAATGTACACAAGAAGGACTTTTTTTCTGTTTAAATTCGTTAGAGGCAACTTGCAATCTAATCTAATTTACAAAACATAGCACACTACATGACTTATTTTTACTGCTCACTAAACTCATAAGAACTATCGATTATAGCGATAGTATTTACTATCGAAAACTTGATGGTAACGTTCAATAGTATCGATTTTTTCTCTAAATTTCAAGCTGAAATTTTTATTCAAGAGATTTTGAAAAATTGAAATACAAATCTTATCTCCTGAAACCAAGAAAGATTAAAAAACATAACAAAGGTTGCTCTATCCTTCATGGTAGACCCTTATTGACCGGAAATATTATGTTTTTTTCAATTTATTTAACATTTCTTCGGTCCAGTTTGGAAATATTTAAATTTTTATTTTTATTTCAAAAACTGTTTAGAAAATTGTCAACAAACCATAAAAATTTAAATATTTCCAAACTGGGCCGAAGAAATGTTAAATAAATTGAAAAAAACAAAGGTTGCTCTAACGCGTTTCGATAGCCAAACTATCATCTTCAAAGAGTTTTTTGGTTTCGGTGGACAAGATTTGGATTTCAATTTTTGAAGATAACCAAGGACCAGTCCATTGCTCCAAAGAGATTCTGGTTTAAGTTCTAGCTTTTCGAAATTTTGAGTTCACATAAATTTGAAAATGCTCTAGAAATTTCAAATCTCGAATTTTTCCAAACATTTTTACTTCACTTACGATTTGTCGACTTTAGTCATTGGTGTAGCGTGCCCTGTATCAAAATTGGGGGGCTCCAAATGAAGGGTAAAGATTTTTCATGAAAGGAACAAAGACGAATTAAGATAATATTGATTAGCTGATGTTGCCCGACCCCACTTGTTACTTTATTGTGTATAGATTTTTTTTTAAATTTCGACCTATTTCTGCAATTTCGATTTTTTCAAAATTTTCCAATTTTAACTTTCCTTTTGTCCAAAATTTCTAAATTTCTAAAAAAAATTTCTTATTTACAAACCGTCCGTTATCCAACCCCAATTATTACTTTATTGTGTATAGATTTTTTTTTAATCTCGATATTATTCCACAATTTCGATTTTTTCAAAATTTTTCAATTCTAACTTCCTTTTCTTCCAAAATTTCGACTTTATTCTAAAAAAAATGTCTAAATTTAAAAAAAAATTCCTATTTACAAATCAAACGTCACCCGACCCCACTTATTACTTTATTGTGTATAGATTTTTTTTTAATTTCGTCATTTTTCCACAATTTCGATTTTTTCAAAATTTTCCAATTTTAACTTTCCTTTCGTCCAAAATTTCAACTTCTTTCTAAAAAAATGTCTAAATTTCTAAAAAAAAATTTTATTTACAAATCGCCCCCGTTAGAAAATTCGGGTTTGACAGTTTCGATTTTTGTTTCAAATTTGAAATACTTTAAATTTTGATTTTTTGAAAATATCGAATTTTTAGATTTGTTAAATTTTTCTCAAAATTGCGGTCACATTTTAAAATTTCGACTCTTTTATCAATACCAAAATACTATGTAACCGTGAAAAAGGTACTTATTTGAAAATTTTGTCTTTTTTTTAAAATGTTTTTCCAAAATTTCAGCCATATCCAAAATTTTCGAAATTTTAAACTCTTTCAAAACTTCGATTTTCTTGAAAATTTTAATTTTTCAGCTAATTTGGACTCTTTTTCAAAATTTACTTTTCGAAATATTCACATTTTTTTTAAAACTTAACTACAAACGTTTTTGATAAGATCCAATGTTTTTAAGGTTAGTTTTTTAAAATTTCGATTTTATTTAAAAATTTAAACTTTTTTGTCAAAATATCGACTTTTTGCCAAAATTAAACTTCTTAAGACTTGAATATTTCAACTTCTTTCAAAATATTTATTTTTTTTTTGAAAACTTCCACTTTTTTTAAGTTTCTACTTTTCCGAAAATTTTTATTTGTTTTCAAAATGTCGATTATTTTTAATTTTAACTTCCTTGATAATTTCGGCATTTCTTTAATATTTACCCCTTAAAAATTACGGCTTTCTTTAAAAATTTAAAAATATTTCAATTCTTTTCAACTTAGACATTTTTCTATATTTTGACTATTTTTGAAAATTTAAGACTATTTTTCAAATTTTCAACTTTTTAAAATTAAATTCTAAATAGTTCTGAATATTTTAACTCTTTTGGAAAAATTTTGACTTTTTTAAAACTTTGACTTTTGAAATATATTTTTCAAAAATTTATTTTGACAATTTTGCCATTTTTGATCAAATTTGGATTTTCTAAAAATCTCGATGTTGTTTTCAAAATTTCGACTTTTTTTAAAAACTTTTACCTTTTTTAAATTGCCGACTTTTTTCAAAACTGCAAACTATTTTTTGTAAATTTTGGTACTAAAATATTGACTATTTCGACTATTTCTCAAAATTACAATTTTTTTTAAAAACTGCATTTTCTTCAAAATTTTATTATTTTTGCAACATTTAGATTTGTTTTGGGAAACTTTCTAATTTCTTTGAAATTGTAATTTGTTAAATTTCTAATAATATTGGGTAAAATTTCAAATTTTACTGAAAAATTTGCAATTTTTGTACAAAATTTGGAATTTTATTAAAATGAGCTTTTACTCTCAAAATTTCGAGTGTTTTAAACATTGTAGCATTTCTTCCAAACTTTAACTTTTTATGAAAATTTTCATTTCAAAATTTTGGCTTTTTTAAAAAATGTCTGACTTTTCAGAAATTGAAACTATTCAAAATTTGGACTTTTTTGAAAATTTTGACTTGCTTGTTATTTTTGGCTTTACTTCGGTATGTTTAGAATTTTCAAAAATTCTGAAAATTTGACCGAAAATATCTCAATCCTTTTTAAATCTTGATCTTTTATTTTAAATTTGGAAAACTACCAATTTTTGGCCAAATTTGGATTTTTTTTAAATGTTGACATATTTTTTTCTTAAAATTTGGACTTTTTTAAATTTTAGCATTTATTCAAAATTTTAACTTGTTACGAAAATTTTCGTTCAAAATTTTAAACTTTTTGAAAAATGCTTGACTTTTTCAGAAATTTAAACTGTACAAAAATTCGGCTTTTTTAAAAACTTCCACTTTTTTATTTTTGGCTTTTCTTCAGTATATTTAGAATTATCGAAAAATTAGAAAGTTTGACCGAAAATTTCTCAATTTTTTTTTAAATCTTGACCTTTTATTTTAAATTTGGACTACTTTTTAACTTTTAGGCTGTTTTTCCATATTTGGCCTTTTTAAAATATTTCGAATTGTTTTTAAAAATTTTGGTGAATAGGTCGTAATTTTCCGAAACATTTTGCCCATTTTTGAAGTTTCAATTGTTTTGCTAAATTTCAATTTTCTTTGTAAAATGTTGGCTTTTTTGAAATTTTGCCTTTGAAAATATATTTTGCAAACATTTTTTCTGAAAATTTTGTAATTTTTGACCAAATTTGGACTTGCAAATTTGGACTTCCTAAAAATGTCGATATTTTATTCAAAATTTCGACTTTTTTAACTTTTTGTTGACTTTCTTAAAATTCCAACTATTTTTTGTACCTTTTGGAACTGAAATGTCGACTTTCTTTTTTTTTTTTCTATTTCTCAAAATAACATATTTTTTTGAAAATTTCGCTTTATTCAAACTCTTATTGTTTTGCAAAATTTCGATTTTTTTTGGAAAATTTTTAATTTATTTAAACTTGTCGATAATTTTTTTAATTTCGATTTTTTTGACTTTTTGTTGACTTGTTAAAATTCCACCTATTTTTTTGTAAATTTTTGGAACTAAATTGTCGACTTGTTTTGACAATTTCAATCATTTCTCAAAACAACAAATTTTTTTGAAAACGTTTTATTTAAAATTTTATGCAACATTTTGATTATTTTGGGAAAATTTCTAATTTCTTTGAAATTGTCAATATTTGTTTCCAAAATTTCGACTTTTTTATGACTTTTTGTTGACTTTTTTAAAAATTCCAACTATTTTTTGTAAATTTATGGAACTAAATTGTCGACCTTTTTTGACAATTTCGACCATTTCTCAAAATAACAAATGTTTTTGAAAATTTCGTTTTATTCAAAATCTTATTGTTTTTGCAAAATTTCGATTTTTTATGGAAAATTTCTAATTTCTTTGAAATCGTCGATATTTTATTTCAAAATTTCGACTTTTTTTTGAGTTTTTGTTGACCTAATTTAAAATTCCAACTATTTTTGTAAATTTTAAGACTTAATGTCGATCTTTTTTGAATATTTCGACCATTTCTGAAAATAACATTTTTTTTTTGAAAATTACGTTTTATTCAAAATTTGAATGGTTTTGCAACATTTCGAGTTTTTTGGGAAAATTTCTAATTTATTTGAAATTGTCAATATTTTATTTCAAAATTTTGACTTTTTTTGTTTTTTTGTTGACTTTTCTTAAAATTCCAACTATTTTTTGTAAATTTTGGGACTTCAATGTCGACCTTTTTTGAATATTTCGACTCTTTCTCAAAATATCAATTTTTTTGAAAATTACGTTTTATTCAAAATTTTATTATTTTTGCAACATTTCGATTTGTTTTTTGTATTTTAAATTTGGACTATTTTTTAACTTTTAGGCTATATTTCAAAATTTTGCCTTTTAAGAATATTTCGAACGGTTTTTAAAAATTTTGGCGAATATGTCGTAATTTTCCCAAAATTTTGCCCAGTTTTAAAGCTTTAATTGTTTTGAAAACTTAATTTTTTTAAAAAAAAGGTCATTTTCGCAAAATCTCAATTTTTTAAAAAATTTTGACTTTTTTGAAATATTGGCAATTTTGACAATTTTGCAATTTTCGATCAAATTTGGACTTTCTAAAAATGTTGATATTTATTTCAAAATTTCGACTCTTTTTTGAAAACCACTACCTTTTTCAACTTGTTGACTTTTTTCAACATTTAATTTTTTTTGTAATGTTGGCACTAAAATTTCGACTGAAAATTTAGATTATTCCTCAAAATATCAATTTTTTTTGAAAATTTCATTTTATTCAAAATTTTATTATTTTTCAACATTTCGATTTGTTTTGGGAAATTTTCTTATTTCTTTAGAAAAGTGATCTTTTAAATTCCTTTTAATATTGCCTAAAATTTTGAATTTTTTTAAAATGTCGACATTTTTTTCTCAAATGTTTGGTTTTTCTTATTTTAGCATTTTCTCAAAACTTTAGCTTTTTATGACAATTTCCATTCAAAAATTTTGGCTTTCTAAAAAATGTTTCACTTTTTCAGAAATTTGAATTATTCAAAATTTTGGCTATTTTGAAAATTTTGACTGTTTTGTAATATTTGGCTTTTTCCAATATATGTAGAATTTACAAAAACTTTGAAAATTTGACCGAAAATATCTCAATTTTTTCTAAATCTTGTTTTTTATTTTAAATCTGGACTATTCCTTTAACTTTATTTTTCAAAACTTTGCCCTTTTAAAAAGTTTCGAATTATTTTTAAAAATGTTGCTAATTTTTTCGAATTTCTCAATTTTTTGAAAATGTCGAGATGTTAACAATTTTTCAAAATTTAGAGCTATTTTGGAAAATCTTTATTTGGAAATTTTAACTGTCCATGAACATTTAAGACATATCAAAAAATTTCCCAATAATTTGGGCTTTAAAATTTTTGCCTTTTAAAATTTAAACGCTTCTTGAAGATTTAACAATTTTCAAAATTTAGTTTCCTCCTGAAAATTTGGACTTTTTTAAAGTTTCTGCCTTAGCTTCAAATTTTTTGAAAAGTTCGTATTTTTTGAAATTTCAACATTCTTCAAAGTTTCAACTTTTTAGAAGATTTGGGCCACATTTTAGAATGCCGATGTTTTTCAAAATTTCAATTTTTGACCTTCTTTTTGAACTTTCCAGTCCCATAGAAGTCCTTAGCGTTACCAACTGCTCTAATCTTAGCAGCATTATGTAGCTATGAGTAGGAGGCATAATAGAGTGAAAAAATCGCGTGCTCGGTAGCGGGATTCGAACTCCGACCTACCACGCAACAAGAATCATTCTACGCATTACACCACAGGCTCTTGGGGAAGAGTAGCTTAATTCGCTTTATAAACTATCCTTACGCAAACAATTATAAGTTGAATTGTGGAAAGTGTGTATACTATAGTTATGCAAGTAGAATACAACCTAGACTGCAAATCCCTGCAGCACTCTAGGCTCGCATAGTGAATCATAGGTAGCTGAACTACCAACAGTTGAAACACTGCCACCTAGCGAAGCGGTTGCTTTCTAGGAAAGTTCCCAGAAGACAGGTATTCTAATGCACAGACCAATAGGTTTGAACATTTATTAGATTCGAAGTTTGGAAACTAAAGACCGGCTTGGATCTTGACACGATTCTTTAGTACTTACTTGTCGGAACATTTGTTAGCATTCGAGTTGGATATACCAAACTGATGAGATCTAACAAGATCGAAACCTGTCTTTGGTTTCCAAACTTCGAATCAAATTAATGTTCAAACCTATTGGTGTGTGCATTAGTATACTATAATTGTTAAAATTGTGTTCTAATTTAAAACTACAATTTAACGTCTCCACTGTCTTTATGCATCTACCTGCTAGTGACTTTTACTTTTTGCTTGTTGTTTTTGTTTTTTACATTTTTGATCAGTCAATTTTGAAGGTTTTTTGGATTATAAAATTGATTTGTTTCGACTGAAATATCGTACAGATGACAATTACATAAAAACAATGAGCAGATCTAGCAGTAGCTGTTTATTTATCAAGAAATAGACGTTAGTGGGCGAGACCTTGATTATAGGGAAAGCAGTTAAAAATCTAATGAATTGGAAACTTTAAGAAGTTAATTGTGGAGCCGTTGTGAACGTTTTTAACAGAGACTAAATAGACTGAACCTAACACGGTAAGCAGTGAAGCCAGTTGAAAGCCTGGCGAAAGCCTAGCTCCATCTAGCTCGCAATGCCCTCTTATTATTTGACAGACCTTTGCGAAGATAACATCGGTTTTTTTTAAAGAAAATGGGCTGTAAATATGGGTAAGTGTATTGTGGATCGTTCTTGAAACCTCAGTGAACACATTAGTAAAGGAAAATCAAGAGGTTCATTCTTTGGGTAGGTAAAAATAAAATATATAAATATTCAATCATCGGCGTGCGCGCGTCGCCATTTCACTGCAATCATGACGTGTTTACAGCACCGGCTTAACAATATTGTACACAGGCGTCGCGTATTGAAAGAAAATTATTTTACCATTAAACCAAGATGTCTTTGAAAATAGTTCTCCTGAACTTTTACCAAAAAGCACGTATAAAAATTATCCTATTGGTCCAAAAGCCCCTAATTCTAAAGTTTCATCTAAATCGTTAGAACCGTTACGCGGCAAGTTTCGTATTTATAAATTTTACTTAATCCAACCATATCAAAGAGTAGTGGAATGCACCTCCCCACTTTCCCGGATTTTAGCTTCAACTGTACGCATGAGACAACATTGAAACGTTCAGTCTATTTAGTGTCTGGTTTTTAAGAATAAACGTAAAAGTTTTGAACCTTTATTTATTTGATATGAAGCTAGAAGGAGATATCCTTAAATTACGTCGATTTTAAAGGAATGTCAATAATTAATAACACCTTAAACCTTTTTTATTTTTTATGGCTGAAGTTTAATGTATCCTTTTCATGTAAACTATTTCTCTATGAATACAAACGACGTGGAAAGCTACTTATGAATCACTTGTTAATAGATTTGTGCCTATACTTAACCGGAATGTTTTCTGGTTTGCTTCCATGCCTTATTAATTTTTCAAAATGATTGTTGCCTGTTCCTAAACGAAATCTTACGGAAGAGGGTCCATGGTATTTCTGAAAATTTGAAAGTGATCCACGACTCCAAAAATGTTAAGAAACTCTGTTATAAGTGTTCTGCTTTTTCCTAACCTCAAGAAAAATAATATTTTTTAAATGCATTACAATTCAAAGTAGAATGCTTTAAATATATATATAAAAAAAACAATTTTTCGTTCCTTTCCCATTTATTAAAAGCACACCACACTTAACGGTAACATAAAAGAGCTTAAGAGGCAATTTAAAAAAGAAAATGCACCTTATAGCGCCGTACACCGCAACTTCATCATTCGACATACATTTTAATCCATTAGGCTTGTTGCTTCTTTGTAGTACACAACTCCAGTAATTTTCTAAATTGAAAAATATGAAAGGATTTTGTTTACAGAAAAGTAAAGTAGCTACAAAGCTTCTTCAGGCTGAATATATCAGAGAGGAATCCGCTTATAGAAAAAAGTAGTTACAAAAGTAAACCCAACACTGTCGAGTCTAAAGCAGCTTTAAAACTCTACACAGTCGAATAGTTTCAAACAAATCTGCAGCTGTAATTCGGCCGGTAAGAAAATGGGAAAAACTTCCGGAAATTTACGATATTCCATAACGTTTCATTTTTACAAGTGCGGAAATTAAAATCTTTTGTAACGTTATCGGCGCCGGATAAAAGGAGGAACTAATAAAACGAGTTGTAAACGCCATTTACTACAATGTGGTCACTTTTATTACCTAATGGAGCGAAACCGAACCGTGTTAATGATCGATCAGACAATATGAAGCAAATCTGGTGTCTAATCAACTTTTACGGCTCAGCCGGACCAACCGGGGTTTCATGTAATGGGGTGAGAGATTAAGTCACCATATTTCATTTTTGCATATTCAGTTTGACTTAATAACTAACTATATCTTGCTGAATGTATTCTAGCCTTGATTAAGTCATATCTCGCGTGCTGCTTGCTTTCATATTGAAAATACTGCAGCGAATTACCAAGGAAAATGTGCATATTCAAAAGTTTTTTTTTTGGACGGAATTAATGAGTTCCACTCGTAAAAGTTCGCACTACTGAATCGTAAAGAGTCTATCAAAGTTACCCGTTCAAAGTTTTATGAATATAAATTCGATGGAAGCATTTCAGATTTTAATAACTCCGAATTATGTTTTATTATCCTTGATAATACTAATAGGATTTTAAAGTGTAGCATCATAAATAAATCTTGATTTTATCCAAAGTAAAAGCTGTTGAAAGTTTGTAATATGTACTTGAACACGTTGAAATGCTTTAGAGGGTGCTTATATACAATCAAAGTGGATTAAAAATTGCTTTGAGGAAGTGAAATTGAGCAAACAATCGTTTAACCGGCGCATCCACCAAATAAACAAAAAACCGGGCAAGCCAAAAGGGAAAATCCTTTTAAATTAATTTTTAATATTTCTTATTGTATTTATGGTTAATAGAGTTTACTAGTTAACAATAAATTACAGAGTCGAATCAACTAATTGAATACAAGAGTTACTTGATAATTCGAAATTTCGATTTTGAAGTCAAAATACTGAAAAAAAATTGAATCGAAATTGGTTTCGTCGAAAAGGGAAGAAATTATACTTGAAATTTGAAGCCTAATTCCAAAGTTTAACAAAAAATAAGTTAAAATTTTGAAAAAATATTGTTCATTTAATATTTAACTTGAAATTGCACTTTTAAGGTTACAGTTTTAATATGAAATATAATTTTCAAGTGTAAAGTGAAAAGTTTCAAAAAAAAAAAATAAAATTTTGTGAAAACATTTTAATTGACATATAATCGAAATATTTTTGAGTAGTTTAGAGTTTTCCAGTTTGAATCCAAGCGTGGATTTTTAATAAAAAAATTTTCCCTCGAATTTTTTAGCTCTTTCGTGAATTTCGAATATTCTGACAGTTTTAATCTATTTTTCAGAATATCGACCTTTTCTCAAAGTGTTGTTGTTCGCAAAGTTTTAACTTTAAATATGGATTTCTTTTTAAAAGTGATTTCTTTTTAAATTCAATCTTTAACTAGGATGTTTACTTTTTGTGAAAATGTTTACTGTTTTAAAAATTCAAATCTAAGAGTTACACTATTTTTTAATATTGACTTTTGTTCAGAATCTCCTCTTTTCCTAGACATTTTTACTATTTTGGTGGTAATATCTTTATTATGATTTATTTCCTCCTTTCCTATGTTTTTTTTTGATGGAATGGACTGGTCCTTGGTTATCTTCAAAAACTGAAATACAAATCTTGTTCCCCGAAACCAAAAAAGATAAAAAAATACAACAAAGGTTGCTCTAACGCGTTTTGATAGCCAAAACGCGTTAGAGCAACCTTTTGTTGTGTTTTTTAATCTTTCTTGGTTTCAGGGGACAATATTTGTATTTCAATCCTCCTTTCCTAGACATTTTTACTTTTTTGGGAGTTAATATTTATATTTTCATTTATTTTCTCTTTTCCTAGACATTTTTACTTTTTTGGGGGATATTATTTTTATTCTGATTTTTTTTATCTTATTGCTAAATCTCGACTTTGAAAATTTAGACCTTTTTTCATACCTTACACTTTTTTCTTTGAAAATTTCGACTATTTCTCGAAAATTTGACTTACTCTGTCTTTATTTTTTAAAAATTTTGACTTTTTTTGGAAGACCACTATTTTTGAAACTTTCAACATTATTAATAATATTTACTTTTTGTAAAAGTTTTATATTTTTTAAAATTTAAAATTGTTCAGTATTTGGACTTTTCAGAATTTGTGTTTTTTTCCCAAAATTTTGATTTTTTCTTGTACATTTTGGTTTTTCTAAAATTTCTGATATTTTTTCAAAATGTCGACTTTGGATCTTCTTCATAATTTTCAGTTTTTTTATTGAAAATTATAACAGATTTTCAAAATTTTAACTTTTTGTAGTTGGTAAAAACGTAAAATTTTGAAGAATAGCCGATTTTACAAAGAGTCGGGTTTTTGGAAAAAGTTTGATTTAAAAAAAACTCGACATTTCCAAAAACCGTAACAAGTTTCCAAAAAAGAAAAACTTTTCTAAAAATATAGAAATTTTCAAAAAAAAAATCTTCAATAGCCAACATTTTGAAAAAAAATTTGAAATTTGAAATCGAAATTTTGAAAAGAAATCGAAATTTACCAAAATTAGAAATGTTTGTGAAAGTCGAAATTTTCAAGAAGCAAAATATTTAAAAAAATTAGACATTTTGATAAAGAATTTCCAAACATTTAAACAAAATTTAAAAAAAAATGAAATTTTTAAAACTTGGCACTACCAAAGTCAGTTGAAATTTTCAAATAAGCTAAAACTTAAAAAAATGACTAAATTTTTGGAAAAACTTAAAATTTTTGAAATTTGAAGAATAGTCGCAAATGTTGAAAGCTTCAAACAAATCGAGAATTTTAAAAAGAAGTCAAAATTCTGCTTTTGCTAGTCGATATTTTAAAAAAACAAAGTTTAAATTTAGTAAAAAAGTAAAATTTTGAAGAATAGTCGATTTTACAAGAAATGGAATTTTTGGAAAAAGTCCAGCTTTAAAAAACTCGACATTTCCAAAAAGGGTAAAAAGTTTCAAAAAAAAAGTTTTTAAAAATGTCAAAATTTTTAACAAAAAAAATAATAAAAATCTTCAAGCGCAGAAATTCTGAAAAAAAATCCGAACTTTAGACTCAAAATTTTCAAATAAAATCGCAATTTTCAAAAATTAGAAATTTTCATGAAAGTCGAAAGTTTCAAGAGGCGAAATATTCAAAAAAATTAAACATCTTGAAAAAGAAACTCCAAATTTTAAAACAAAATTTTGAAAAAAATTGAATTTTTTAAAACTCGACACTACCAAAGTCAGTTGAAATTTTCAAATAACCTGAAATTTTTATAAAAATTAAACATTTTTGAATTTAGAAAAATAGTCGAAATTTTCAAAAAAATCGACATATTAAACGTTTGGAGAGTTTCAAAGAAATCGACAATTTAAAAAAAAGTCAAAATTTGCCTTTTGCTAGTCGATATTTTAAAAGATTTTCGAAAAAAGTTAAAATTTAGTAAGAAGTCAAATTTTGGTCAAGAAGTAAAATTTTGAAGAATAGTCGATTTTACAAGAAATGGAATGTTTGGAAAAAATCCAGCTTTAAAAATCTCGACATTTCCAAAAAGGGTAAAAAGTTTCCAAAACAAAATTTCTTTAAAAAAATGTCGAAATTTTTAACAACAAAATTATAAAAATCTTCAAGAGCTGAAATTTTCAAAAAAAAAACCGAACTTTAGAGTCAAAATTCTCAAATAAAATCCCAATTTTCAATAATTAGAAATTTTCGTGAAAGTGGAAATTTTCAAGAGGCAAAATATTCAAAAAAATTAAACGTATTGAAAAAGAATTTCCAAATTTTAAAACAAAATGTTGAAAAAAATTAAACTTTTCAAAATACAACACTACCAAAGTTAGTTGAAATTTTCGAATAAGCTGAAATTTGAAAAAATGAAATTTTTTGAAAAACTAAAAATATTTGAATTTTAAAAAATAGTCAAAAATTTCAAAAAATTCGACGTTTTAAAGGTGTCGAGAGTTTCTTAGAAGTCGAGAATTTCAAAAAAAAGTCAAAACTTGCCTTTTGCTAGTCGATATTTTGAAAGATTTTCCAAAAAAGTTTAAATTCAGAAAGAAGTCAAATTTTGCTAAAAAAGTAAAATTTTGAAAAATAGTCGATTTTAGAAGTAACATTTTTTAAAAGTCCAGCTTTAAAACACCCGACCTTTCCAAAAACCGTAAAATTTCCAAAATAAAGTTTTTAAAAAATGTCGAAATTTTTAACAACAAAAAATAAATACTTCACGAGCCGAAATTTTGAAAAAAAATCCGAACTTTAAAGTCCAAATTTTCAAATAAAATCGCAATTTTGAAAAATAACAAATTTTTGTTAAAGTCCAAATTTTTAAGCGACGAAATATTCAAAAAAATTAAACATTTTAAAACAGAATCTTTGATTTTTTAAATAAAATTGCTATTTCTAATAAAACCAAACGATTCAAGAAATTGGACATAGTTGAGATTTTCAAAAAAGCTGAAATCTGAAAAAAAAAGAATTTCGACTTTTCAGAATTTGCGTCTTCTTATTGAAATTATGATTTTCTTCCTGGAACATTTTGGTTTTTCTGAAATTTTTGATACTTTTTCCAAATGCTGACTTTCGATCGTCTTCAAAATTTTCAGCTTTTTTGTTGAAAATTATAACAGATTTATAAAATTTTAACTTTTTTTCGAAGTTTTTTGATCAGGACTTCGAAATTTCGGTTTATTTTAAATTTTGACTTTTTGTGAACACTTAAACCTATATTTAAAATCTCGACTTAATTTAATAGTTCTATATTCAAAATTTTTATTCTTTTTAGGTTTTTTGAGAATTTCGACTTTTCAAAATTTTTTCTTGTTGGAACAAAGTTGTTTTTTAGAGTCCAAATTTCGACTTATAAAAGATGATTTTACATTTTTTTATTGTTCAATTAAATACCCTTTTTCACCCAGCTTAAGGCTTAATTTTTTCATATCGACTAAATAAGTGTTTATTCATTTTTTTAATATCGACTTTTCAGTATTTGTGTCTTTTTCTCGAAATTATGATTTTTTTACTTGTAAATTTTGGTTTTTCTAAAATTTTTGATACTTTGTCAAAATGCTGACTTTCGACCTTCTTCACAATTTTTAGTTATTTTTTGTTGGAAATTATAAGAGTTACAAAATTTTACCTTTTTTTCTAAACTTTTTTATCACGACTTCGAAATTTCGGTTTGTTTTCAAATTCTGACTTTTTTTGAACATTCAAATCTATGTTTAAAAGCTCTACTTATTTTAAAAGTCTTCTATTTAAAATATTTATTTTTTTAAGTTTTTAAAAAATTTCGACTTTAAAATATTGCCTTTGTGGAACAAAATTGTTTTTTAGAGCCTAAATTTTGACTTATAAAAGATGATTTTAAATTTTTTTAATGTTCAATTGAATATCCTTTTTCACCAAGCTTAAGGCTTAAATTTTTGACATTGACTAAGTGTTTAGTCATTTTTTTAATTTCGACTTCAGAATTTGTGTCTTTTTCTCGAAATTATGATTTTTTTCTCGTAAATTTTGGTTTTCCTGCAATTATTGATACTTTGTCAAAATGCTGATTTTCGATCTTCTTCACAATTTTCAGTTTTTTTTGTTGAAAATTATAGTTTACAAAATTTTAACTTTTTTTCGAAACTTTTTGATCACGACTTCGAAATTTCAGTTTTTTTTTAAATTTTGACTTTTTTTAAACACTCAAATCTATGTTTAAAATCTCGACTCATTTTAAAAGTCCTCTATTCAAACTTTTCATTTTTTTGGGTTTTTTGAGAATTTGGACTTTCAAAATTTTGCCTTGTTGGAACAAAATTGTTTTTTAAAGCCTAAATTTTGACTTATAAAAGATTATTTTAAATTTTTTTAATGCTTAATTAAATATCCTGTTTTACCAAGCTTAAGGCCTGAATTTTTGACATCGACTAAGTGTTTAGTCATTTTATCAATTTCGACTTTTCAGAATTTGTGTCTTTTTCTCAAAATTCTGATTTTTTCTTGTATATTTTGGTTTTTCTGAAATTGTTGATACTTTAGCAAAATGCTGGCTTTCGACCTTTTTCACAATTTTCAGTTTTTTTTGTTAAAAATTATAACAGATTTACAAAATTTTACCTTTTTTTCGAAACTTTTTAATCACGACTTCAAAATTTCGGTTTGTTTTTAATTTTTGACTTTTTTGAACAATCAAACCTATTTCTGAAAGCTCGACTTAATTTAAAAGTTTTTTATTCAGAATGTTTATTTTTTTAGATTTTTTCAAAATTTAGACTTTTCAAAATTTTGCCTTCTTGGAACAAAATTGTTTTTTAGAGCCTGAATTTTGACTTATAAAAGATGATTTATAATTTTTTTAATGTTTAATTAAATATTCTTTTTCACCCAGCTTAAGGCTTAAATTTTTGACATCGACCAAGTTTGATCATTTTTTTTAATAGATTATTTACTTGGGGTTTTAAAAATTTTTCATTTTTTTGTTTAAAGATTTCGATTTTTTCGCAAATTTCCATTTTTGTTATAATTTTAACCTTTTTCACCATCTCTCTGAAGATGATAGCTTGACTATCGAAACACGTTAGAGCAACTGTTGTTGTGTTTTTTACTTTTTTTTGATTTCAGTGCACAATATTTATCTATCAATTATTTTCTAAAATTTTGGCTTTGAATTCGAAATTTTGAGTTTTTCTCGAGGATGCGAGAACTGTTTTTAAATTTAGATCTTTTTTCAAAACAAAACAAATTTTTTTTTTAAAATAACAAAAATAATAAAAACTGAAAACGTAAAATATAAATTTTGTTTTTGGTGAAACGGACTGGTCCTTGGTTATCTTTAAAAATTGAAATACGGAACTTGTCCTTCGAAACCAAGAAAGATTAAAAAAACACAACAAGCGTTGCTCTAACGCGTTTCGACAGCCAAGCTGTCATCTTCAGAGAGATACTAAAAAAATTTTGACAAGAAAGAATAATGAAATATTTTTCAATTTAACTATGTTTATAATCTTTGAGTTTTTTAATCAAAACTTTAACTTTTGCTTGAAATACAAAGTTCGCACTTTTGGCTTTTATATGTTTATCTAAAATTTTAATTTTAATAAAAAAATTGAAATACCAATCTTGTCCCCTGAAACCAAGAAAGATTAAAAAAGACAACGAAGGTTGCTCTAATTTTAATATCAACAAGCAGATTTTTCTCTCAAAATTTTGGAAACAGTGTTTTGTTATGCAATTTGTATTTTAATTTCGAAATTATTCCTGAAACGTTGGGATTTTTTATATATATATTATAATATAAATATTTCATTTTTTTTTGTAAATTATTTCTTTTTTTCACAACTTTTTAGTTTCAACTTTCACATTTTTCCTAAAATTTCGATTTGAAACTTGAAATTTTAACTTTTTCTAAAAATATTTCATCAAAGTAAAAATTAGCACTTTTTATTTTTATCTAATTTTAAGATTAACATGTGGACGTTTTTTTCGTAACTTTTGTAATGAATGCAATTTATTTTTCAATTTAATATTGTTCTGGAAATGTTGGTTTGTGTACCACGTAAATTATTATTTTTTTTTAATTTCGACGTTGTTCTCCAAATTCTAATTTTTCAGTTATAATTGTCACGTTTCTCCTAAAATTTTGACTTAAGGTTTAAGTTTTTGACTTTTGAAATATTGAGTATGTTCTCGAAATTTATTTGATCCCGATTCTAGATCTTTTAACTAAAAATTGCAGACGTTTTACAAATTTCGATTATTATTCGAGATTTATAGATTAGTCTGGAAAATAAGATTTTTACAATGTAAAATTAGCATGTTGAGAAAAAAATAAAAATTTCGAGAGAAAACTCGACATTATAAAAAAAAATTATGAAACTTTGTTTTAATGTTTTTTTTTAATACAAATATCCATTTTATTCTGAAAATATCGGTTTTTTTTAATTTTACATTTGCGCATTCAACATTTTTTTCAATTTTCTTTAAAGGACCTCTCTTTTTCTTCTTCTGCGGTTTCCACATTTTTAAAATTTTCACTCTTTTTAATCACCACTTTTACTTAAAATGTCCTATTTTTTTTTAAATTTTGGTTTTTTATTGTTAAGAAAATAAATGATTAATGTCAAATACCAAGACACGACATTTCAATACTGAATTCAAAATTTTGAAATATCGGGACGAGAAAAATGTAGAAATTAGGATTTAAGGTCTGGAATTAATGAAGAAAGTCAACATTTGGCGACTCCAAAGCGTTAGACAAAATTAGGATTCATAAAAAGGCGCCAAATCCAATTTGTCACTAGCTTTATTTGACATTAAAGCCGCTTTCGGTTTTTAGCGCCATGTAATGCTTTCTTTGCTTTATCTTTCCCTCGTTCGAATGTGCCGCTTCCTCATATCGTACATCATTCTAAGTAGACACTTTTATTAGGAAAAAAAAATTGTGGTCGGTTTCACGGCCCAACTGATCATTATGTACGCTGAAATATCGCCAACGCTCCTCTTTCAGATTTACGTGACAAGTTAACCTACTCACCGCTACACCCACGCAAGACTAATGCCCTGATAAAACAAAGTTAAACGAAACATGGGCAATCAAACCCAAAAATGGTATTCAGATGGAGAAGCTTCAGTGGTTCGACCGATTCTGCGTCAACGCAAAAAACGCCTAAAGTTTTCATTTAAAAAAAACGCCTAAAGTTTTCATTTAAAAAAAAACGAATGAAAGTTTTTCAATTTAATGCATGCAGGGCACTAACAATACAAAACGCATTCCCATGATTATCCAATAAAATTTACTGCTGTTCATAGATTTGAGGGTGCATTAGCTGTATCACAAATATCAAAATAGATAACCATTTCATTGTTATTTCAGTAGATTTATTGGCGCTATCAAATAACTGTTTGTTTACCGACTGAGCGCTCAACGCACATAAACGTTGCTTTATGTATTTTCTCCTGGAGGAGATATCTAAAATTTCGTTTTGAATTTGAGAAGCTTCTTCTCAGATTGCATCCAACTTATGAAAGCGTTTCTGGGTCGTGTCGCATCTACTCCTTTCAGGACGGAAAAATCATCGAACTTTTTGCCTTGTTACATATGCGAAATACTAACTGCAAACGTAAACTTCGAAGGAATTCAATATTTTCTACTGAAGTGTAACTAAAATTTATTCGCTTCAGTGGAGCTGCCATGAGATGTAACGTGATTGCGTGGTCTTTGATTGATTTGTGTTATTTTTGTGACACATGAAAAGCAACTGAACCTAATATTCTGACGATTAAAAATTACGAATTAAGGATTTAAACTAGAGAAAGCAATAGATGTTTTTTCTTAAAACTGCAACTTTAAAATTGCATTTATACGACGAAACCTTCAACTTTGTCTAGGACAATTGTTTTTTCTTTCAAATTTAGGCTCTAATAGACCGCACATATCGAGAATGTGTGTTCAAACTTGAATTTTAGTTTTTATCTATTTTCCCTTTTTTTCGTGTTTGTACCGCGAAGCACGCCTCTTATAGAAAAAAAAATTGAAACACATTTTTACGCAATAAAATCGCATATTGCGGAAGAGAGAGTTGGTCAGTATCCGAACACAGTGACGGTCGGTCGTGAACGGCCATTTTAAACGACTTTTCGGATTTTGGGCTGTGTCTTCTCAATTTGGGGCTTACTCCATCCTGTGGAAAAACGAGAGCGTTCTCTGACGACAACTCAACCACCCGGGGGAAGTCCATAAGCTATCAAAATTGTAATGTGCGGTAACGTTTCTTTTTCAATATTTCTTCAATAATACGGTCCACATTCAACCAAATTCTGCAGACGAACATTTGGTCCTTCGAGCCGGAATTCTGCCCACCAAAAACAAGTTAGTTTTTCCTAGTGATTTAGAAAAAATAAATAAATAAAATTAAATTCCTAAAAAATTGAAAATTGAAAGAAAAATTATTGTCCCGGTAAAGGACAGATCTTTACAACAGGACGTTGCAAAGTTCCACTTTGAGTTTTCAAAGTGACAACTCGTACTACGCCGTCTTCTCCAGGATGGAGTTTCGTTACTCGTCCGAGTGCCCATTGCATCGGAGGTTTCTGCTCATTTTTTATAAGTACTAACATATCTTGTCTAATGTTAGGCAAAGATTTGGTCCATTTGCATCGCTGTTGCAGCGTATGCAAATATTCTTGGTTCCACCGCTTCCAAAAATCACAGTGCATTCTCTGCAACATTTGCCAGCGAGTTACATGATTCAATGTAACATGTAATAAATCAGGTTCAGGAAAACTAGACATAGGTTCTGTCGTTAAAAAGTGACTCGGAGTTAGGGGCACAAGATCGTTGGAATCTTCACTTATGGGTGAAAGAGGGCGTGAATTTAAAAGTGACTCAATTTGAGGTAGAAATGTATAAAACTACTCGTATGTCATAACCTGCTCCCCTATGACACGACAAACATGTTTTTTAATGGACTTAACCCCAGCTTCACTTAAACCATTGAAATGTTGTGAACCAGGAGGGTTAAAGTGCCAATTTATGGAAAGCCTTCGCCAAGATCAAAAGTTGGTTATTTGCTCCTATAAAGTTTGTGCCTTGATCAGAATAAATATCAGATACTCTACCCCCTACGCACCAGAAATCGCCGAAAACTGGCAAGAAAAGCGTATGTTGTCAAATCCGATGACGATTCTAAATGAATTGCTTTTGTAGCGCAGCAGACGAAGAGGCAAACGTAGGCTCTGAAAGTCTTTGCACCTCGAAGCTTCCCGATTGTGGTTTTGAAGGGTCCGGTATAATTAAGTGAAACTTGAGAAAATGGTCTGACCTAAGAAATTCTAAATGCGGGAAGATCACCCATAAAAGGAGGATAAGTTTCATGGCTTTGCACAAAAACATTTTAAACATTTAGAGAGGCAACGATGAATTGCACTGCGAGGAAAAATTATCCAGAAGTTTTGAATGATTATGTTGTGCAAAGTTTTTAAACCTGGGTGAACATTTTCTCGATGAACTTGTTCCATTACAAGATCGGTGAACCTATGATTTTTGGGTAGCAGAATTGGATGCTTAGCTTCAAAAGAAAGCGATGATTTTTTTAATCGCAAACCCTAAGGATCCCTGCTTCGTCTAAGAATGGTGCAAGTTTTCGAAATGGTTTGGGAAGAGACATATTGCTTTGATATGCCCTTATGACGTCAGAAAAGTATTCTTTCTGTATCTGTTTAACCATTATTTGTAAAGCTTTACAATTTTCAGAAGGCGTAAGGATATGAGAATCGTAAATTCTAGTGTTTTTCAGAATAAAGGTGAAACGTAAAACATAAGCAAGAATATGCTGAATTTTTCTGAGAGAAGAGAATTTAAAAAGTAAATCTGAAATCAGCGACGGCGTTTCAACAGAAACATGCAAGCATAATTTTCTTTCTTCCTGAGACATTTCTGAAAGATTATCCTGTAAAATGTAAGGCTGTTCTGGCCAATGTTCAGAAGTTTGTAAAAGAAAATCAGGACCTTGCCACCATAGCTTATTCTTCAGAAGTTGCAGAGAAGTCAAACCTCTCGAAATAAAATCAGCTGGATTTTCTCCACTCGGAACGTATTTCCATGACAAAGCAGGTATAATTTCCTGAACATGTGTAACTCTGTTGGCTACGAAAGTTTTCCAGTAATCTGGTGAACTGAAAAGCCAAGCAAGAGTAACTTATGAATCTGACCATGCATAACTGGAATCAAATGTAAGAAGAATAGGGCTGTGTTAGTTATCTAAGATATTTAGTGTAAGAAATGATCAGATCGCCACTTGACCACCGGAAGCATGTGGACCGACCAGGGACCCTATTAGAACAATAGAACACATGTGGGGTAAAATTTGGTGTTTTGAAATAGTCTGTAGGTTTTGTACAAAAGAATTGCATTCCAGATCTCGGCGATGTCAGTTCACTTAATAAACGTCGTTAAGTTTACATAAAACGCGTTTCATTTTATCGGAGCTATCAAGACCTGATAGTGATCCCGAACATTTCGTCCTTCGAGCCGGATCCACCTTCGAACGTAGGGTTGGATCAGAATCAGAACAGAACTTAGTTAATTAGTGTTCGTGAAACGGTTACTCTGTGAGCTCAACGCCGAACGAGGGTTCTAGCACAGCAGCAACAATTGATCGAGTTATATCAACAAACAAGTAAGTGATTCTCCTCCTTTATGCTTGGAATTCCTTTGGTTCATTGGCTACGTTGCACAAATTATCAGATTTGGTAGATTTGAGTTTGCATGCCTTTGGGAGAAGCAGGACGTTTTTGATTGTTCGTATCGGAAGTTTTAATCTTTCAAAATGAGTTTATCGCAGTTAAAAGTAGCGCGTGGAAGGGTTAAAGGAAAGTTGACCAGGTTCGAAACAATCGAAACATTTTTAGACAGTTTCCGAGAGTCCGCGAATGATTTGTCTGATTTAAAGGAACGCTTTGCACTAATAGTGGAAACGTTGAAGCAATTTGATATCATAGAGGACCAGATAGAGAATTTGCAAACAGACACAGATGAACATGATACAGAACAGTGGCATCGAAATCGTGTCGAGTTTGAAAATTCTTACTATCGCCTAACGGGTCGCGCGCGCGATATTCTAGCCAGAATTACCCCTATCGTACCTGCGAGTCAAAATCAAGAAAATGCTGCCGCGAATGGCAATGGAGTAACAAATAATGTAATCATTCAGCCTAGCGAAATTGATTTCAATTTACCTAAAATAACAATACCTAGATACTCTGGGGACTATTCAAAATGGATGTCCTTTTCTGATTTGTTTAAAACTTTAATTCATAACAATAATAAGTTGAGCGATGCACAAAAACTGCATTATTTAAAATCATGTTTAGACGGCGAAGCCAAACAAACTGTCGATAATTTGACCATATGCGAGGCAAATTATCAAATAGCTTGGGATTTGTTAGAAGGTCGATACAAAAATGACAGGCTCATTGTCCAGGAATACATTGGGGCAATATTAAACATTCCACCGGTTACAAAAAACGGAAATAGCCTGAGAACGTTGCTAAATACTTTAAACCTAAACTTAGAGGCGTTAAAGGCATTTAACATAGGCGTAGATTCGTGGGACGCGATTATTGTACAGATAATTTCATCAAAATTTGACTACGTAACGTTGAGGGAATGGGAAAGCACACTGAACTCCTCGATTCCAACAATTTCGCAGATAAAATTATTTTTAGATAAAAGGTGTCGGTTTTTGGAATTGCTAGACACGGCAAATAAAATAAGCAATAAAGTGAATCAACCGGTAGCATCATTCAAACCAAAATTTAACATAAGGGCACAAACAGGCAATTCTCATGTTGCAACAAATAAACCATTTCATTGTTATCATTGTAAAGAGCAACATTCAATTTTTCAATGTGCCGAATTTTTAGCGTTGTCGGTAGGTGACCGAATTAGGCGAGTGGATCATTTGCGCTTATGCAAAAATTGTTTAAGGGCAAACCACGCAATAGCAAATTGCAAGAGCGGCAAGTGCCGCAAATGTAATCAAAACCATCATTCCTTGTTACATGTAGAAGTAGCTGATGTTCCAAATCAGATTTCGTTAATCAGTCAGCATTGACAGATCTTGATGAATCAAGATCGGATTATTGCCGGCATAATGACGAAATATTGTTGTCGACGGCGGTTGTCCATATTCGTGCACAAGACGGAAAATTGATTAATTGTCGAGCTCTCTTAGATATGGGCTCACAATTACACTTTGCGACAGAAGCTTTGTGCAAAAAACTTAAAGTGAAAGTGTCACAATCAAACCAAATTGTATGTGGCATTGGACTAACGAATCAGAATATATCCCAATCAGTGGATATCAAGATAACTTCTCGAGTAAATCAGCAGTCCTACTCAATTAATTGTTTAGTCGTTCCTCAGATAACGGGTAACGTCCCTAATTATTCTATTAAAAGGTCTAATTTCAAGATACCAAACAACTTGATTTTAGCAGATCCGCAATTCTACGAAGCTAGTTCAATTGATTTGTTAATAGGTGCAGAATTATATTGGGATCTCATATGTGATAGAAGTTTTCGCTTAGACCATTCTCAACCATATTTCCAACAGACACAATTGGGTTGGATTGTGGGTGAAAAGTGAAAGTAACGGGAAACATTCGCTTTGTCATTTAACCTTGAAGCCAGCAGAAACGGCCCTTGAGAATGCAATTCAGAAATTCTGGGAACTAGAGGAAATTAGGACCGACACAATTCTCACAGAAGAGGAACGAACATGTGAATCCCACTTCCGATAAACTACCAAGCAACAGAAAAATGGTCGATTTGTCGTAAAACTACCATTTATCGATAACATTGATTTAGGTGCGTCGAGAGAAGGCGCCTTAAAGCGATTTGTTACTTTAGAAACAAAACTAAAGAAAAATCCCAAACTTAAAAATCAGTATTCGGATTTCATGACAGATTATTTAAACTTAGGTCATATGGAAAGGGTTCCATTAAATGAAATTGGTAATGCTCGAGCTCATTATCTCCCTCACCACGCAATTTTGAAGGAATCGAGTGTAACAACAAAATTAAGAGTGGTGTTTGATGCATCCGCGAAAACGTGCAATGGTCGCAGCTTAAATGATAATTTACTCTGCGGTCCTGTTGTTCATAATGATCTCTTCACTATTTTAATGAAATTTTGGTGCTATCAGTACGTGTTGACCGCCGATATAGGCAAAATGTATCGGCAGGTTGCGATAAATGCGTGCCATACCGTTTATCAAAGAATATTTTGGCGTTTCAATGCTGATGAACCGATAAAAACATTCAGATTGACTACTTTGACATATGACACGAAACCAGCCAGCTTTTTAGCCAGTCGTTGTTTAAAGGAACTTGCCAAATCTTATGTTTCACAAATGGGAAACCTACCCAAATCAAGAACCGAGCCTTTACGCCCTTTTTTAAGAACCGGAGTTGATTACGCAGGCCCGATTTTGATTAAAGATACAAGAGGGCGAGGTAAGGCCAAGTCTAAGGCTTATATTGCCATATTCGTTTGTTTTGCCACTAAGGCCGTACATATCGAACTTGTGGAGGATCTTACGATGGAGTCTTTTGTAAATTGCCGGAAAAGATTTATAGCGCGTCGCGGACATGTCTCCGATATCTATTGTGACAAACAAATTAATTTTCATTTTAATCCTCCACGATCTGCTTATTTTGGGGCTCTTTGGGAAAGAGGGGTCCGTTCAATCAAATTTCATTTAAAACGAACAATCGGAGATGCTTCTGTCACTTTCGAGGAGATGTTTACTCTATTGACCCAAATCGAAGCAATTTTGAATTCGCGACCATTAACGCTTTTATCTTCCGATCCCAACGATTTCTCAGTCCTTACACCGGCTCATTTCCTTATTGGAGAATCGCTAATGGCTCCAGTGGAACCCGATCTAGAATGCTTAAAATTGAACCGACTTTCCCGATGGCAAAGAATGGCACAGCTACGTCAACATCTTTGGAAAAGATGGACCCGCGAATGTCTTCAGCAACTACAAGCTCGAACTAAGTGGCAACAACCGGTTGGACAATCGCCAGTTCAGTTGGACGCCATGGCAGTTTTAATTGATGAAAATCTACCACCAATTCGATGGTCGCTTGGAAGAATCGTGGAAACTCACAGAGACGGCATTATCCGCGTCGTCACAGTTCGAACAAAGTGCGGATTAATGAAAAGGGCAGTCTCCAAGGTGTGCGTTTTACCTGGAGTGAGCTCATCGGAGTGAAGATAAAAATGAGTTCTCATAAAAAATGATAGTGAAAGGACACGTTTGCTCGAAAATTGACATATGTGTAACGTATGATTATTACTTTTTCGTTTGCGAAAACGCGAACAGAAATTTGTTAAACTGAATGTTTGTTCTCATGTATGATCGTTTAGGTTAACTGATTTATTTCTGTGTACTATGTACTGTTGTTTGTGATTTCTTTATTATATGTCTCTATAGTTCGTAAGAATTTTAATATTTCATGGTTGCTAATTTCTCAACTATCTTAATGTCTTTTGTAGGTTTGTTTTATATTTTCTATGTAGCTGTGTTGAAAGCCTCCTGGTTCCAAGGGGGGCAATATGTTAGCTATCTAAGATATTTAGTGTAAGAAATGGTCAGATCACCACTTGACCACCGGAAGCATGTGGACTGACCAGCGACCCTATTAGAACAATAGAACACATGTGGGGTAAAACTTGGTGTTTTGTAGTAGTCTGTAGGTTTTGTACAAAAGAATTGCATTCCAGATCTCGGCGATGTCAGTTCACTTAATAAACGTCGTTAAGTTTACATAAAACGCGTTTCATTTTATCGGAGCTATCAAGACCTGATAGTGATCCCGAACAAACTGTTTTATAAAATTAAAAATATCTGCTCAAAGATATGCTGAACAAAGCTCTAGTATGGGTAAGGAAATTACCTTAAGAGGGGCATTTGCCTGAAATGAGAGTAATTTTCACATTGCCATTCGAGGTTATAAATCTAAAGTAAACTATACAACCATATCCTATAGAACTTGCATTGCAGAAACCATGTACCTCGAGTCGAGAAAATGTCTTCCAAAATAAGTACCCTTGGCAAGTTAATTTTCAATATTTCGGCTAACTCAGATCTAAAACGAGTCCAAATTTTGACGATGTCTTTGGAGGGAATGTCGTCCCAGTCCTCTTTAGAGAGCCAGAGTTGTTGAAGAATGTGGTTTGATAAGAAAACAGTTAGTGCCAAAAATCCCAGAGGATCAAAAATTCTTGCGATTTGTATTTATTGCGCTTAGTGCATATAGACTTCGTATGACTGAATGAGTAAGAAAAAATATCTAAATTAGGATTCCACGGAAGGCCAAGAATCTTTATGAAGCTAGGACCTGCCGTGTCGAAACTGAGAATCATTTGAGTATTAGTGTCTGAAACAGCCAATAATAAAGCAGAATGGTTGCTAGCCTATTTAAGTAATTGAAAATCACCTTTTCTAAGCAGATTAATCAACTCTGTTTGTAGCTGAAGAGTTGGATGTACAGAATCTGCCCCAGTATCACAGTCGTCCATGTATATAGAAATTTGTAAAACTTTTGAGGCCAATGGGTAATTATCTTGTTTAAGGATGGGTAATTCCCTTAGAGTTCTAAGGGCTAAATAGGGTGCTGAAGATATCTCGAATGTCACTCTATTAAGAGTATATACTTTGATTTTATCAGCAGATGAAAAGCGCCAAAGAAATCTTTGAAACCTATGTTCGGGTTTGACAAAGATTTGGAAAAACATGTGTTTTATATCACAGATGAACACAACTGTATAAGTTTGAAATCTTAATAAAATAGTTGATAAGTCCTGATAAAGCTTGGGTCCCAAAAAAAGGGTGTCGTTTAAACTTATGCCTGCTGCTCTTTTTTGCACTAGCGTCGAACACTACTCGTAATTTGGTAGATACGCTGTCGGGCTTTAAGACACAGTGATGAGGTAAATAGAAAGCTGAAGTTGACTGATAGTCTGAGGAAGGAACTTCTGAAATATATTTTTCCTGCATGTGTTCCTTAATAAAATTGGAATAGGACGTATGAAGCTGAGGGTTTTTATTGAGACAGAACTCGAGATATAAAAATCGCCGAAGGGCTTGTGTATAGGAGTGTCCAAAGTTTGGTTCTCTATGCTTGAAAGGAAGTGAAACTACAACATTTTCCAAGTTCCCGCGATAAACTAAATTTTTATAGATGGTTTCACATTTAAGCTCATCAGGTGACAAAAAAGAGTTAGATGTATGAATCTGTTCAATTTCCCAAAATTTTTGAAGTATAGAATCAGTCTGGGGTTTAAGTGAAACATGACAATTGAGAAGAGATGTACTGGAAGGTGGACATTCTGTTCTGCCTTGTAATATTCAACCAAAAGCTATTTCAATTGCAACGGGTTGTCCAGGTGCGCCAAATATTCGACCGGATCCTAGTAAAAATGGTACTAATTCAGCGCCAGGTACTATATATGGACCTGGATAGGGAAATTTGCTCTCTGATATCTGCTAGAGGCAAATTGTTGATGGAGGACCTATCTAGAGTATTAATTGTGACCTTAGGTTGATCTGAACATACTTCAGGCTAAAATGATAGCTTCAAATATCATCTTTACCAACAGGTTTTATGTAACGCCATTATTCAAGGGAAAAATTGAATTATTTAAACCTTCAATAGGGGCGTCGTCGTAATCCTAAACGAATGGCACAATGTTCAGTAATGAAGTTGCTTATACTACCAGTGCCAAGCAAAACACGAACCTTTTGAAAATTACCACAAACATCTTGAATTTCAACTTCTGCTGTGGATAATAAGGCAGTAAGTTTGTTTCGTAGAAGTGCTGCAAGTATTACATTGTAACGGTTGAGAACACTGATCAATGTTTTGTGGCACGAATGTATTATCTGCTGCCGTTGGCTGCGAAACTTTATTAATATTACAATTGTCCTCCTTTCTAGAAGTGGAAGGTGACGAATCTATATTTTTCTTATAGTTCAAATGAAGTAGAGTATGGTGGCGTAATTGGCACGTTTTACAATTCGTAGAAGATGGGCATTTACGCAAAGAATGTTGCGAACGCATACAATTGGTGCATAAATTATTTTGTCTAATTAGTGCTAGCCTTTCGTGAGGGGTTTTAGCTAGAAATAGCTGACAATGCTATAAAGCATGACTAGCAAAACTTATGATGCATTTTGGATTTTTAGAAATTTTCTGAGTGTTGACCATGTTCAGATACACTGATGGCATAAGTGAATTTTTGAAAGGCTGAAAACCTGTTGGTAAACATGATTCAACATTCATATTTGAAGCTACCATTTTATAAATTTCTCGAATTTTTTTAAAATTTCCCAGATTTTGGACGTTCAATATTTTTGTTTATTTTGTGCCAAATTTTGATTGCATAAATTTCAAATTTCTATTCTTACTAAAAAGGAATTTCTTCGGTACAATTTCGACCTTCAAAGTTCTACTCCAAACTGCAGCTTTGCATTAATTTGAATTTTTCTAATAATATTGGTAATTTGTTACTTTTGATTTCAATCTCGAAGATTAACCTTTTGTTTTCGAAATTTTAAGATTTTTCTGTTAAATTATGAGTTTTCACAACTTTTTTCACTACTTACACATTCGATTTTCTTCATCTTAAATTTAGTATTTCTTTTTACAGTTTTTAGAACCTTACATACTTATCTGCACGATCACTATTTCTCGGGTTGATTACCAAAATCAAAATAGATTTGTTTTGTTTTGAACGAGGATAAACCTGCGAAATATGACTAAATTATGAGTTTTCACAACTTTTTTCACTACTTACACATTCGATTTTCTTCATCTTAAATTTAGTATTTCTTTTTACAGTTTTTAGAACTTTACATACTTTTCTGCACGATCACTATTTCTCAGGTTGATTACCAAAATCAAAATAGATTTGTTTTGTTTTGAACGAGGATAAACCTGCGAAATATGACCTACAGGGTTCAAAAACTGGTCGAATCAAAGAGAATTAAATTATCTATAAGGGATAGGATTATTGGAAAAAAATTAAGTCTCTGGATATTTTTTTTAAATTCAATCCACTCGCAAAATGCCTTCAGAGCATCTCTAGTGGGATGCGGAAAAAAGGATAGATTCAGTGGTGGCTGGTGACTTTTTGACAGGGGGTGCGCAGATGCAAAAACAGGGCTTTGAACCGAAACTGAACCGAAAACCGGAAACCGAAAAAAACCGTTATTTTTGTAGGAACGTAAACCGGAACAGAACCGGAAAAATAACAGTTTATTTCGGTTCGTTGAATTTGTATGTTCTTAAAATAATTTTTACTTTACCCTAAAGTTTGGGATTTTTTAAAAAATTTCCTTTTCAAAATTTTACACAAATTCATGCAACTTTCATCTCAAAATTATGTGTTTAAAGAACATTTTTTTGAAAGTTCAATTAGAAACCTACGACTTCCACTCTCTCTAAGAAAATGTTGATTTTATTCTCAAAATTTCAAGCCAAATTGAATTTTAAGTTGTATAACTTGAATATTCTTTTTTCAAAATTTTCGGTTCTGTTTTGAAATTTGGACCCTTTTCTCAAAATATTTCTCTTTTTTTCTAAAATTTCGGGTTTAGAATACAAATTTTATGTGCTATGGTAAATATGGACTTAAGCAGTAAAGTCTTTTTCATTGAAGCCCAGTTTCCTGCCAATTTTATTTGCAAATTTGAACTTTTCCGAAAATTCCAACTTCAAACTTTGTTTTTTTTCCTCAAATTTGGATTTTTCCTCTTATAATATAATACCCCGGTTTTTTGAAGTTATTGTAACGCAATGTAAATAGATGAAATAGGATTTAGAAGAGAATTGTAGAATTTAGTAAATAAAAAAAGTTTCTAGAAGGTTCTGATAAGGGGAAAGCGGCCGCGATAACGAAACAAACGGCAGATAAGCGTTCCAGAAATTTCGGCATTCGATCAGCCTTATCTGCCGAAAATTCTGGAAGCCGCGGGCCGAAACTATAAAAAGGCGGTCAGTTTTCCCTCGGGGGAGGCAGTTAGAAGCAAGTGCAATAAGTTGGTTAGCAATTAGTAAATAATTAGTGAGTTACTGTTCAGTTGAAGTGTGCCGAGTTAATTCAGTAATAAAGTGGGTATAATCTATCACGTGTATCAATTCGAACCGATAACGCACGTAACATTATTAATAAAAATTTCGAGTTGTCTTGAATTTTTTCCTTCAAATTTCACTTTAATTTAAATATGCCAATTTTTTTCTCGAAATTTCAAATTCTAATGATTTTTTACTATGTCGAATTTTTAAAACTTCCCAAAATCTCAAAATTTGTGATAAAATCTTGCTATTTTTAATTTTTCCTAGAAATTAAGAATTTCTGTCAAAATTTCAAAAGAAAAATACAACATTTATATTCCAATTTAAAGCCGGGATCTTGAAATTGAAGTCGAAATTTTAAGGGTAAACTTGGAACGATGACATGTTAGAAAATGTCTAATTTAAACTTTCAATTTTTATCTGGTTTTGTTTACGCTATATTTCAATTTGCTGCGATTTTTTATTTAGATTTTTTTGAATTTAGGCAGCTTTAAAATCGAAATTTAGTTAAATCTTGAATTCGTTTTGTAGAATTCGTTCAAAATTTAAAAATTGGTCATTTGGAAAATTAGATTTTTCCCGAAAATTAAAAAAATTCTGGAACAGGCGAATTTTTAAAAAATGTTTAAATTATCACAAAAACTCGAACTTTTGAAAAAAAAATGAAGATTTCGAAAAAACTTCAAATTTTGGATGAAGCTATATTTAATTTCGAAAAAAGTCCCAATTTTGATGATAAAAGGTAACATTTTTCAAAAAAGATTAAAATCCTGAAAAAATTCAAATATTTCAAAAGTTTGCAATTTTGAAAAAAGTGAAAGTTTTCGGGAAAAAGTCGAAATTATCAAAAAAAAAGTTGAAACTTCGAGAAGTAGTAAAAATTTTAAGCTAAAGTGGAAATTTTCAAAAAGAAGGTAAATGTTTTGAAAAAAAATGTTTCAACATTATCATATTTTAAAAAATCCAAAATTTTGGAAAAAGAGGAAATTTTCCAAAAAAAAAATCAAATTCTGAGAAAGTTATAGTTTCAAGAAAAAGTCGAAATTTCGATGACAAAAGGTCGAAGTTTTAAAGAAAAAGTCTAAATTAGGAAAAGGTTTGAAAATATTAAGAATGTCAGAATTTTGAGAATACATTTAATTTTTTAAGAAAAATAAAATTAGAGGAAAATCTAATTTTTCCAATAAAAGTTCAGTTTGCTACATAAAAGCCGAAACTTCGAGAAAAAGTCGAAATTATGTGTAAAGATTTTCAAAAAATTCAGAATTTGGAAAATAAATTAAAATCTTAGGAAAAGGTCAAACTGAAAAAGTCTGTCGATTAATTAAAAAAATAAACATTTAAAAAAAGTGGAAGCTAAAAAAAAGAACATTTGAATTTGAAAGTTTTCAAAATATAAAGACGAAATGCTTTAGGGAAATCGAAAAATGTTTAAGAATTTTCAATAAAAATCGAAGGCAGACTTTTTAAAAAGTATTCATTTTTAGAAAGTCAGTATCTCGCGAAAAAATGAAAATTGAAAAAAAAATGATTAAAAAAACAAACATTCCAGAGAATCGATATTTGCAAAAAGTTAAAACTTTAAAAAAATTCAAATTTTTAAAAAGAATTGAAATGTTTTGAAAAAATCGAATTTAAAATTAGTTATATTTGCAAAAAAAGATGAAATTTCGAGTCTGACCTCTCTGATATTTACAAAAATAATGTCAAACAACTTCGAGATCAATTCCAAATATTCAAAAAAAATTGTAATTTTCAAAAAATAAAATTTTTAACAAGAACGAAAGTTTTAAAACTAAAATGTTCAAAAAAAGCAAAATCAACCAAATAAGACAGAATTTTGAGGAATTTGGAATATTCAAAAAACCAAAATTTTGAAAAAAGTCGAAATTTTCGAAATCAAGTTAAAATTTCGAAAATTTGGAAGTCGAACGAAAAAAGATCAACTTTGTAAAAAAGTGGGTTTTTATTGTCGAAATTTTCGAAATAAGTCAAAATTTTCAATAAAATTATTCTTCAGAAAAGTCGAAACTTTCGAAAAGTATATAACCAAAGGATCCTTTCTCTTTTTTTACCTAGGCGAATACGGGTATCAGCTAATTTTTTGTTATAAAGTTGGAGGTTTGTTTGAAGTTTGAACTCAAAATGAACCCTGAATCCAGAGTTTCATCCTGAAATTTTTAAATTCGAAAATTCAAGAAATATTTCCTTTAAATTTTAAGCATTACCACAGTAGGTTTATGCTGTAATATTTAAAAAATAGGGAGAACATTTCCTGAATTATGTTAGAAAATCAATTTAAATGAAAACAATTAAAAAATGAGTCAGCTGGAACGTTGGAACTGAACCGAAATCTGGAAAAACCTCTATTTTTGTCGGAACGAAAAACGGAACGGAACCGATATGATTTTTTTCCCGGAACGAAAACCGAAAACCTTATCGAAAAAAATAGAGGTTCGATGCCCTGTGCAAAAATATTGGTAGTTAAGAGTTTAGGTGACTCCAGTGCCATAGCAAGGTATTAAATTTAAGAGAAACAAAAGTGATACAAAAGTTATGATATTTAATAGTATTTTTACGAATTAAATTTAATTAACATCTTATAGCCTCCAAAATTATTTTCATCGAGTACAAAAAAAAAAACAGAATCGACATTTCTGAGCCCCTTAAAATACTCTGTGCGGTTGCACCTGGTTACGGTTCTAGATTACTTAATTAAAAGTTTTTGCTTTCATAGGAATAAACTTATATCACTTTTTCATGAAAACTGCATTTGAAGATAAAATATATTTTATCACAAAGTTCTAATTAAACTCTACAAAAACACAAAAAAAATATTTTTTTAAACAAAATCCGCTCTACGATCTTTTAAAGAAATAAAGTGTTCATTACTTTCTCAACAAAATTGTTTAAATCCAAATTTACAAATTAATAATTAGACCCTAGAATGGGTACTGCTATCTCTTTGTGAATAGCTGTACTATTGGCAGTTAGGCCTGTAAGCGGCACAACTGCAATCAAATCAGCCGGTACCTACGCATTTTGCATCATAAACCGTAGATACACACTTCAAACTCTGACTCGTACTCACCATTTGGCAATATCGCATAAGCGCGGAGCGGCGTACCGCACCGCGGGCTAGCTTTAGCGTGGTGTTCTGTAGTTTATTTCTCCGTATCCTGTGGAGGCCGTTGATAGGCATCGCATGGCAGCCACGTTAGGTGCCTAATTCTGCGCGCGCCAACGTATTTCAATTTCCTCATAGTATATAATATAATGGAATAAAAGTTTAAGTACTTTATTCCAAGTCACTCACAAGTTTTATTAGTTAATTAATATATCATTATTTTGTGTTTAAAAATGTGCTAAATCCAAGACTTTTACATTAAATAGAAAAGAATAGATCGCTCATTTCATGAGGAGCGCGCGCTCTTACGCTTTTTAAGACCAGCCGCCACTGGGATAGATGGCCATGTACCGCCTTCTTAAACAAGGATATGTTGTAATTTCTGGGGAAAATTCCGTTCGGTAACGAATTCCATAGATTGGGAGTTCTATAGATAAAAGAATCTTCATAAAAAGAAGTCCTCGCTGTGTCAAGTTGGACCGCACATTGTTGGCCAATGGTTTTAAAAACTGCTGATCCAAAAAAAATATTGAATTCAAGATCTGAAAACTAAAAACTTGGAACTTTAATTTGCTTTTTTATGTTTTTCTCTAAGATCAGTTTTCTTTGAGCTACAGCTGTTTGAAAATCAATCAAAAATTTGCGATTTTTTATATCTTATAATGTATAAAGTAAAAAGTAATGGACTGTTACGATAATTACAATAATTAGATTTTTAAATTTCCATTTTTTTATTTACTAGATTTGTTTTAGTGGAACGGACTAGTCCTTGGTTATCTTTAAAAGTTGAAATACAAAACTTGTCCCCTGAAACCAAGAAAGAGCAACCTTTGTTGTTTTTTTTAAATCTTTTTTGGTTTCAGGGGACAAGTTTTGTATTTTAATTTTTATTAGATTCGCAGCTTGGCAACCTGAGACCGGTTTAGACCTTATTAGATCTCAACGGTCTGATACACCTAACCCAAATCCGATAGATGCGTTCGTTCATAATTCAGAAACAACGGAATGCAACAAAACGTTTACTAAAAGCACGCTCCAGATTTTGAAAAAAAAAATTAGCCTGCTTAAAGCCCCTTAAAAAAAATTATTGGAACAATTTTTAATCCCGACATATGAAACTGACATGAATTTAAATATCTTTCAAACATCATTTTATAAGCAATAAATGCTTTTTGAATATTAAACGAAATTCCCAAAACGGAATAAAATAAGTAGGTACTTAATGATTCGACAATTTCTAATGCTAACGCCGCCAAAAAAAGCTCCAACTGCTAAAATGGTAAAATAAAACTGACTAAATCACCCAAGTGTCCCTCGGGAACACCCCAAACTCGTCTGTGTCGCATAACATCTCTCGAAATTTGCGAGGTTGCCTCCCAATTCATCTTCGAAAGTGCAAAGTAATTTTTGATGAGAGAAACAGCAAGTTATCGGCATCCCTTCTGAAGCAAAATTCTTATCGAAACTTAAACATTAAACGATGAAACGTTTTTTCTAAATAATGTAGTGAAAACTTGGCAAAAACATCTAAAAAGCTTCGGTGATGGAGCAGGAACGTCGGACCTTATTTTGTTTTTTTTTGAAATGAAAGAATTTTTCGTTTGGCCAAATTTAGTGGTTTAAAAAAAGTAACATAATTGGATAATGCTGTGGAAATTTCTGAAAAAATTGAAATTTAGACTAAACTCACGCAAATTTGTAATTATGCAGATAAGGAAATGTTCATTGTCCATGTAAAACGCTAAGAATTGTCCCTTCCATAGTTTTCTACCACCGCTGAACGTATTCGCCTACTTTACTCGTATCCTCCAGTTTAGATGTTAGAGAAAAATCGTCGAGAGTTGAACAGACTGGAATATTGTTTAGCACAGTCTGGCGGCCTATTTGAACTCCTTATATTGTAATGTTCAAAGAGTTATTATGTTATATTCTTGATTAGAATTATTATTTATTTTGTTTAAGAAATCTCGTTTATTTATTTTGGTTATCAAAAAATATGTTTTGTTTTGCTCAGATGTTGATTAAATCAACGGACTAAAAGAACAAACACCATGTGGTACGCAAATTTCAATAAAACTGTTGCCTGCCTGTAGTAATGCCGTAACAAAACACGTTAGAAGCTATGATGTACTACTGAAATCTCCTCCAGCACTGATCGCTGCGCTCTGCGTTGAATTGTTTACACCGGTGTAGGAGAATACAAGGCGCCGCCCATCTATCCCACTATTAAGTCTCAATGTTAAATCTCTCATTAACATTTTCCCTATGGACAGTGTTTGACTTTCCTGCTGTGTATGTCTTTATGCGTGTAATTTTAAAAATGTAACGTGTTATTAAATGATTTTTTTTTGTGTGGAATAGGCTGGTCCTTGATTATCTTCAAAAATTGAAATACAAAACTTGTGTCCTGAAACCAAGAAAGGTTGAAAAACACAAGGACCACTTCTGTTGTGTTTTTTAATCTTTCTTGGTTTCAGGGTACAATCTTTGTATTTCAGTTGTTAAATGATATAGTTTTTTGTTATTTTAAATTATTAAACAAAAAGTGGGATTGGTCTTAATACATACTGGATTGTACGTATCGATCGAAAAGCTGTAAATGAATGCTAAATTTGTCCTATATATTTTCCCAAGTTTAAATATCCTTTTCAATGGACTCATCCGTTGATTTGGCTAATGAACTTGAACGTATATGCGTTTTGGTTTGCGGCATAATGCTTTATGGGGGCTTAATCCGATTTCAGCAATCGTTATGTATATTAAATATATTTGCTGAAAGGGAACTTACCGGTCCATTAGTACATTTGCGGTTTGCATGCTTGAAATTAAATTTGTCAGCTTTACCACTGAAGTTTAAAATAGAGCACCAGGAAGACCAATTCAACTAATACACTAAATATTTCCTATGAATGCGTCCAGAATATAGTTTACGTCGATTTGGATGTGGGAAAATTTCACTTGCGTGTCGTACCTTTTGTAGATGGAAGAGCCGATCAAAAAAATAAAGTTTAGATCTCGATACATTGTTCTTTACCTCTTTTGAAAACGCCAAGTATAAGCTTGGTGTCCTAGTTACATTTTTTAATTTGAATTGGAAATGTTGAGAAAAAGATGAAATCTCGAGTTTGAAATATTAAAAATTGCAAGATTTCTAAGAATATTTTAAGAAACATTTTATTTCATCAAAATTTCGATCATTTTCAAAAACTCAACTTCGGAATTTCGAATTTAAATTAGTAGTTACTCTTGTTTTATAGTTTTAACGCTGAAGTTGAGAAATTTCGTGAATTAAAGTCGAAATTTCGAGAAGTAACTTTAACATTTTAAGGTTAAATTCGAATATTTGGCTTTAAACTCGAATATTTGGCTTTAAACTCGAATATTCGGCTTTAAACTCGAATATTCGGCTTTAATTCGAATATTCGACTTTAAACGAAAACTTTGGACAAAGAGCTGGAAATTTTAAATTTACAATTTAATAATTAATAATTAAAGTCGAAATTTCGTAGAGCAGGATTTAACATTTTAGAAAATATTCTAGAAATTTGTAGACATTTTTTGGGGATTTATAAACAATTTCGAGTTTTTCAAAGGTATGCAAGTAGAATACAACCTAGACTGCAAATTCATGCAGCCCTCCAGACGTGTATAGTGAATCATAGGTAGCTAAACTACCAACAGTTGAAACACTGCCATCTAGCGAAGCGGTTGCTCTTTAGGAAAGTTCCCAGAAGACAAGGATTCTAATGCACAGGCCAATAGATTTGAACATTTATTACATTCGAAGCATGGAAACCAAAGAACGAAACTTCGAATCTAATAAATGTTTAAACCTATTGGTCTGTGCATTAGAATCCTTTTTCAGAGGTACAAAATTAAAGTAGGGATTTTTAAGTATGTTAAGTTTTTTGTTATCTTTCTTTTGACCCTTAAACGAGATGTCAAGAATAATGTTGGGAACTAAAGTCGAAATTCCATGAAACAAGTTCAACATTTTGCAATTAAATTTCGAATTTAATTTAAATTTCTTTTGTCAACAGTTCAGGAAAAAGTCGAATTTGACAAAAGACAAGTTAGGGCTCAAATTCTTAATTAATTTCGTAAAATTTTCACTTTAAAAAAGTAAAAATTTTGAGAAAACACAAAATTCAGATAAAAATGTTATTAACAGAGAAATTGAATTTTCGCAAATGTCGAAACAAATTTAATTTAAAATTTTATTTTTTGTTAAAACTACTGCTTTTGGAATCAAAATGTCCTTGAAAAAGGTTAAAATTATAAGAATTTCAATTTTTCTCTTTAACTCTCGTCTTTTTCCAAAATTTCAAGTGCAAAGTTGCTATTTTTAAAAATATATTTTCTTAAAATTTATACTTCAGGTCAAAAATTTTGAAGAAAAATTTGCAAATTTTCAGAAAAAATTGTTCTAGATACTTAAAGTTTAAAGACAAAATTTTATTTCTTGGATCAAAATTTCAAGATTAACGCCAAAATAAAAGGACTAGGGGGCTTAAAAACTTCGAAACTACTACAACAAATTTCTTTGTATACAGGGTCTGTCATAAGTGTGTGGGGCTATTTAAATATGCAAAAATATACAGAATGTTTTATTTAAAAAAAAGTAATTTTACATCAACACTCTGTATATAACTGGTACAATACAATGAAAATAATTTTAAAATGTGCTTCCTATAGATGTACATCGCTGGACAAAATTTTATTTTGATATCTTCTCAGGCTTAGGAGCTATCTTCCGTCCACTCACTAATGGCGGACTCTGTATAAATTAAAAACGAATTTTAAGAAGCCTGGCTTTGTCTAAAAAACAAACCTTTTTCAAATTTAGACTTAAAGATTGCAATTTGCAATTCTGAAAAGCGAAAGCAGGTCCTGTCGTAGCAAATATTTATAGAAACATCGTGGAATTTTAATATCTGTTGTTGTTTGATTCGTTAAAAAAGTTCAATAGTTTTGTCTATTGAGATTGGCAGATTAATGTGATCAAAATTTTAGAATTTAAGAAATGTTTTCTCCAAAATTTCGATTTACAATTTCAAAATTAAAGTGAAAAAATTTGAATATTGGTAGAAAATGATCTAGAAATTTTATAATTTTTTAAAAATAAATGCAGCTTTTCTCGAAATTTTAGTTTGTTTTGTTTGAAATTTCGATTTTCATCCTAAAGTTATAAAAATGTTCTGGAAAGTTTGAGATTGAAAATTTAAAATTTAAAATTTGAATTCAAAATAAAATTTCTAGTTTTGAGAAAAACCCAACGTTCATAAAAATGAAGTCAAAATTTGGGAAAATCTCAAAAAAATTCAAAATTTCAAGGAAAATCTGAAACTGGAAAAGGGTTTACAAAATTTTGAATTTAAAAATTTGGTTTGGTTGATAAAATTTATAATTTTCATTTAATTTTGTACTGAAATCTTCAAACCTTTTGAAGAAAGTCAAAATTTGAAGAATATACTGGAAATTTTCTTATTTTTTTAAAATAAACCTAACTTTTCTTTCGTGGTTTTTGTGTTGATTAGAAATATAGACTTGTTCTAAAAATTTTAAATTTTCCTTTGCGAATTAAATTCATCATAAAAAATTACAATCCAAGTTTAAATTTTGAAAAAATAGACAAAATCTCAAGGAAGGAATTGGCATCGTTGGCATCATGGCATCGTACCGAATATACACATTTGTAATCATCCACTTTATATTATCATTCGTTGTTGTCCAGTTGCATGTTACAAGTTGACACTTGTCGAAAAGAAAGTCGAAATTAAGAAAGGTAAAAATTTTCAAAAATTAAGAGATTTTAAAAATTATTTAAAATAAATGTCAAAATTTAGAACAAATGAAATTTTCTATAAAATTGAATGTTTGAAAAATAAGATTAATTTTTCAAAAAATTTCAAACTTATAAAATAAGTTCAAATTTTAGAGTTGTAATGTTCAGTAAAATCGGCATTTTAAATAATGTCAGTATTTTCATAGAAAGTTAAAATTTCCAGAAAAAGAGGTAAGAGTTTCTAAAAAGTCAAAAAATGTCAAAATGTTGACATTCTTCAAAAATTTCGACTATTTCAAAAAATGACGAAATTTTCAACAAAATTCTAAATTTACAAAAGTCGAAAATTTTGAAATCAAAATTTTATAAAACAATCGGCATTTTGAAAAATGTCTAGATTTTCATAGAAAGTTAAAATTTCCAGAAAAAAGGTAGGAGTTTCTTAAAGGTCAAAAGATGTCAAAATGTTGATATTCTT
This sequence comes from Dastarcus helophoroides, assembly GCA_028583605.1. NCBI lineage: Eukaryota > Metazoa > Arthropoda > Insecta > Coleoptera > Bothrideridae > Dastarcus > Dastarcus helophoroides. Next base: position 7,019,471 of record CM053330.1, on the reverse strand, counting down.
CAAAAAATTTGAGTATTTCAAAAAATGGAACTTTGAGAAATATTCTAAAATTTCAAAAAGAATTAAAATTTTAAAGAGGTGTCGGGGTTTAAAACAATTAAACAATTTTTAATCAACTTTTTAAAAAACCTAAATTTTCAAAGAATCGCTTTACTTAGGAAAAGACAAAATTATCAGGAAAGTGAAAAATTGCAGTTTGAAAAATAAAACATTGTTAATTTCCATTAAACTGCATCTCAAAGTGAAAACTGTCAAAGTCTGAATATTGAAGAAATCCCAAAATTATTAGAAAAGTCTAAATTAAAAAAAATACCAAATTTGGAGAAATTAATATTTTTTTTGTGGAACGGACTGTTCCGTGGTTATCTTCAAAAACTCAAATACAAAAATTGTCCCCTGAAACCAAGAAAGATTAAAAAATACAAAAAAGGTTGCTCTATCAACTATCTGTCAGTATCTCTCTGAAGAAGATAGCTTGGGTGTCGAAACGCGTCAGAGCAACCTTTGTTGTGTTTTTTATTCTTTTTTGGTTTCAGGGGACAATTTTTGTATTTTAATTAATATTTGGAAAATGGCAAAGTTTTAAATAGATAAAATTTTGAAATAGCAGTCAACAGTTTTTTAAAAAATTAAAAGTTTTCACAAAATTAAGATTTTTAAAAATGATCGAAATTTTTTAAGGGTCAAAATTTTTAAAAAAGGTCAAAATTTGGAGTAAAGTCGACATTTTGAAAAAAAAATGGGAAAAATTCAAAATTTTGTAAAATAATCAAAAATTTCAAAACAATTCAGCACTTTAAAAAAATGTGACGCTTTAAAAAATCAAAATCCTCAAATTTAAAAGTTTGAAATTAAAATTTTCTAAAACAATCGAAATTTTGAAAAATGTTAGGATTTTCATAGAAAGTTAAAATTTCTAAAAAGCCAAAAGGGTCAAAATTTTGACATTTTTCAAAAAATTTGGTTATTTGAAAAAATTATGGAATTGTCAACAAAATTCTAAATTTTTCAAAAAGTTAATATTTTAAGAAATAATCTAAAATTTCGAAAAGGATCAACATTTTAAAAAAAGTGTCAAATTTAAATACGCGAAATTTAAAAAAATTAAAAGTTTTCACAAAGTCGTAATTTTGAAAAATAATTTAAATTAAGAAAACAGTCGAAATATTTAACAATCAAAAATTTTAAATTTTGGAAAAAGAAAAGTTTGAAAAAAGCCGAAAATTCAAAAAAATGACATTTTGAAAAGAGTAGAACTTTTAAAAATTCCACATTATTAAAAAATTACAAATTTTCAGAGTGGAAATTTCACAATAAGTTAAAATTTTCAAAAAAAAGCCAGGATTTTAAAAAGGGTAAATTTAAAAAAAATTGAAACCTTGAAATATGAAATTATCAAAAAAATTGAAATGTTTTAAAAAGTTGATCAAAACGTAACCAAAAGTCGAAATTTAGAAAAGGAAAAATAGAAATGCCAAAAAGTCTCGAAATTTTCCAAATAAAAATCTAAATTTTGGAAAAAAATCCTAAGCTTGAAGTCAAAATTTTCAAAAAAAATCGAAATTTTGAAAAAAGTGTACAACTGCAAAAAAAATTTAAACTTAAAAAACTTTAAATCTTGAAAAATTAACGAATTTAAAAAGTTAAAAATATGAGAAAAAGTCGAAAGTCTTGAAAAAGGAGAGTATTTTGAAAAATGGAAATACAAAACTCTTGAATTTTAATATTATCCCAAAATTTTCATTTCGAAAATGGAAAATTCTTGACTATTTTTCTAAGTATTTGGCTTTAAAATGGAAGCTTTTATCAACATTTAAAGATAAAATCTGATGTTGGTAATCAAAAGTTTGACTGCTTTTCAACATTTTGGCTGAAATTTCGATATTCCTAATTTGTTTCAGAAATTTGTAGTCCCAAAGTGGCGATTTTAAACCAAAAAGTAGAATATTTTAATTGAAAGTCAAAATTTTGGAATTACGAGGGTAGTCCGATAAGTACTTAGCCTGCAAAAGAAAAACGAAAATTCTGAATGAAAGAAAGTCTTGGTTTCAGGAGTCAAGTTTTGTATTTTAATTTGTGAAGATAACCAAGGCCAAGTCCTTTCCACAAAAAAAGAATATTTTGAAACAGAGAAAAATAAAATTACCAAAAAAATTGAAAACTTTGCACTTTTTTTGAAAATTCATAGTTTCTTGGTAATTTCGATTTTTCAAAGTAATTTACTTTTGGATTATGGATTAAAATGTAGAAAAATGCCGCAATTTTTGATAAAGTTGAAATTTTGACAAGTCAAACGTTCATAAGTATTAAGCTTTATTAAGGATTAACAAGCAACAGATATTCAAAAATTCCACAATGTTTCGATAAATATTTGCTAACACTGGACCAGGTATGACCGCCGATGATGCAGTAATGTGAAACCTGGTCCGGTGTTAGCAATTATTTATCACAACATTGTCGAATTTTTAAATATTTATTGCTTTTTAATCAAAAATAAACTTTGACAATTATGAATATTAAAGAATTCCACAAAGTAAGAGTTGGAAATGCCAATTAAGTCAAACGTTTTTAAAAAATCCAAGACTTTTAAAGAGTCAACATTTTAATAAAAGAAGTCGTAATTTTAAAATACCTATATTTTGAGAAAAATGAAACCATTTGAAAAATTTGACATCACAAACAGTCGAAATATTTAAAAAATTGGAATTTTGAAAATATACGAACTTTTTACAAGGCGAGGTAATCGGATGATGATGTACAAACTCGTGCAGCTATTTCTATTTCTTCATTTCTCTAAATTGGTACTCGAAGAATTGAATTTAGAAATAGGTGATCCAAGAATCCCTTTTATTGGCTTCTTGTTTCCCATTTTTTCATTTAAAATAAAAACTATGCAGCCTTTCATTCTTCAAGGGAAGCTGTGCTTCTCCAGCTTCCATGGAAATACGCTGCTGGAAAAAAATGTCTGCAAAATGGATCCCCAAATGCCTGTCAGGTTCGATACACACTTTTTATGCAATGTTTTACTACGGATGAAACTTGGGTACATTTCGACGACCCCGGAAGAAAGCATCAGTCAATGAAATGAAGACGCTCTGGTTCTCCACGACCTAAGAAGTTTCGTGTTCGAAGATCTGCTGGAATTACCTTCAGTTTTTTGGAACTGCTATGGAATAAACATGATGATAAAGGGTAGCACAATGACTTAGGATTACTATTCGACGTTACTGACCACTCTACGAGCAAAAATTTAGTAGACAAGACGCGAAAAGTTGTCCAAAGGTCTTGTTTTTGTAAGAGAATGTTTCTACTCAAAATCGCCTGTTGCCAAGCAACCAATTGGTAAATTACTGGAAAATCCTCCTCATTTAGCAGATCTATCCCTATCTGACTATCATCTCTTTCCTAGAATGAAAAAAGTTTAAATAAACGTATTTTTTTTTCCAGTGAAGGGTTTAAAAAGCTGTGGAGGTCTGATTGGCAAGCAAGATAAAACTTTTTTTTCGAAAGGTCTACAATAAGTGTATTGTTGGGCGTTATCGGTTCGAGACAATTAAAACTTCGTGAATTGTAACACTTTATTTCCAAACTGATTTCGGAACACTACAATTATAATTTACTTAACTGACCAACTGACTGATTAACTGACTAAGCTGACTTAACAGCTGACTAACGGAGGAAAAGACGGCCACATATTTATACGTACCGTTCCGGTTTCTAGAACGGAACTTCGTACAGATAAGACTTATCGTTTGTTAAAACATCTAGAGCGCTTAACTGCCATATGATTCGCTATCGCGGCCGTTTCCCATTAGCAAATGTTTCTAGAGAGTTCCTTACACATTCACTAATACACATTTTATAGCTACATTTGGTTACAGTATTAAATTAAGAGGAGATTAAATTTAATAATGAAATATTTTGTTTGTTCCCATAGTAGGATAAGAATTTTTCAATAGCTCCACGTATTTGAAAACAGTCATAAAATATTTACATCCAAGCAACCCTTCACCCTTCTGCATACTTTACGTGTACCATTTATTTTCAACTGCCTCTTGTCCTACGCCTACTTGACAGAAAATCCTTAAATAATCCAACTTCAGAAGCCAAGCCAGGTTACAAATTCGTCTTGTTTTGATTAATTTTCAAACTTAAATTGGCCCTAATTTCAACATTCCACCGCTTAATAACGCAAGATGCCTTTAGAAACTTATGACAACGAGACTAAGTTTCCAGGATTTAATAACACCTACCCTATTTATCTCTAAAACACAAAAACCCACGGCCCAATACAACGATAGATTAGAAATGGTTTCAGCGGAATTATTACCTTAATTACTTATCAGAATTATCCCTTTGGGTACATTTAATCGACCACTTATGCTCATATATTTAGCGAATGTCATAATGAAACTGCCCGAAAATGAAATACACAACGAGGATCTGGTTTGTCTTCGTCCGCCCCCCTGAATTGATATTTGTCGTTGACTTAAATTGAGTTATGTCCAAAATAAATTTCCAGTTGGAAAATTTGAAAAGCCTCGGTTATAATGGTTAAGCTCTCCAATTCGGGCGTTTCAATCAATTTTCGGAAACTTCTCGGTATTAAAATGAATTTATTTTTCGTTTGTCAGGGTGTAACGACCAGATAATTATGGAGAAGTTCGAATAAAACCAGGAAAGCTTGGGTCAATGGTTTTTAACCTTTTTTAAATTGGCGGAAAACTCTTTGTAGCGGTAAAACTATCCTCTGCTGATTGTATCAATAACGAAAATATCGACGTTGTTATTATTATTATTGAATGGGGTCGGTTATCCCCGCAGCACTAAAGCTTTCGCTTATTGTGCATCCGACGTTGTTAATAATTTTTAATATTTGTTGCAGAAATCAAATTTATTTCTACGAGTACATTAAAAACAAAATGAAAAACAGAAACACACTTTGTCGTTCTTCATGGTAGAGTCTTATTGGTCGGAAATATTATGTTTTTCATGTTTAATTTTTGTAATTTTGGGTTTCTATATTTTATATTTTTCCTATTCTATGTAAACTAAATTAACCTATTTTTTGTCAGCTGTCATGTTTCAAAAAATGCCAACTTTCATTACTAAAAATTTAAATATTTCCAAACTGGGTCGCCGAAGTGTTAAATACAATTAATAAACACTTTTTTGTATCGATATATCTATTATTTGTCGACATTCGAAATTAGGTTTTTTCCTCGGAATTTTTATACGAATTTGTTTCCGTTCATTTTATTTTTTTTCTCAAAATTACAGTTCTTTTTCTTAAGTCTATTTTTTTAAAGTTTTATATCTTTTGGAAACGACACGGGCGGATCCATAATTCTGAAAAAGGGGGTTCAAAACTAAGCTAGTATTCCAATCTAATCTACTAACGTTTATTTCAGAGTTTAAACTTGACAGATTTAAAGTTGAGAATTTGGGAATTCTTAGAATAAATTTCAAGTTTTTTTTTTAATTCGCCCATTTTATTCGAAATTTCAAGTTAAGAAGTTTTACAAATTTTGTATTTTTCCTTAGAATTTTGATTTCCTTTCTTATTTCTTTTTTCTTTCCTGTTTCGATTCTGAACGATTCTGAAAATGATTTTGAAAATTAGAAAGTTTTAAAATTTCGATTTTCTTTTCCCAGAATTTCAAATATTACTTTTTTTTATAATTTTTTACTTTAGACTCGAAATTTCTCATTTTTCTTAAAATTTTAGTGAAGGAGCTCGAATTCTTATTTACAAATTTTGCGTTTTTATGGCCGAAAATTTGATTTTTTTTTCTCGAAATTCCGAGTTTCGGTTTTTCACTTTTTTGTATTTTTTTTTAGATTTAGATAGTTTTTTGAAAGTTCCATTTAAAACTCGATTTTTTTTCGAATAACTGTAAATGAATAAAATATTTATTCCAAATTTAGAAATTCGCAAATTTTATCCCTTTTTCTAAACAAGTATTTCCCAAACTTTTCCTTCAAGTGATCATCAAATTTTACGATACACGACGCTAAAAAAGGAAAAAGAAAGAGGGGGCTGATGGAGAAGGGGGGAGATGGAAAAGAGGAAAGATGAAAACAAATTAAAATGAAAATTTCAAGATAAGGACAAAATTTCGAAAAACAAGTCAAAATTTAGAAAAATAAGTCAAAATTTGGAAAAAAATGAAATTTCGAGAAAAAAATTACAAAAAAGGCGACATCTTCTATAAAAAATCAGAATTTTAATTTGTTTTCATTAAAAAATTTTTACAAAACGTTCAACTTTACAATAAGCAAAATTTCAAAATAAAGAAAAAAATCTTCATGGTGAACTCTTATTGACCGGAAACATTATGTTTAAAAAGAAACTTTTGTATATTATTAAAAGATATTGTTTTTTTTAATTTTCTGCCTCAAAATTACAATTTTTTTTACACTTTGAATTGTTTTTTCAATTTTTTTCTTTATGTTTGTGAATTTTATTTAACATTTCTTCGGCCCAACAACAAAGAATAAAAATTTAAATATTTCCAAACTGGGCTGAAGAAATGTTAAATAAAATTAACAAACATAAAGAAAAAAATTGAAAAAACAATTCAAAGTGTAAAAAAAATTGAAATTTTGAGGCAGAAAATTAGAAAAAACAATATCTTTTAAAAATATTCAATATTTTATTTTTTTGAGTTAAAAAAATTTTCAGAAAATGTCCAGCTTCACAAAACAAATCAAAATTTTTTGAAAAAATTAAAATTTAAAAGACTGAAATCCTAAAAGAGACGAATTTTTCAATATTTGTAAATCACATCTTGGAAACGTTAATATTTTTAAAAATAGGCAAATATAAAAAATGTTCGTAGAAACTTTGAAATTTCGAAATTTTCAAAAAAAAAATCGAAATTTGCAAGCAAGTCGAAATTTTAAAATAATCACGATATTGACAAAAATTTCGAAATTCAAAAACAATTAAATTTTTCAAGGCAGTGAAAATTTAAAACAAAAGTGGAATTTTTAAATAAAGTGTCGAAATATTTAAAAACGATTAAAACAAATTTTCAAAAATTTCAAGATTTTCTAAATAAAATTTTTAAATAAAGTAAAATTAAAAATAAGTCAAAATGTTCTTCAAATTGTTTAAAAAAGTCCAAAGTTTTAAAAAAGGTCGATTTATAAAAAAGCTAAAATTTTCGTAAAAATAGTTTTTCCAAGAAAGCTACAAATCTGCGAAAAAAGGTAAAATTTGCAAAAAGGCCAAATTTTTAGTTCTTCAAAGGACTTAAAACTAGTAAATAAGGCATTTTCAAAAAAGGTCAAAATATTCAAGGATCAAAACGAATTTTCAAAATTTCCGATATTTTCTAAAAAAATAACATTTTTTAAATATGATAAATTAAAATAGAGTCGAAATATTTAAGAATAAATACAAATTTTCAAAAATTCCAAACTTTCCTAAACAGTTTTTTAAAATCAAGTCAAACTTAAAAAAAGTTGAAATAAAAATCGCAATTTTCAAGAAAGGTCAACATTTTAAAAAAAGTTGAAACATCCAAGAGAGTAGAATTTTTCAAGACAAGTCGAAATTTGCAAAAAACCCACAATTCCAAAATAGTTTGAACTTTTCCAAAAGAGTCAAAATTTTCAAAAGAAATAAAAACAGTAAATTTTTTGAAAAATTCGAATCTATACTATTACATCTTTTTTAACATTTTGAAAACTTTGTATATTTTAAGACCAATTTTTAAAAAATTTACTGTTTTTATTTCTTTAAAAAAAAATTTTTTTTCAATGTGACAATATCGTAGCATAAACTCGAAATTTTCAAAATGAGTTGAAATTTTCAAAAAAAAAGTTGTGGTATTCTAAGAAGCCAGAAATTCAAAACAATTCAAAATATTAAAAACGTGTCAACATTTCCGAAAGAAGCCAACACTTCGAGTAACCGCTAACAACTTAAAAAAGATCAACATTTTCATAAAGAGACAAAATTTTGAAAACATTCAAATATTCGTCAGAAATTTCCAAAAAGGACAACATTTTCTGAAACGTTCAAATTTTTAGAAGAAGTAAAATGCTTTTGCAATTCATCAGGGGCCTAAATTTTAAAAATCGCATTTTCCAAAATTTGATTCACAAATAATATCTAAATTTAAAAAAAAAAAACGAAATCTTCAAGAAAATCGATTTTTTAGGAATTAATTTTCCAAAAGGTTGATTTCTTTAAAAAATGCCAGACAGTTAAATAGATTGATAAAGAGTTTAAGGTTTCTTTTAGATATTTTGACAAAAAACTGAAATTTTTGTCTCTAAATCAACTCAAACTTCTGAGAAATATATTTGTAAAAATTTGGCATTTTGTTCTTTTAAACTTTTTACTTATTTTAAAAGATTTGACTTTTTTGTAAAAATTAAGAGTTTTTTTCGAGATTTTTCCTTTTAACTTTTAAAAAAATTTGACCTTTTAAAATTTCCAACTATTTAAGGTTTTGTTTTTTTCAATTTATTTAACATTTCTTCGGCCCAGTTTGGCAATATTTAAATTTTTATGGTTTGTTGACAATTTCTTAAACAGTTTTTGAAATGCGACTACGTGATATTTAGATTTATTGAAAACGTCACTTCATGACAGTTCACAAATTAAGAGGTTAGTTTATTTTACATAGAATAGGAATAATCAAAAATAGAAGACCAAAAATTAGATATGAAAAAATAAAAATTTGTTATTTTGATAAATTAGGAAAATATAAAAAAATACATAAAAAAGGTTGTAGCAAAAAAAAAACACAATATTTCCGGTCAATAAGGGTCTACCATAAAGAATATTTAAGGTTTCTTTTAGATATTTTGACTATAAACTAAAATTTTTGTCTCTAAAACAACTCAAACTTTTGAGAAATATATTTGTAAAAATTTGGCATTTTGTTTTTTAAACTTTTTAGTTATTTTAAAAGTTGTGACTTTTTTGTAAAAATTTAGAGTTTTTTTCGAGATTTTTACTTTTAACTTTTAAAAAAATTTGACATTTTAAAATTTCCAACTATTTTTAAATTTTGAGTTTTTTATGGAAATTTAGACTTTTAAAATTTGCTGTCTGTCGATCTAGAGTTTCAAAATTTGCTATCTGTCAATTTCGACTTATAACAAGTTTTATTCTTAACGATAAAATTTCCGTTTTTAATTTCCAAATTTTAAGAACGATTTCTTTGAAAATTCTAAAATTTTTGCTTCGGCGTTAATCCCAAATTTTCGATTTTGTTGTTGCAACTGTATTGTTGCAAAAAAAATCCACATTTAGTGTCTTGAATTTTCACGATGTTCTAGAACTTTTAAAAAGTAAAATTCTCAAAAATTTTGAAGAACAGGTCAAAATTTGGAATGCATTCAAATATTCGTCAAAATTTTCCACAAAAGACAACATTTTCTAAAACGTTCACATTTTTAGAAGAAGTAAAATGCTTTCGCAATCTACCAAAACGGCAAAAATTTTAAAAATTGCCTTTTCCAAAAATTGATGCATAAATAATATCTAAATTTTGAAAAAAAAACGAAATCTTCAAAAAAATCGATTTTCCAAATTTTAAGAACGATTTCTTTGAAAATTCTAAAATTTTCGATTTTATTGTTGTAACTCAGTGGTTTCCAACCTGTGGGGCGCGCCCCCCTAGGGGGGCGCGAGACTGTTGCAAGGGGGGCATGCAGCTGTTTCCAAAATATCTTTTTCGAATACAAACCAAAATATATATATTGTATATTGTTTTGTAGCCCATTAAATAAATTATAATATCAGTTGAGTATTTATGAAATTAGATTGTTAGAAAAATTAAGGGAGCGCAACAATTTTTTTTTAAAGGGTGGCGCAGGGACAAAAAGGTTGGAAACCACTGTAATGTAACTGTATTGTTGCAAAAAAAATTCACATTTAGTATCTCGAATTTTCACGATGTTTTAGAACTTTTAAATTGTGAAATTCTTAAAAATTTTAAAGAACACGTCAAAATTTGGAATAAAATTGAAATTTTGGAAGAGAAAATTTAAAACAAAAGGCGTCACCTATTAAAAATAAATTAAATTTAATTTTTTTTTAATTGTAACCTGGGTTTTACAATTTCAAAAGGTTTAAAAAGAAGCAAGAGACTTTAAAGAAAATTTGTCATAGTCTGTCACAGTATCTCTCTGAAGCTGACAGCTTGGCTATCGGAAGGCATTAGAGCAACTGTTGTTGTGCTTTTTAATGATTCTTGGTTTTAAGGATCAACTTTTAATGTGTTAATAAACACGGAATAGTATAAACGTAAAATTTTCAAAATAAGTACTAAATTTGTAAAATAAAAGTTGAAACATTAAAAAAAAACGATAAATAAAACAATTGAAATATTGAAAATCCGTCAGCATTTGCAAAAGGAGCCAAAACTTTGAGAAAATGCCAACAGCTTGACAAAGTTCAACATTTTCAAAATAAGACAACATTCGAATATTTGTCAAAAAATTAAAAAAAGACGACATTTTCAAAAAAGTGCAAATTTTCAGGAAAAGAGAACATTTTCATAGTTTGATATTTCTCTAAGAAAAATCGAGTCTTGGGATTTTACTTGAAATCACAATTTTCTATTTTTTTCAGAAATTTCAAATTTTTCCTGATAATTTCAATTATTTTTAGGAAAGTTGGATTTTTTTTTACGAAACTTGTATTTCATAGAAAAAAAATATTTTGTTTAAACATTTCATGTAAAGAAAATTTCCTAAAACTTTAACTTTTTTGAAAATTTTATCATGAATATTTTTTGCAGAAATTTTAAGTTTTCCGGATATATTTGATAACATTTTAATTTTTTCCTAATTTGTTTTAGAAATTTCACGTTTGGACATTTTAAAGTTAATTTAATTTTGTTGTTTTAATAAAAAATAAATATCATAAACAATTTTTTGAAGAGACTTTTAGGAAAAACGAAATTTTGAGAAAAAAGTCGAAATTTCGAGAACAAACCTAGAAACTTATAAAAAAAATGTCAAAATGTTAAAAAAAACATTGAAATTGAAGGAAAATTTTAAATACCTTTTTTAATTTTTAATATTCTCCTAAAAACTGAGTTTTTGACTTTTTTATTGAAATTTCAACTTTGAGTTTTCGAGTCCTATAAACGTCTGGAGATTTCGATTTTTTTTTACGAAATTTTGATTTTTTTTGCCACGAAATTCTATTTTTTTAACATTTTATGCAACGAAATTTTCTGGAAATTAGGACTTTTGTAGTAATTGTGTCTTTAAAATTAAAAAAATTTAATTAGTTTAATTTCTAAAACAAAACAAAAATTCTAAAACAAAATTTCTACACAAAAAGTTCGGACTTTTTGTGTAGAAATTTTGTTCTAGAAATTCCAAATTTTTTTACATTTTAAAATTCATTTTATTTTTTGATTTAAAAAATAATTATCATGAAGATATTTTTGCAGAAGTTTGGAGAAAAAATCGAAATTTCGAGATAAAACTCAAGATACTGTGAAAATTTTAAAATTTTCAGAGAAAACGAATTTTTGATTTTTTTCTTAAAATTTCGATCTCGACTTTTTTGCACAGAAGATTTCAAAATTTTTGATTTTTTAGGAAATTTCGTTTTTTTATGAAATTTCTATTTTAAACATTTTAAACAAAAAAATGTTCTCAAAATTTCAACTTATTTGAAAATTCTGTCTAAAATTTTTTCGTAGAAATTTCTCCTTTTCCACATTTTTCTTGTAGAAATTTTGATTTTTCTCCAAGTCTAAGTCAACATTTTAAAGTTAATATTATTTGATAGCTGTAAGCTTAAACTTAAAATTTTCAGTAAGAACTTTACTTCTATTTCCAAGTAGTATGAATTTAAAAATGCTTTTTGTTGAATTTTGAGTTTGAAGTCACACTTTTTAACAATAAAATCGAAATTATAAAATAAAAACATTTAATTTGGAGAAAAAAAATGTTCGAGTTTAAAATCGAAATTTCAAAAAAAAAAATCTGGATTTGTAAAAATTTAAAACAAAATCAATAACTCTAGAAGTCAAAATTTCCAAAAAAATGTATAATTTAGTAGTATTGAGAAAAAAACAAGTTTTGTTTTAACGTAGTGTTGGCACCATATTTTAAAAGACCGGTTAATGCCAACAGGTGATATGATGAAGAACACGAGGTCAGACGAATATCCCGCAACCAGAAAAAACAGTAAAAAATAAAAGTTTTTTTTTAATAATTTTTAATGGTTTTTTAATAAGTGTTTGCTGGGTTTTTTTTCTTTTTATTCTTCCTTCTCCCCTGGCAAACTTAAACTGAAAGACAATGAACAATTGGTGAGTATTTTTTGTTTGTTTTTCTACAACATTCTCATTTTTAAAATTTTCAAAAGTATTTTTTGTTTGTTTTTCTACAACATTCTCATTTTTAAAATTTCTAAAATTCTCCACTAAAAAAAAGAACAACAAAATTGATTTCAGGATAAAAGATGCATTGGAAAAATATTTAAGATGAAAAATCAGCCCATGAATATCGATTGAGAACCACTGGTTTAGGTTAAAGTACAGGTGGCAATTTTCAATATTTGATTTTAATTTGAATTTGATCCCTCTAACCTTCTCTATTAAAGACTTTATTAACCTTTGGACAAAATGATCCAAGAGTTCCATCTTTTCATTTTGAAAGGATCGTTTGCCCTCATCAAAAAAGTGATAAAATCTTACAAACCTAATGCAATAACCCGATAAAAAAAAGTGCCTTAGAGGCCTTACAGTTTAACTATCTAATTACAAGGGGATTCGTGTTTCAAACTGAAACGTAACAAGAATCATAAAGTGGAGCAGTAGGCCTTCAGCGTTGGAGAGACAATTTGCAACAAACGTCGCCAAATAATACCAGCGACATGGACGAGAAGGACGCAAGTTACGAAAAGTAGGTAATTGTAACAATCAGCAGCAAGTTCGCAGAAAGGGTGACATTTAAAACACCATTGTTGCTGATAAATGGCTCATTTTCATGCTTCGTTGATTGAAAAATATCCAGCACTCTCTCACCCTTAAGTCGATACAGAAACCCAGATGCTTCACTTACAATTGAAACCCTATTGAAAAATTTCAACAGATATTTTAACCCTCGAACGAAATTCGTAAATATTTAATCGAGCACTCGATCTGACAAGACGGTAAAATGAAATATTTAAGATTTGTTTTACTGCTAGTCAAAAATTAACGATCGCCTAAAGAACGGCGCCTAGACGTAATACGTTCTGTTTCTTTTAATAAATACAAAATGCTGCAGGATCACAAGGAGTAGAGGAGTGTGCAAGTAGAATACAACCTGGACTGCAAATTCATGCAGCCCTTTAGGCGTGTATAGTGAATCATAGGTAGCTAAACTACCAACAGTTGAAACATTGCCACCTAGCGAAGCGGTTGCTCTCTAGGAAAGTTTCCAGAAGACAAGAATTCTAATGCATAGACCAATAGGTTTAAACATTTATTAGATTCGAAGTTTGAAAACCAAAGACCGGTTTCAAATTTGTTAGATCTCGTCAGTTTGGTATATCCAACTCGAACACTTGTTAGCATTCGAGTTGGATATACCAAACTGACGAGATTTAACAAGATCAAAACCAGTCTTTGGTTTCCAAACTTCGAATCCTATTGGTCTGTGCATTAGAGTAGAGGAGTAGAAATTTCAGTTTCCAATTTGGTCATAATTTAACTGTTTTTATACAACTTCAGAAATTTTAATTAATGCGATCATGTCATCGAATGTAAAACTAGCATAATTATTAATAGAGACCGGATTATATGCATTTGCATGCTTGCATATAATCCGGTCTCTACTACTCAATGATTAAAGTCTTACTAAGCACTGGATGGGACCTTTACCCTCCTTGGTTAATGCAGTCGATCGAAAAATATTCAATCAGATGGGTACCATTTTTTCCTCAAAATTTTGTTTTTAATTGCAAAATTTCAAATTTATCATTACAATTTAACTTCTTTGTTATCAAAATCTGATCTCTTTGAAATGTTCACATTTTATCTCAATTCCATTTTTTAAAATTCAATTTTTTCTAAAAATTTCCACCTTTTTAAAATCCGAATATCTGCAAATTTCAAATTGTTTATCAAAATTTGCTTTTTCCTCAAAATTTGGTCAGTCTTTTGATATATAAGTAAAAAATATGAAAAATTTTTTTTGGAATTGCTAAATTTTTGTAAAAAGACAAAAAGGCCAGTAAATTTCTTTGTAAGTTTTCGAATTTTTTTTAAATCCAATTTTCTGAAAATGTCAACGTGTTTCTCAAAATATTAACATTTATATCAATATTGGACAATTTTTGACGTGATGCTGGGGTACTTGTCTGCCTCTGGCTTAAGCAGTCAAGAAAAAATAAATATTTAACCAGAATATTTAGCCCATTTGTTTTCAGAATTTAAATTTCTGATATGTTTTCAATTTCTACTACATCTCTTTTTGAAATTTCTTTCTTAAAATTTGACTTTCTCTCAAAATTTCGTTTCTCAATTTCTCGAAATTTCATTTTTTGGAAACGTTATTTTTTTTAACATTGAACATTTTGAAATTTTCTACCTCCTAGAATCGCAACTTTCAGATATTTCGAGTGTTTGCTTAAAATTTGACTTTTTCTGGAAATTTTCATGTGTATTTCAAGATTCAATATTAATTTTACGAAAAAGAGGACTTTTTTTCAAAATTTGTCTGTTTTTCAAAATGTTGTTTTTTTTCTCGAAATTTCTCTTCTGCTTTTAACATTTGTTTTTGGAAATTTAGACTCTTTCTTTGAAATTCGGCTTTTTTCCGAAATTTCGACATTTTTCTCAAAAATCATCTTTTAAAACTTTGCATTTTTATGTCAATATCATATCCATTATGGTTCTAGAAATCTTGACATTTTCTTTGAAATTATAATCTTTTTTTAAAATTTCGAATTTTTTGGTTAAAACTCATTTTTTCATAGACAACTATTTTCTGTAGGAAATTTCTTTTGTTCTTTCGAAGTTTCGTCTTTTTGCTCGAAGTATCCCTTTTTCGGAATTCTTGAATATTTTTTCAAAATTCGTTTTTTCTTTTATTTTTATTTTATTCCCAAATTCTACTTTCTTCGGAAAATTTTAAATATTTTCCCAATATTCTACAGTCGAAATTTCGAGCGTTTTTCTTTAAATATCGCATTTTTTTCTAAATTTCTTTATTTTAGGTTCGTTTTTCTAAAAATTTAGATCTTTTAGAATAAGAATTCAGATCGAATTCCTACAGTTTCTAGAAATTTCATCTTTTTTCTTAAAATTATTATTTTTCTGGAAATTGTGTTGTTTTGCCTTAAAATGAGTATTACTTTTTGTCCTTTTCATTCAAAAGTCACCTTTTTTAAAATCGCATCATTATTTCTTGAAATAATGTTGACATTTTTCGAAATATCGACTTTTCGGAATTTATGTCTCTTCAAAATTTATTCTAACTTTTTTCCAAAATTTCGGTAATATTTCAACGATTTTTTAAAAAAATTAAATTTTTTTGTCTTATTTTCAGATTTGTAAGTTTATTTTTAATTTCGAAATTTTTCCAAGATTCAACTTTTGACTATCATTTAAAAATCCGTGTGGTGTGAGGACCCATCGGACGCGTCCCAGGTGGCGGATAGGGAAAGGGCGATACGATGATCGTGCAACAAAGAGGGAGATCAGCAACATAAAAAATAACATGAAAAAGTTGCTAAGTGGACAAAGCATACAACATGAATCCGAAAGTGTACCTGCTAGTGCTTCCCAAAAGGTAAAACCTCCTACCTATGTCGGAAAAACATCCTTCCACAACTACAGAAAACAGTTCGAAGCTGTTGCTAAAGCCAATCAGTGGACGGAGGAAGCAAAGGCAACCTCATTAGTGGTATCCCTGCGCGGAGATGCTCTGGAATTACTCCGAACTTGGGGACCAACATTTGCAGCAAGTTGTCCAGTGGCAGCTGCTAGTAAGAAGACAGAAAAGTGAAGAAACGCTGCAAGAATTCGAGGCTGACGTTAGAAGATTGGCGTACATCGCCTATCCAACAGCACCAACCGACTTTCTGGAACTCCACGCAGTTAAAATCTTCATAGAAGGAATAAGAGACCCGGAAGTTCAGAGAGTGATACGCCTGTCAAACGTCCGAACATCAAGGGAGGCACTGATTAGAGCTTTGGAAGTTGAAGCTGCTTACAAGGTTTCAGAGCCAGGGGCGTCACGCAGAATAAGGAAATCAAACATCGAAGAGGCGACAAATGACCCTGATCTCGTGGACATAAACGCCAGCGTGAAGAAAATGAACGCGAACATGAAGACAATGGACGGGAGCATGAACATTAACTTGAATAAAATTGACACGAGCATTCAGGAACTGGTGGGAACCCTTAAAGGCAAATCCAACAGAAGCACATGTTATAATTATGGCAAACCGGGGCACTTCAAGAAAGATTGCAGGTCAGTCCCAAGAAGTCGACAAGCCCCACAGGAAAACTAAAATCAGCCAGTGGGAAGAGGCACTCACTGGCTGGTGTTAAGCAACGAGCCCCCAAAACTCTTTTCATCAAACAGATAAAAAGGACCATGGAAGGTTTGGTAGTTGCAGCCAGCGTAGATGGAAGGAATGTACAGGCCACAGTCGACACAGGCGCCATGGTTACTTTAGCACGAAGGAACATTCTTCCGTCACAACCGAAGGTACTGTCGCACAGAACGGTCCTCAGGACAGTTACGGGAGATACTGCGCCAATTATAGGAAAGGCAGACGTCATGATTGGTCTGGGAAAACTAAGGATTTCGCATCGGGTGTTGGTGGCAGATATCGAAGACGAACTGATTCTGGGAATGGATGTAATCAGGCAACATGGCTTTACTTTCGACCCAGCGCAAAACATTTTAAAGATTGAAAATGAAGAGCTTGTTCTGACTACACCAAAGGACACTCCAAAGGAGGTAAGACTGTTTGCCTGCAAAACAGCTGTGGTGCAGGGAAGCAGCGAGAAGACGGTAATGGCTGTGATGGAAGGAGATTTGGTCTGCTGCGTTGGATTAGTGGAACCGACTTATGACATTACCAAGATTTTACTAGTGGCGAGATCCGTGGTTAGAACATCTCAGAAGATACCTGTGAGAGTTGCCAATGTGTTTCCAACTGCACGCTCAATCAAAAAGGGTAGTACTCTGGCAATCTGTACCCCGGCAGCCTCAATAAGCTCCTTTGGTGACAATTGTGCGCCAGTGCAGGAAGCGAAGATTAGGCAAGTCAAGTTGGAAGAGGACTTGAAACACTTATCCAAGGAAGAAGCAATTCTGGCAAGATCATTTCTCAAGAAAAACCACGGCGCTTTTACCGATGGAGACCAAAATCTAGGAAGGCCGGAAGTAGTGCAACACAAAATCAACACCGGCGATGCAACACCTATTCATCAACATCCTAGAAGATTACCGGTGGCCAAGCAAGATTAAGTCGCAGGACTGGTTAAGAAGATGATGAGGGATGGAGTCATCGAGGAGTCCAATAGTCCATGGTCTTCCCCTGTAGTCTTGGTTACAAAAAAGGACGGGTCAACAAGATTCTGTGTCGACTACCGGAAATTAAACGACGTCACTAAGAAGGACAGCTACCCCTTGCCAAGAATTGATGACATTCTGACAACCTTGTCTGGGTCCACCTGGTTTTCAACTTTGGACTTGAAAAGTGGATATTGGGAAGTAAGCATAGACCCTGACGACAAAGAGAAGACCGCCTTTTCATATAGGAGTGGATTATATTAGTTCACCGTTATGTCTTTTGGACTATGCAACGCACCGGCTACTTTCGAACGTCTAATGGAACTGGTACTTCGAGGACTCACTTGGAAAACCTGCCTGGTCTACTTAGATGACATGGTCATGGGCAAGAGCTTTAAGGAACATCTGGAAAATCGTCATGAAGTCTTCGACAGATAAAAGCAAGCTAACCTAAAGCTAAATCCAAAGAAGTGCTCTTTGTTCTAAAGGAAAGTAGAATACCTGGGCCACACTGTATCATCCGCAGGAGTAGAAACTAATATCAGCAAGACTCAAGTAATCCGTGACTGGCCAAGACCCAAAGATAAACATGAACTGAAAAGTTTCCTGGGGTTATGCACTTATTATAAAAGATTTGTGAAAGGGTTTGCAAACATCGCTGCGCTGTTGCACCGACTAACGGAAGAAAGAACGCCGTACGTCTGGACTCCCGATTGTGATACCGCTTTTCGAAAACTGAAGTCCGCCTTGTGTACAAGCCCTATCTTGGCGTATCCTTAGCAGAATGGGAACTTCGTGTTGGACACTGATGCCAGCAACGTCGGCATTGGGGCTGTGCTGTCCTAAATTCAAGGCGGTGAAGAAAGAGTCATCGAATATTACAGCAAGATCCTGACGAAGTTATAGAGGAACTATTGCACCACCAGAAAGAAACTCCTTGCGATAGTGAAGGCCGTGAAACACTTCCACAAGTACTTGAATGGGCAAGAATTCCTCATCAGGACAGGTCATTTGGCACTTTCTTGGTTACTCCGAATGAAGAACGCAGGCGGACAGACGGCTAGATGGTTAGAAAGGCTTCAGCAGTATCACTTTAAGGTGCATCGTTAACCGGGACGACAGCATAACAACGCTAACGCTTTGTCCAGAAGACCTTGTGGTGATTGCAAACACTGCAAACGAGTTGAGGACCATGAGGACATGGTGAATATAAGGGTAACGTATGTTCAGCCAGAAGACGAATGGACTGTTGAAGGTCTTCGGGAACTACAGAAGAGCGACGCTGATATCGGACCCATACTGGAATGGAAAGAAGCTGGAGATAGACCTGAATGGCAAGAGGTTTCCGACAAAAATCCAGCTCTTAAGAATTTGTGGGCCCAATGGAAATCTTTCCAGGTCGAGGACGGGGTACTGAAGAGAGCATGGGAAAGCGCGGATGGAAAGCGTGTCAACTTGCAGTTGGTGGTGCCTCAGGAGAAGATTCCACGGGTCTTGTAGGAGGTGCATAATGGGACCTCTGGTGGACACCTAGGGATGAACAAGACCCTGGAGAAGGTTCGAAAACGGTTCTATTGGGTTAACTGCAGGGAGGACGTCGAGCGGTGATGTCGGAAATGTGTGACCTGTGCTGCATCCAAGGGTCCTCGTACGAGAACCACAGGGGTCCTGAATCAATATAATGTGGGAGCTCCATTTGAAAGAATTGCAATCGAGGTGACAGGACCATTACCAGCTTCAGACGATGGCAACAAGTACATCCTGGTGGCCATGGATCATTTCAGTAAATAGCCTGAAGCTTATGCCATTCCGAACCAGGAAGCCACCACGGTCGCAAGGGTTCTTGTGGACAACTTCATCTGTCGATTTGGTGTTCCCTTGGAACTACACTCGGACCAGGGAAGGAACTTTGAATCGGGGGTTTTCCAAGAGATGTGTCGTCTTCTTGGAATAAGCAAAACTCGAATAACACCTCTTCATCCACAGTCTGACGGAATGGTGGAGAGATTTAATAGTACCTTAGAGGAACATCTTTCGAAGGTCGTTTCCAAACATCAGACAGACTAAGACCGACATCTACCACTGTTTCTGATGGCCTATCGCGCGGCAACTCATGAAACTACAAGTCAGACTCCGGCAAAAGAGATCTTCGGGAGGGAACTGCCGCTTCCGTGTGATTTGGTGTTTGGATCACCAAGGGAGATCCCCAGGGAAACGATCGGTTTCGTAGATGACTTGAGGGAAGCGATATTGGAGACGCATGCCCTGGTGCGGACGAAGATCAACTTGGCGACGGACCGGATGAAGGCCAGGTATGACGTGAGTGCCAATCATGGTGGTTTCAGTGAGGGCGAATTGGTATGGCTATACAACCCTCAGCGAAGGAAAGGAGTTTCGCCAAAGTTTACGCCATCTTGGGAAGGGCCGTACAAAGTGCTGAAGAGGATCAACGACTTGGTATACAGGATCCAGCCTAGCTCCAGGAGTAAAATAAAAGTGGTGACTGATTGGTACTGATCGGGACGATTATTCCTAAGGGGGAGGCAGTGTAACGCAATGTAAATAATGAAATAGGATTTAGAATAGAAATGTAGAACTTAGTAAATAAAAAAAAAATTCTAGAAGGTTCTGATAAGGGGAAAGCGGCCGCGATAACGAAACAAATGGCAGATAAGCGTTCCAGAAATTTCGGCATTCGATAAGCCTTATCTGCCGAAAATTCTGGAAGCCGGGGGCCAAAACTATAAAAAGGCGGTCAGCTCTCCCTCGAGTCAGTCAGTTGGAGTCAGTGTAATTAGTGGGTTAGCAATTAGTAAATAAGTAGTGAGTTACTGTTCAGTTGAAGTGTGTCGAGTTAATTTGGTAATAAAGTGGTGTAATTCACACGTGTAATCAATCGAACCGATAAGCCTGTAACAATATTTAAATTTAGTTCAGAGAAAAAAATGAAAATCTTTCAAGCCGAAAATTAAAAAATAAAAACGTTAAAATTGAAAGTGAATTTTGTAGAAAAATTCGAAATTATCTCAAAAAAAGCGAAAATTTAAACTTAACATTTTGAAAAAAATTCAATGATTATAACTCACGAAATCATTTTAAGAACACATTAAAAGTCGAAATTTCGTGAAAAGCCCGAGTCTTCTAGAAGTTTTTTTTGTGTTTAAACTCGATATTTTGAACAAAACAAAATATTCAAAAAAATCCAAAAAAATTAATAAAATAAAAAACCTAATTTCAAAAATGATTTTTTTTTAGTGAAGCGGACTGGTCCTTGGTTGTGGATCTTCAAAAATTAAAATACAAGTCTTGTCCCCTGAAACCAAGGAAGATTAAAAATCACAGCAGAGGCTGCCCTAACGCGTTTCGATAGCCAAGCTGTCATCTTAAGAAAGATACTCTCTGTGTACTCTCTGAGTATCTCTCTGAAGATGATAGCTTGGCTATCGAAACGCATTATCGTGTTTTTTAATCTTCCTTGGTTTCAGGGAACAAGATTTGTATTTCAGTTACAAATCTTGTCCCCTGAAACCAAGAGATATTAAAAAACACAACAGAGGGTGCTCTAATGCTTTTCAATAGCTAAGCTATCATCTTCAGACAGATACTCTCTCTATTACCCTTTGATTATCTCTCTAAAGATAATAGCTTGGCTATCGAAACGCATTAGAGCAACCTCTGTTGTGTTTTTTAATCTTTCTTGGTTTCAGGGGACAAAATTTATATTTCAATTACAAATCTTGTCCCCTGAAACCAAGAAATATTAAAAAACACAACGGAGATTGCTTTAACGCATTTCGATAGCCAAGCTACCAGCTTCAGAGAGATACTCTCTGTAGTACTCTCTGAGTATCTCTCTAAAGATGATAGCTTGGCTATCGAAACGCATTAGAGCAACCTCTGTTGTGTTTTTTAATCTTTCTTGGTTTCAGGGGAGAACATTTGTATTTTAATTTCCAAAAATGAATTTTACAATAGAATTAAAAAAACAAAAAATTAGCGAGAAATCTACATAATTCTGCAAATGCCCCATGATTTACACTCGGGATCAACCCCGTCGAAATCGTGCGGGACCCTGGTATTTCTGGAACCTGGTATACCGTTATTGCATTACCTAGTTTTAATTAATTTAAAACCACAGTAAATTGGGAATATCCCCTGCTAAAGCTCTAAGTACTGCAGCCACATTTCAAATATCCTCAACTTTGCTTTAATAACAATGAATTTCGTTCGACATATTTAGCTTCAAGCTGAGGAATTTCATCGATTGGGAACGAGAAGGCTGCTGGCTACTTAACTTCAAACTTAGAAACAAATCAAGCTTGCTCAGAGCCCTGTCCATCTTGTGGTGACCCTTGAATATTTTTAAATTATCAAAATGAAACAAAACCAAAATATTTCTAATGACAAAAAAAATAGGGAGCTATACATTTCGAGGGGACTGCAGATTTTTTTAAATGCAGCTCGTCGTCAACAAAATGAACGAAAGCTATCTACTTCAGTGGGGCCCCTGCGCTATTGCCTATGTAGCACACCGTTAAATCCGGTTCTGTTTAAATTATTTTTAAATTTGTGTCTTTAAAATGAAAAAATATGAACACAATGTCTCGAAGGTAAAATATTATACTTTTGGTCCATCTGTAAAGAAACGAAATCTATAACAATTATTTAAACGGTTTATTGTTAATTGACTTCTTATACTGTCAAAGGGCCATTAAGCGCGGGGCTAATCTCTTTCTCAAACAATATAAAAAATCGTGGATGTTTTATTTCACAAATGTCTCATTTTAAAACAAAAACCATTTATCATTTTTTAGGAACTCGGCAAAATTTCCGACCTTCACTTTTTTTTCCAAACTCGCGACATTAAAATCACTATAAACTTAGAACGTCACCCCTAGACGCTAGACCATTAATTATACTCTTAACCCCGGTTCAGACAAATTAATAGCACGACCCTTTGGCCGAGATAACGCACCGCGGGGGCACCTCGAGTTTAGAATTTGAATATTTAACGTTTGGGACATTTTCCGGATTTTTTCGACGAAACCAAGTAAATTTTACAAAGTAGACAGCGACTGAAGTTAAACGGGAGGGCGCAACGCGCCGCGGCACGGCCGCTGAAACCGCCGTTTCAGTGGATTCGCAACTGACTTGACAATCGGTCTGACGCGTTCCATTCATAAACGAGCTTTCGCGCGAAAACTTTTCAACTTTTCCGACAGCGACAACGCGTTTATTCGGTGTGGTTTTCGATGTTTTTGGGTCGTCTTTTGAGGCTCGTTTCTAATCATAAAAGTTTAAAAGTGAGTGGTCGCGAAGTTTTTCAATGAGATCGTAGTAGTGCATAAAAAAACTGAAAAAATAAAAACAAATTATTTAATTGGAATTTAAGGTAAGTTGATTTATATCTATATGATACGTTAAAATGTTTTACCAAATTTATTTTTAAAATAAATTTTTTCTAACAAATAAGTCACCAATGTCGATTGAATTTTGAATTTATTTTAAAATCGATCTTAATTTTGTTATACACTTTTCCAACTTTTTAAATTCTTCTAGAGATCTTGACTTTACAATTACAATTTACGTTACAATTTACCGCGCAAAGATTTCCTGCATAAAATCCAAGTTTTCTAAAAAAAATCAAATTTTAAAGTCGAAAACACAAACTGAAGATTTTACGAAACTGAATTTTTTTTCTGAAGATTTCAATGTTAAACTTTTAGTTTTTTCCTAGCATATTTCGAATTTAAATTGAAAATTTCAGTACTGTATAGATATTTTCGATTTTTTTGAAACTTAACTTTTAATAGTAAAATTTCTCTTGCTCAAAATATGTCTTGCTTTTTTATTTCTCAATTTTTGACTTTCCGAAAATGTTGATTTTCTTTTTGAAGTTAAAATTTAAGATGTCGTCTTTAGTCTCAAAACTTTGACATTTTTTCTTAACTTCTGACGTTCGTCGCAAAGTTTCAGTTACATTTTCAACTTTTCCTGTGTTAAACTTTTATTTAGCTTTAGTTTAAAATTTCTAGTTTTTCGTAATATTTAAATATTAGTCCTTCACTAATTCCTAAAGTTCTATATTTTATCTTTAGATTTTAAGTTCAAAAGTCTTTTCTTGTAACTGAGAAACTGCATTAACAATAATTACAACAATAAATATAAAAAAAAAGTTATAAATATTAAACTATTTCACACAGTAAGGGTTAATTAAAAATGTCAACGATTTTTCTAAAGTTTTGTTTTCTTTTGAAAATTTCAATAATTTCTGGCTTTGGACTTGAAATGTTCACCCTTTTTTCTTCTATTTCTATTTTAAATTCGAAGTTTTTAGCAAATAAACTTATAAAATTTAAAATTTTCTCCAAATATTGCCTCTGTTGTCAACATTTCTGAATAATTTTTTTTTTGCAATTTCAGAGATTTAGCCTAAAGTCTTTTTTAAATTTTGAGATTCTTTTTGAAATTTTAAATTCTTACAATTTATTTTCCCTCCTACGGGTCTTTTTAGTTTAAATTTAAAAGTGTTTTTTTTCAATAGTATTGATTTTTTTTCGAAACTTTCGCTTCAATTCACAAAACTATGGCTTTTATAGGGTAAAACTTTTTTTTATTAAAGTTCGTTTTAAATCCAAAATGTTTCCCATTATCCCTTAAATCTCGTCGGCAGGTTTTGAAATTTTGTTTCTTTTTTACAAAATTACAAATTTAACTCAATTTTTTAAAACGAATTCTGTGTTGATTTTTCAGATTTCTGTTTTTTTTTTTCATCCAATACCAAGACTACCCTTCAGCTTTGACACTATTAACATTTAAATTTTCTCAATTTCGATTCTTTTCTCGAAATTTCAAATTTTAACTAGATTTTTTTTAAGTTTTGGGTGTTCAAATTTCAATTTTTTCATACAATTTCATGTTTCAGTTTATTTTTCTAACATTATCCTCTTTTTAACAATTTTTGGCTTTTTTCGCAAAGCTTTCAAGTTTTCGTTGACGATTTTCTCATTTATTTGAACTAAACTTTAAAGGTAAATCAAAATTCAGATTTATTGTTAATTACTTTGACTTTAAAATATAAATGTTAACTTTTTTTTGTCGAAATTTTAACTATAAACTTTGAAAGTTTATCATAAATTGAGATCTATGATTTTGATTTTAAACTGATTTTAAAAATTTTCAATAGTTCGTAAAAATATCGATTTTTTTTTAATTTACGATTACACCTTACCTTTTTTTATCAGATTTTTACTTTCAACTTTTAGCAAATGTTTTTTTCTCGGAGTTGTGAATTAAATCAAATTACTTTTTAATAACATTATAAAGGGAAAACTCCGGATCTGATCGACTGATAAACTCAATCATTAACGCTGAACAGAAACTACTGAAGACAATAACACCAATATTCGTCCTGTAAAGGAGTAAAAAGGATACGAAAAGATGTTTTGAAATTAGCATGGAATTTACCAAAAAAAAATTAGTAGATACAATGCAACCCTTAAAGGTAAAAATGCAACAAATGGGGTTTTGAAATTGGAATTTAACAGAGCTAATAATAGATAGTAGGTTTAATTGTCTAAAATTTTGTAAAGTTAATCTATAAAAGAAATAATTAAACACAGATTTGACCAATTTTAAAAATTTGGTCCATAATTAGTATAATTTTTATGAAAAAATTTAAAAACCCATTTTCAACACCAAATTTTATGTAAAGCATATTCAGGATGCCCCAAGATAGAGTACTGAAGTGGGGTTTCCTTTTTATTTGTAGATTTACTAGAAAAAGTGGTTCCTTCTAGCTTCTGCTAGATCTTAAATCACTGAAAATGACATTATTTTGTTTATTTTCTATAATTTTCGATACCACCAAATATAACAGCAATTTACTTTTGGACATTTTTTGAAATGTTTAAATAATTGAACTCCCTGTACAAAAAATCTTGAAAAAAATATTAATTTCAGTCATTTAACATCAAGCAGGAGTTTTTACATGGAGTGACTTTTTTTCATAAACCTACAAATAAAAAAGAAATTCCCTTCAGTTCTCTATTGTGGGAAACACTGTATACAATGTAATATATAATATGTATAAAATAAATTATTAAACATATTTTTGGAAGTTCTAGTAATTTAATCCCTATGGAAAAAAATGGTATGAATAATTGGCTGGAAAAAAATTAAAACACTCTTCCATAACCCAAAACTCAATGTAAAGATTATATGAAAGAAATTACTGCGCTCATACTTTGTCCTTTTAAAAAATTTAATCCGTAAGTGGAATTAAAATGGATATTTAATTTAATAATAAAAAAAAGTTAATTTTCTTTCATAAGCCAAAAATTGAATTTTTAGAAACAATTTTGTTCCAACAAGACAAAATTTTGATAAAACAAATTTTTTTATAAAATAGAAAGGAGTAAAAATTTGGATGAAGAATTTTTAAAACAAGAGAAAATTTAAAAAGTATCAATTTTCAAAAAATCAAAAATAAAATAATTTGAAAAAAAGCCGAAATTTCGAAGTCGTAATCAAATTAAGATAAAGCTAGGTACGAAATTAAAAAAAAAATTAAAAATGAAATGTTAACACCTGAAGAAGGTATCAAACATTTCAGAAAAGCCAGAATTTATAACAAAATTAGAGTTTCGAGAAATAGACAAAATTCTGCAAAGTCAGAATTGCGAAAGATTCAAAATTCTAAATAAAATGAAAACTTTCAGAAAAAGTAAATATTTTTAATAAAAAAAGAATTTTTTAAAAAGGTCAAAATTTTCAAATAAATATAAACACAGAAAATCACATTTTTGATAAATGCTCGAAATTTTCAAGGAAAAAGTGGCAATTCTGAAAATAGATTAACATTTTTAACATCGAGATTTTGCAGTAATAAAAGATATTCAAAATAAGCAAGATTTCTATCGAAAAAAAGCAAAAATTTGGAGAAAAAGACAATATTCTGAACAAAAGTCGAAATCGCTTAAACAAATAAAATCCTGAAAATGGTCCAACTTTCGAGAGATTAGAACTTTCAGCAAAGTCAAAATAATCACAAAAAATGAAAATCTTTAATAAGGACGAAATTTTCAGAAAAAAACTTTTTTGGGAAATCGATTTTTTTAGGTGAAAACTTTAAAACGTCTAAAAAAAGGTTTAAATTTAGGTCGTTATTTTAAAAAATAAATTAAAATATAGAGAATATTCGAAATTCACAAAAAACTCGAATCTTCGTGTAAAAAAGTTCTAAAAAATTTCGATATTTTCTCAAGAAGGTCAAAAATCTGTAAAGAGTAAAAAGAAATTTTGAGTCAAATTTTTCAAAAAAATTAGAATTTTCAAAAGTTGTATCTTTCAAAATTTAAAATTGACAAAAAAATTTCCAGAAAAAAGTAAACCTTTTGATGAAAAAACAATTGGATTAAAGATTTAACAGAAGTCAAAATCTTGATATCATCTTTAGTATAATTCAAAATTTTGAGAAAAAAACGGAAATTTAAAAAATGGAAATTATGAAAAACTGAGAAATTTTCAAAAGTAGTTACAATGTTCAATAAATCAGTTAAAATTAAAAAAAGGAACAAATTTTCAAATAATGTCGAATTTAAAATAGTCAACACTTTGAGTCTAGAAAAACGCCGATATTTTGAAAAATTCAAAAATCTTAAACTAGAGGTGATAATTTCATTAAGATCATTGACAACCTCATTGAAATCATTGAGAAGTTTTAAAAAAGTTGTTTTTTTTTCAAAACTTCTAAAAAAAAGTCAATATTTTCAAAAATGTCAAAACTTTCAAAAAAAATTAAAATTTTCAAAGAAATTTGAATTTTTCAGAAAATACCAATTTTTTAAACAAGACAGAAATTTAAAAAAGACAATAAAAAAAGCGAAAATTTTGAAAAATTGCATTTTTTAAAAAAGACAGAAAAAAGTTGTATTTTTCAAAAAGACCAAAACTTTGAACAAAAGTCAATATATTCAAAAACGTCCAAAATTTCAAAAAAATATTAAAATTTTCAGAGAAATCAGAATTTTTCAAATAATGCAAAGGCCCAGATTTAAAAAAAGTCAGTAAATAAAAAAGTGAACATTTTGAAAAATTGCATTTTCTAAAAAGGACAAAAAAAATTGTTTTTTTCAAAAATACCAAAACTTTGAACAAAAAGCAATATTCTTAAAAATGTCAAAACTTTCAAAAGAAATTAAAATGTTCAGAGAAATCAGAATTTTTCAAATAACGCACATTTTTTTAAACAAAGCAGAAATTTAAAAAAGTCAATGAATAAAAAAGTGAAAATTTTGAAAAATTGCATTTTCTAAAAAAAGACAAAAAAAAGTTGTATTTTTCAAAAATACCAAAACTTTGAACAAAAAGCAATATTTTTAAAAATGTTAAAACTTTCAAAAACAATTAAAATTATCAGAGAAATCAAAATTTTTTAAATAATGCACATTTTATAAACAATGTAGAGATTTTTAAAAAAAGTCAATGTAAAAAGGTGAAAATTTTGAAAAATTGCATTTTTTTAAGACGAAAAGATGAAAAAAGCAATAATTTGAATTAGAAGTTTTTTTTTAAATGTAGAAATTTCCAAAAATGTTTTGTTGAAAAGTGTAGAATTTCTTTTAAAAAAGTCAAATTTGAAAGAGTACAAAATTTTGAAAAATGTCGAAATTTTACAAAGTCTACTTTTTTAACATTGACATTTTGCAGTAAAACAACGATATCCAAAATAAGCGAAATTTCTGTGAAAAAAAAAGCAAAATATTCGAGAAAAAGACGAAATTCTGAACAAAAGTCAAAATCGTTAAAAAAATAAAATCCTGAAAATGGTTCAACTTTTGACAGATTAGAACTTTCAACAAAGTCAAAATAATCACAAAAAAAAATCTTTAATAAAGACGAAATTTTCAGGAAGAAGATTTCCTAGGAATCGATTTTTTTAGGTGAAAACTTCGAAAAGAACAACGTTTAAAAAAAAAGGTAAAATTCTTAGTCGTTATTTCAAAAAATATATTAAAATATACAGAATATTCAAAATTTACAAAAAATTCGAATTTTCGTGGAAAAACGTTTCGAAAAAATGAGATATTTTATGAAAAAAGTCAAAAATCTGTAAAAAGTAAAAAAAATTGGGTTGAAATTGTTAAAAAAGTTAAAATTATCACAAGTAATATTTTTCAAATGTTAAGCTTTACAAAGGAATTTCCAGAACAAAGTAAAAATTTTGAAGAAAAGAATTGGGTCAAGGATTTAAAAGAATCAAAATCTTGAAAGGGTCAACAATTTTAGAATGATTGAAAATTTTGAGAAAAAACAAATTTAAAAAATGGAAATTTTGTAAAAGTGAGAAATTTTCAAAGGAAGTCAAAATGTTAAATAAGTTAAAGTTTCTCAGTCAAAATTAAAAAAGTGAACGAATTTTCAAATAATGTCGAATTTAAAATAGTCAAAATTTTGAGTTTTGAATAAAGCCGATATTTTAAAAAATTCCAAAGTTTCAAACTAGAAGTGAAAATTTCATCGAGATCATTGAGAATTTTACTGAGATCATTAGGAAACTTTAAATAAGTTGTATTTTTCAAAAAGTATTTCGAAAAAAGTCAATATTTTAAAAAATGTGAAAAATTTCAGATAAAAAATTAAAATTTTCAAAGAAAACGAAATTTTTCAAAAAATGCAAATTTTTTAAACAAAATAGAAATTTAAAAGACTAAAAAAGGTGAAAATTTTGAAAAATTACATTTCTTAACATTTTAAGAAAAAAAAAGTTGTAATTTTCAAAAAAACCAAAACTTTGAACAAAAGTCAATATTTTAAAAAATGTCAAAAATTTCAAATAAAAAAAATTAAAACCGTCAAAGCAATCGGAATTTTTCAAAAATTGCAAATATTTAAACAAAATAGAAATTTAAAATAGGACAATAAAAGAAAGTGAAAGTTTTAAAAAATTGCATTTTATAAAAAAGACAAAAAAAAGGTATATTTTTCAAAAAACCAAAACTTTGAATAAAAGTCTATTTTTTCAAAAATGTCAAACCTTTCAAAAAAAAATAAAATTTTCAAAGAAATTGGAAGTTTTCAAAAAATTTTTAAACAAGGTGGAAATTTAAAGTCAGTGAAAAAAATGAAAATTTTGAAAAATTGCATTTTTTAAAAAAGACAAAATTTTGAAAGAAGTTAAAATTTGCATTGGAAATTTTTAAAAAATATCGAATTTTTCAAAAATAATTTTTTGAAAAGTGTAGAAAAAAAAATCAAATTTGTAAGACTAACGAAATTTTGAAAAATGTCGAAATTTTCCAAAAGTTTACTTTTTGAAAGTGGCGAAACTGTCAAAAAGGCGTATTTCAAAGAAAGTCGAAATTTACAACAAAATATAAATTTCGAAAAAAGTCCAAATTTTGAAAAAGTAGGAAATTACAAAAATATCAAAATTTAAAAATTGGAAATATGTCCAGTTATAATTTTCAGATTAAGTCGAAATTTTGAAACAGTTTTAAATGTCCAAGTAGAAATTTCCAAAAAAGTAGAAATTAAAATATTGAAATTTTCAAAAAACTCCTATCTTTATATTAATGTTAAAATTTAAAAATTTTTCTCAACATTTTGATTCTAAACTCGCAATTACAAAATTCTGAATGTCCACTGATGCCGACGCGAATTTGCAAAATAAAGTACAGACAACGCAAACAGCTTTATTTATTTTAAAAATTGAAATACAGAACTTGTCCCCTAACCAAGAAAGATTAAAAAACACAACAAAGGTTGCTCTAACGCGTTTCGACAGCCAAGCTGTCATATTCAGAGAGAAACTGTGGTAGTTTCTTTCTGAAGATGACAGCTTGGCTGTCGAAATTCGTTAGAGCAACCTCTGTTGTGTTTTTTAATCTTTCTTGGTTTCAGGGGACAAGTTCTGTATTTCAAAACTTTATTTATTTTGTAATTTAAAGGAAAAGTTTTTTGAATGCCTTCCTATTAGAAGCAAATTTTGTGTTATTAAATTTTAGAAATTTGGTCCAATTTATTTACCATATTTGCTGTTTTTTCCACATCAGCTTTAATAGTCAGAATAATTCATACTATTTAGGGTGCGTTTAGATTAGACACTTTATTCCGTACATTAGGGTGCGTTTAGATTAGACACTTTATTCCGCATATTTCTCTCTGACATAAGTATCAACTATCCTGAGAGAAGCTATCCGAGACTTATCTACACAGCTGGGAGGAGATAGCTTCTCTCAGGATAATTGACACTTATGTCAGAGAGTAAATATATTTGTGTCAGAGAGAAATATACAGAATAAAGCGTCTAGTGTAAACGCACCCTAACTCTCTGATATTAGTATCAACCCTTCTGAGAGAAGCTATTCCAGACTTATCTATACAGCTGGGAGGAGAATGCTTCTCTCAGGTTAGTTGTCACTTATGTCAGGGAAAATATATTTTATGTCAGAGGGAAATGTACGGAATAAAATGTCTAATCTAAACGCACCCTTAGACATGAAAGCCAACATATCACAGAACGTAGACTATTCTGCTGCAAAACAGTTACGATAACTCGATAAGAACTGAAATTTCAGTTATGGTGGATGCGCCGGACCCAAATACTCATTTTAATTATCCTTGAAGAATAAAATCATTTGAATGACAGCAAAAGCTGCGTTTGCACTTCTTACTAGCTGACATTTTTGCAGTATTCCGCCTATCCTTATTTATGAGAGACAACAATTTCGCGAGAGATTATTTTTTGTGAAATTGTCGCACGGTCATGAATGACCAAGGTTTAAGATGTATATCTAACGGCTTCCAAGTAACTCGACCTTACTGAATCGGAAGCAATCGATGAAGAACAAAAACTTGCAATCTATCAAGTTTGGAGAACAAGCTGTCCGGAAAAGGTGTTTATAAAAACGAAGGCAATGTTAGGCGTTGTTCAGGTAAAAAAAAATCAAATTACTTTTATTGGCGATACAGCCCCTATGGGGTAATATGAGGCGATGAACGAGGGTAAAATTGTTTTCGGCTTTAGTAATGAATATTTCATTTTTAACTTTCCAAGAAGAATTATCTGGCCAAGGAAAACGTTTTTATCGAATTATGATAGTCAAAGTTTTAACGAGATCATCACAACCTTGTTAACTGTTGCAAAACCAATTGACTGGGAGACATCTAACGTTTTCCATTTTCAGTAAAGTTTATCCAGTAAGAAAATTGCCTGCAATTTGATTTCAATATTTATTTATTTTTGTTGTTTACTTATATCGATGGCAATTATAAAATATAAGGGAAAGCTTATTTACTGTCTTAAGATAACATAGTTATCGGACGAAAAAGCGATTCGCACAAGAGAGTTTCCCATTCTGTTTGGGGGAAGGCAAGTCCATGAAAGCTATTTCGTATCCGGAAGTGTCTTGCTTATTATTTGTTTTCTCATCAAAGCTTGTGTCAAATAACAGTGTAAAGTGAGGAAAATTTCATTAAAGATGTCTATTGTGTTTGCAAACATTTAATTTCTCTCTCGTATTCCAGAAAAAATGTTATCTGCCTGAAAATTCAATTTGATTCTTTCGGTGTAAATTAGAGATAAGGAATAATAATAATAACTAACGTTCCGGTGCATTTACATTAGACACTTTGTTTCTGACATAAAATATATTTTCTCTCTGACATAAGTGTCAGCTGTCCTGAGAGAAGCTATCTCCTCCCAGCTGTGTAGATAAGTCTCGAATAGCTTCTCTCAAGATAGCTGACACTTATATCGGAGGGAAATGTACAGGATAAAGTGTCTAATCTAAACGCACCCTTAATGGTTAGTTTTCATTTTCCGACAAGGATGTGGGACTGGGAGAGGCAATACGTAAACCACCTGAAACAACCTACAATAAAAATCGACCTATTTCAGAAATATTTTCAAAAAAGTGTTTAACTTGAACAATCAAAGACTGTTTATTAATTTTATTTAACATTTCTGCGACCCAGTTTGGAAATATTTAAATTTTTATGAATAAAAGTTGACAATATTCTGAAACATTTTTAGAAATATGACTACGTGATGTCTAAATTTATTTAAAACGTCACCCCATGACAGTTGATAAAAAATAGGTTACTTTATTTTACGTAGAATAGGAAAAAGATGAAATATAAAAGACCAAAGTTAAACATAAAAAATTTGATTAAATAAATTATGAAAATATATGAAATATCAAAATGTTAAGAGAAGCTGTAGCACTAAACATAGCTATTTCGGTCTCATTTGAGCTGGTCAGCAGTGCATAACATGGAAAGCTAACAATGAGGAAGAAGTACTTAAAAATAATAAATTGAAGTACATAAAAAAATTTTAACATGCATAGACAATTTACAGTGTTAAAAAATTTAAATATTTAAAGCCCGATCCACAAGACAACTACTCTGAGGGCTAGCACCCCTTCCGGCATTGAACTACACTTCTGGGTCGAACTTACATGCTTTTGGTGATTAATGCTGAAAATAGGTAATCTTAAATTGGAAACAGTGCGAAATATTTTGGAAAAAAAGATCATTGAATACAAACGTCTTAAATTTTGTAAATTTATGAGGCAAACAGGTAATGCCATCGGAAATTTTTTAACCATATTCATTATTGGCCTAAAGCTGTGTTTCCCAAAGTATGGTACGCGTAGGGTACGAGGAGAATTCGGTGAGGGTAAGCAGTGCACCAGGAGGCTTCAGACGACTCAACAATAAATTAATTGTTAAAATAAATGTAATAAAACTAATTTAATCAGATTGCCCAGCTTTAAAGAGTTCGTGCGGATTTCAGAAGGATGTTTTGTTCAAATTTGTCGATACGTTCAGCAGACAGACAGACAAACACATTTTCTCATTTATCTATTAGTTAGGATGCCATTTTTAACGAAAAATACTCAACGTCATGAAAAATTATGGAAAGGATACACAGATGTCGAAAGTTGGGGAAACAGTGGTCCAACGAAAATTGGCACCTGAGTATTTCTCCAACTACGCATATAATTTTTTTTTTAAATCTGAATTTACAAAAATTGGAAAATTTGAAATTCGGATTTAAAAAATAAGGATATTTCAAATTGGATGACAATTAGAATAGATTAAAAAATGAAAACTTCCAAAAAAAGACGAAAGTTTAAAATCTGAAAATTTTCGACATTTTGAAATATAATCCAAATACGTTGAAACTTTGAAAAATGCTGAAATTTAGCAAAAAATTTTCAAAGAATTTAAAACACCAAAGTTTTAAAAACTTCGAAATATTCAATAGAAAACGAAATTTGAAGAATGCTTAAGATTTCCAAAAAAGTTTCAAATTTTGGAAGCCAAAAATTTCACTCAAAATTATCAAAAACTTTTCGATATTTTGAAAAATGTCGAAATTTTCATAGGTGGTTAGAATTTTAGAGTTGATTATTTAGGTTTGTTCAGATCTTCAAAGAGGGGTCAAAATTTTGGAAAAATTATAAACATTTTGAAAAAGTCGACGTCTTTAGAAAATTTTAATTTAAAAAAATGGCGAAATTTTAAACCGCTCAGAATGTTTATAAAAGACGAAATATTGTTCAAAAGTATTGAAAAAAAAATTGAAACATTGCGAGTCAAATTTTTAATTTTTCGGAAAAATCTTGGTACTGAACAAAATGTGAATAAACTAAAGAAAAGCCAAAATTATTAGAAAAGTCAAAATTTTCAAAAAAAGTCAAAATTTTGGATACTTAAACCTTTTCAGAAAAGTCGAACATTTTTTAAAACACCAAAAATTGTTAAATGATGAAGATTTTCGAAATCAAAAGTTTGCAAAATTAATGAAAAGATCGAATGTTCAAAAATATTGAAAAATTGAAAATTGGCAAAATTTCAAAAAAATTATGCAAACAGTCAACATTTTTAAAAGCTGTCAAAATTTTAGGACCAAGATTTGTAAAAAATGTTAAAATGTTGTAAAGATCAAACATTTTAAAAAGGAAAGGACGTTTAAAAACTTAAAACTTGTGAGAGTAAACAATTTTGAATTCAAAATTTTTAAAATAGGCGAGATTTTATTAGGTAAAAGCAATTTACTACAAAAGGGTTAAATGCTCAAAGAGGAAACAAAACTTTGAAAAAATTGGAAGGACTTTGACATTTTCAAAAATTTCAAGAATTTCAAAAATGGCAACTTTTCAAGAAAATTCGAAATTTTCAGGAAGAAGAAATTTTGATAAATAGTTTGGAAATTCAATTTTCTTTAAAAATGTCGGGATTGAAAAAAATTGAAAAATCTTGCGTCAACTTTTCGAGATGTTCAAAATGTAAAAATTTTCAAAATAGAACAAAATTGTGGATAATTGACTTTTCCAAAAGAGTCGAAAATTTAACAAAAAAACCAACATTTTTAAGTGCAAATTATCATACAATTAAAATTTTAAACAAATGTCAATTTTTTAAAAAAAGGGGGATATTTTGGAAACATTTTGAAAAAAGTCCAAATTTGGGCAAAAATTTGCAAAATTTTCAGAATAATTCGAAAGCAGTTTTTGATCAAATTAAGACTAATTTTAAAATTAAAATTTCAAAAAATGTTGAAATTTTAAAAAAGAAATATCAATATACTTTGAAAAATAGTTCAAATTTGGCGAAAATTGGAAAATGTTCAGAAAATTTCGGAATCTTGCAAAAAATTCAAATAAAAGTCAAAATTTCAAAGATTGTCGAAATTTTTCCAAAAAAAGTCGGAAGTTTGCAAACACGATGAAATTTCGAAAGAAACGTGATTTTCAAAAAAATAGAAATTGGGCAAAATATGCAAAAAAATTTTGAAATGAAACCTAAAATAATAAATATTTTAATTGTAATTTTTAGAAAGAATCGAAATTATAGTCAAAGTTTGCAAAACAATGTTAAAATTTTGAATAAAATCGAAAATTTTGAAAAAGGAAGAAATTTTCAAAATAGTTTAAACTTTTGAACGGGCGAAATTTTAAAGTCAAAATTTCCAAAAAGAAATTCTTACTTTTGAAATGAGCGATGGAGGGCGAGGAGTCAAAATTTTAAATTATTTTGAAAAAGTCGACATTTTTAAAAAACTCGAGAATTAAATAAAAGGCAAAATTCTCAAAACAATTCGAAATTTTTAAAAAAGATGATATTTTGAAAATTAATCATAACGTTAAAAAATAGTCGAAATTTCGAAAAAATATTGATACTAAAAAAAAGAAAGGACTTCAGTCAAATTTTCGAGATTTTCTAAATTTTTAGAAAAGACGAAATATTGCCCAAAAGTAGGCAAAATTTTGAAAATAGGTCTAAATTGGAAAAAATTGAAAAACGTTGAGTCAAATTTACGAAATTTTAGAAAAGTCCAAATACTGAAGGATTGCTAAAATTATCAGAAAAGATATAATTTTCAACAAAAAGTGGAAATTTTGAATACTTAAACTTTTTAGAAAAGTCGATCATTTTTAAAGAATCCAAAATTTTTAAATGAAAATTTAAGAAATCAAAAGTTGTAAAATTAATGAGAAAATCAAAATTTCAAAAAATTTGAAAAATTGAATATTGGGAGAATTTTCAAAAAAATTTAGAAAACAGTGGAAATTTTTAAAGAGTCGAAATTTTGGGGTCAAAATTTTAGAGCCTAAATTTGTAAAAAATGTTAAATAAATGTTGAAATGTTGAAAAGATCAATAATTTTAAAAAAGGAGGCAACGTTTAGAACGTTAAGCTTGTCAAAGGTCAAAAATTTTGAAAACAAAATATTTCAAAGAAAATCGTGATTGTGAAAATAGGCGAGATTTTCATAGACAGTAGAAATTTCCTACAAAAGGGTTAAATGTTGAAGAAGGGATCAAAATTTTGAAAACAGCCGAAATTTTTAAAAAGAGTCGAAATTTTAGGATCGAAATTTGCAAAATATGATTAAATGTTGAAAAAATCAAAAATTTTGGAAAAATTAGGAACGTTTAAAAACTTTAAGCTTGTGAAAATTCCAAATTTTTTTAAATCAAAATTTTCTAAAAATAAATCATTATTTTGAAAATAGGTGAGAGTTTTATAAAAAGTATAACTTCCCAAGAAAAGGGTTAAATGCTCAAAGAGGGATCAACATTTTGAAAAAATTGTAAGCACTTTGACATAGTCGACATTTTTAAAAAATGAGAAAATTTAAAAAGTAATAATATTTTCGAAAAAATTCGATATTTTTAAAAAGAACAAATTTTAAAAAATAGTTTAAGAATTCCATTTTCTTAAAATATGTCGAGATTGTAAAGAACTGAAAAATCTTTCGTCAAACTTTCGAAATTTTCAAAAAGTCAAAATTTCCCAAAAAAAACGAAATTTTGTATAGTTGACATTTTCAAAAGAGTCGAACATTTTTTTAAAAAGCCAAAATTTTAAATAGAGATTTTCATACACAATTAACATTTTGGACAAATATCGAAATTTTCTAAAAAAAAAGGGGGCAATTTTGAAAACATTTTGAAAACAGTCCAAATTTGGGCTAAAATTGAAAAATTTTCAGAAAATTTCGAAATCAGTTTTTGTCTAAATTTTGACTATTTTCAAAATTAAAATTTTGAAAAAATGTTGAAATTTAAAAAAAAGTCTATTTTAGAAAAGAAAGAATAATAATTCTGAAAATTTCAAATTTGGACAGAAATTGAAGAATTTTCAGAAAAATGAGGAATTTTGGAAACAATTCAAAAAAAAATTAAAATTTCGAAGAACGTCGAAATTTTTCCAAGACAAGTCGAAAATTTGCAAAAATGATGAAACAAAAATTTGGGAAATTGGGCACAATTTGCGAAGAATTTTCGAAATAATATATAGTTGAAATTCTTAGAAAGGATCGAAATTGTAAGTTAAAATATGCAAAAAATATTCAGTTGTATAAAATTGAAAATTTTGAAATAGGAAGAAATTTTCAAAAGTGCTTATGATTTTGAAAGGGCGAAATTTTAAAGTCAAAATTTTCAAAAACAAATCGTTACTTTGAAAATGGGCGATGGATTACAAGGAGTCAAAATTTTGAAGCATTTTGAAAAAGTCGACATTTACAAAATATTCGAGAATTTAAAAAAAATGGCTAAATTTTCAAAACAATTTAAATTAATTAAAAAATACCAAATTTTGAAAAATGATCATAACGTTGAAAAATAGTCAAAATTTTGAAAAAATAATGAATATAAAAAAAAGATCTTTAGTCAAATTTTCGAGATTTTCGAAATTTTTAGAAAAGACGAAATATTGCTCAAAGTAGTCAAAATTTTAAAAACATGTCAATATTGAAAAAAAATATTCCATCAAATTTTCGAAATTTTAGAAAAGACTAAATACTGACGAAAAGACAACATTATCAGAGAAGACAAAATTTTCAACAAAAAGTAGAAATTTTGAATAGTTAATCTTTTTAGAAAAGTCGAACAGAAGCCAAAATCTTTGAATAAAAATTTAGGAAATCGAAAATTTGTAAAATTAATGAAAAAATCAAAATTATCAAAAAACTTGAAAACTGAATATTGGGAGAATTTTAAATAAAATTTAGAAAACAGTCGAAATTTTCAGTCAAAATAATGGGATCAAAATTTTAGAGCCGAAATTTGTAAAAAATGTTAAAATGTTAAAATGTTGAAAAGATTAAAAAGATTTGAAAAAGGAAGTCACGTTTAGTTCTTGTAAAGGGTCAGAATTTTTTAAAAGAAAATGTTCTAAAAAAATCGTGATTGTCAAAATGGGCGAGGTTTTTATAGAAAGTACAAAAGGGTTAAATGTTTAAAGAGGGATCAAAATTTTGAAAAATTGGAAACACTGACATTTTCAAAAATTTTGATAATTTAAAAAATGGCACCATTTTGAAAAAACTCAAAATTCAATTTTCTTAAAAAAAGTCGAGATTGAAAAAATTTGAAAAATCTTCCGTCAACCTTTCGAAATGTTCAACATGTCAAAATTTTTAAAATGAAACGAAATTGTGGATAATTAACATTTCCAAAGAAGTCGAAAATTTAACAAAAAAAAACTAAAATTTTTGAATGAAAGTTGTGATACAATTAAAATTTTCAACAAATGTCGAAATTTTCTATTAAAAAAGGGGAAATTTTGGAAGCATTTTAAAAAAGTCCTTTGGACAAAAATTGCAAAATTTTCAGAAAAATTCGAAACGAGTTTTTGATCAAACTAACTAGACTAATTTCGAAATTAAAATTTAAAAAAAATTCGAAATTTTCTATAAAAAAATCTAAATTTTAAAAAAGAAATATCAATACACTTTGAAAAATAATTCAAATTAGCCAAAATTGGAAAATGTTTAGAAAATTTTGGTATCTTGCAAAAAATTTAGAGAGTATCTCTGAAAATGATAGCTTGGCTATCAAAACGCGTTAGAGCAACCTTTGTTGTGTTTTTTAATCTTTCGTGGTTTCAAGGGACAAGATTTATTTTTCAATTTTTAAGGATTTAAGGATTGAAATACAGAATTTGTCCCCTAAAATCAAGAAAAATTAAAAAACGCATCAAACGTTGCTCTAACGCGTTTGGACAGCCTAGCTGTCATGTTCAGAGAGATGTAGTATCTCTCTCGCGTTAGAGCAACGTTTGTTGTGTTTTTTAATCTTTCTTGGTTTCAGAGGATAAGTTCTGTATTTCAATTTTTGAAGGTAACCAAGGACCAGTCGGTTCCACCAAAAAAAAAAAGATTTAAGGCACTTGTAAAACAGCGTTTTCTTATTAAAAAAATGTATGAGTAAAGATTCTATTATTACGAATTGGTTGAACCCCACGTAACCAATTTTGATATTTTCTCTTAATTAAATACGAACTTCGAGGGGGAGCCCATTTAGAATTTATAATACAATGTCAACTTACCGGAAACATCTTGTTAACCTTCCATAAGGCCACTTATAAATTTTGACAGCGCCATCGACTGAACGTATTGTAAATTTGACTCTTAGATCTGTCCCTAAAATTGCTTTCCCTTGCCAACTACTATACAAACTTCGCAAAATTGCAGGCATCAGTACCCCGCAGTCGCATTATATTTGTGTGCACAAAATCGCCCCACAAGTGTTGCGTCTTCAACATAAATTTTGAGTGGAATATAAAATGTTGAAATTCGACCCTATTTAGTTGTCCATGAAAGGGATTCGCGCCGAACTTGATCGGTGAACATGTTTATAATTGAAAACTTGGGAGATCGTAGGATTTAATTAAATTGAAGAAAAGCAGTTAAGGAAAAGCTTCGCGTGGCTTGAGTTTATCTAAGTAACCTACTTATTGAGAATGCACCTGAAAGGACTTTTCCTTTGGAAAGTCCTTAGAGGAGCTTTTATAAAAGCATTAATCTTAATTAATTAGTAAATAGGAATAGTTTCATCATTAGGGGTTCGTGGGCGAGGCAAAATCTAACCTTACAACCAGTTTAATTGAATTGTGGGACATACAGGGTTCTAATTAATCCGTGTTTTCTCTGTTTTTACTGAAATAATTTCTGAAAGCAATTTTCCTCAAATGGTAAAATTTAGTGCGTTGAAATTGCATTCCTAATTGCCGTTTCAAGACATTAATTCCGGCCTTTATCTTTTTGCAGACGTGGTATTAGGCCCAAATTGGAATTTATTTTAGATTAGCTCTGTTTCTGGTTATATGTGTTGAAACACATAAGGCCCAAATGTTATAGTTAGATGGATGTCTACATGCACGCATATTAATTCGTGAACATCGAAAATGATCGCTCATTTCTTTCAGCATTTTTTATAAAAACGAAGAATGGAACTATATCATTTCAAATTTTCAAGAAAAAAATGGAAATTTCAATATTTTTTAACAGGTCAAAATTTTAAAAAAAGGTCGAAATTTTCTTAAAAAAAAATACGAAAATTCAAGAAAACAAAATTTTAGGTATTCAAAATACTCGAGAAGTCGAAATTAAAAAGAAATCCAGTAAATATCGAAACCTTCGAAAATAATCAAATTTTGGAAATTATGAACTTGGGTCTTGGAAAAGTTAAAATTTTGAAAAAAAACTTGGCGTGAAAACGTTTGAATTTTTAAAATATTTTTAAAACGTCAGTTAAAATTTTGAAAAAAAGTATTGTTAAAAATGTAAATTTTTAAAATAAGTCAAAATTTTGAGAAAATGTCAAGATTCCGAAAAAGCAAAAAACTCTGAAAACGAAAACTAGAAATGTTTAAGCACTTTAAAATGTTCAAAGTCAAAATTTGGAAAAACAAAAAATTTCAAGTATCCAAAATACTCGAGAAAACGAAATTTCAAAAAAAAAATCGAATGAATATCGGAACCTTCAAAAATATTTAACTTTTTCAAATTGATCAGCTAGACTTTCGGAAGTTAAAATTGTGAAAAAAAATTGGAGTGAAAACTTGGACTGAAAAAGGTAAAATTTTTTAAATATTTTTAAAATGTCAACTAAAATATTTGTTGTCTGTTTCATCTCAAAAATTCTTTACAAATGTTGCCCACTTCCAATTTTGTCGATTTGTTCTTTAATTTCGTTTCTTTCGAAATTTCATCTTTCGATCTTTTCAATCTTTTCAATCTTTCAACTGTTTTTGTAAAATTTCGATCTTCTTCGAAATTTTAACTTGTTTCTTTATTTTTTTAAAAAATTCCGAATTTTTCTGAAAACGCTTCAATTTTTGACTATTGAACTTTTTTTAATGTGCTATGATATCTCTTTTTTTTAATTTCAACTTTTTTTCTAGAAAATTTCGAATTTTTTTTTCA
This sequence comes from Dastarcus helophoroides, assembly GCA_028583605.1. Classification (NCBI taxonomy): domain Eukaryota; kingdom Metazoa; phylum Arthropoda; class Insecta; order Coleoptera; family Bothrideridae; genus Dastarcus; species Dastarcus helophoroides. The sequence goes on along the minus strand of CM053330.1, from coordinate 6,978,235 downwards.
AAATTTTAATTTCGAAACTAGTCCAACATTGATCAAATACTGCTTTCGAATTTTTCTAAAAATTTTGCAATATTTGCCCAAATTTGGACTTTTTTTATAATGTTTTTAAAATTTCCCCTTCCTTTAGACAATTTCGAAATTTTTTTAAAAATTTGGTATGAATATTTTTTGCCCAAAATTTTGTCTTTTTTGAAACATGTTCGACTTTTTCGAAAATGTCAACTATCCAAAATTTCAATTTTATTTCGAAAATTATGACTTTTTGAAAATTTCGAAAGTTAAACGGAAGATTTTTCAGTTTTTTTCAATGTCGACATTTTTTCAAAAATTTGGATTTTTAAACTACTTTTCAAGTTTTCTCCTTTTTAAAAATTTCGAATTTTTTTGAAAGTCTTTTTTTTATTTCCTGAATTTTTTGGAAATGTCGACTATTCCAAAGTAACCCCTCTTTAGACATTTTACCCCTTTTTAAAAAAAAATTATTTTCTATAAAAATTTCGCCATTTTCAAAATCACGATTTTTTTTTGAACTTTTTAACATTTTAACATGCTTTGCAAATTTTGGCCCTTTCGACTCTTTTTGAAAATTTCGACTGTTTTCTAATTTTTTTTTGAAAATGTTCCCACTTTTAGATTTTTCAAATTTTGTAATAATTTTGATTTTTTCATTAATTTTACAAACTTTCGATTTTTCAAATTTTGTAATAATTTTGATTTTTTCATTAATTTTACAAACTTTCGATTTTGAAAATTTCCATTTAAAAATTTTGGCTTCTTTAAATATTTTTCTGAAAAGTTGCAGTATTCAAAATTTCGACTTTTTTAAAAAATTCTGACTTTTTAAATAATTTTGGCTTTTCTTCAGTATTAAGACTTTTCTGAGATTCCAAAAATTTGATTGACCATGTTTCAAGTTGAAATTTACAAAAAAATCGAATAAATACCGAAATCTTCAACAATAATCAAATTTTTTAAAATATCAACTTAGACTTTCGAGAAGTCAGAATTGTAAAAAAAACTTGGAGTTGAAATTTTTAAAATATTTTTAAAATATTAGTCAAAATGTTGAGAAAAAGTATTATGCTGAAAACAGGAAATTTTCAAAGTCAAAATTTTAAGAAAATATCGATGAAATGGGAAATTTTGAAAACAGAAACTAGAAATCTTAGACACGTCAAACTTTTTAAAGAAATCGAAATTTGTAAAGAAAAATGACATTTTCAAAAAAGTAGAATTTTTCAATAAAAAGCTCAAATTTCCAAAGTTAAAAATTTTCAAATACATTTTTAAAATTTTTATAAAATTGAAAGTTTTCAATAAACTGAAGATTGCTTGTCGAAGCATTTATTAGCATTCGAGTTGGATATACCAAACTGACGAAATCTGACAAGATCGAAACCGGTATTTGGTTTCCAAACTTCGAATCTAATAAATATTCAAACCTATTGGTCTGTGCATTATAGAATCCTTGTCTTCTGGGAACTCTCCTAGAGAGCAACCGCTTCGCTAGGTGGCAGTGTTTCAACTGTTGGTAGTTCAGCAGCTACCTTACTATACACGCCTGGAGGGCTGCATGAATTTGTAGTCTAGGTTGCATTCTTCTTGCATACGACATTGTTGGCGATGGCCATAGTTTCTCTATGGACCAATAGGTGGTAGTACTAAAGAGTCACTCGCTTGACGCCTGTGAATGTTTTAGTACTTACTTGTCGGAGCATTTATTAGCATTCGAGTTGGATATACCAAACTGACGAGATCTAACAAGATCGAAACCGGTATTTGGTTTCCAAACTTCGAATCTAATAAATGTTCAAACCTATTGGTCTGTGCATTATAGAAACTGAAGATTATCAAAAAAAGTAGATATTTTATAATATGGTTAAAAATTTCAAAAAACATTTCAAAGAAGAAAAGAAAGAAGAAAGAAATGTCGACCTTTGAATAAAACGAAATTTTAAGGAAAAATTTACACATTTATTTGAAAGAATAATTCAAGAGAAATAAAATTTTGAAGTTAGGGTTCTCAAGCAAATTCGAATTATTTTAGGTATCTCAAAAATTAGAAGTGTCAATATTTTCAAAGAAAATTACAATTTTTGAAAGAATGAAAACAATCGAAATTTTGAAAAAGTGTCGAATTATCAATAAAGTTGAAGTTTAAAAAATCAAAATTTGCGATTAAAATTCGGCTTTTGAAATTTGCAACAAAGGTCAAAAATTTTGAAAAATATCAAAATTTTAATAAATTTTTGAAATTTTTAAAAAAAGTAGCTATTTTAGTAATGATTGTAAATTTCAAAAAGAGCCACATTTTAAAGAAATGTCGACCTTTAAATAAAATGAAATTTTAAAGAAAAGCTTACACATTTTTTTAAAAGAAAAATTTAAAAGAAACAAAATTTGAAATAGGATATTTAAGGAAATTCAAATTTTTGTAGATATCTCAAAAATGAAAAATGTCAATATTTTAAAAGAAAGTTAAAATTAAAAAAAATGGGGAATTAAAAAAACCATGAAAATTTTGGAAAAATGTCGAAATTTTCATTAAATTGAAGGTTTTCAAAAAACTGAAGATTTAAAAAAAAAGTAGATATTTTAAAATATAGTTAAAAATTTCAAAAAGAACCACATTTTAAAAAAAATGTCGAACTTTGAATAAAACGAAATTTTAAATAAAAATTTACACATTTTTTTGGAAGAATAATTTAAGAGAAATAAAATTTTGAAGTCGGAATTCTCAAAGAAATTCGAATTTTTTTAGATATCTCAAAAATTATAAATGTCAATATTTTCAAAGAAAGTTACAAGAATGAGGAATTTAAAAAACAATCGAAATTTTGAAAAAATGTTGAATTATCAATAAAGTTGAAATTTAAAAATCGAAAATTGCGATTAAATTCGATTTTTGAAATTTGCAACAAAGGTCGAGATGTTAAAAAATATCAAAATTTTAATAGATTTTCGAAATTTTATAAACAAGTAGATATTTTAAAAATGATTGAAAATTTCAAAAAGAGCCACATTTTGAAAAAATGTCGACCTTTAAATAAAATGAAATTTTAAAGAAAAGTTTACACATTTTTTTAAAAGAAAAATTTAAAAGAAATAAAATTTGGAAGTCATGATTTTCAAGGAAATTCGAATTTTTTTGGATGTCTCAAAAATGAAAAATTTCAGTATTTTCAAAGAAAGTTAAAATTAAAAAAAATGGAGAATTTAAAAAACAATGGAAATTTTGAAAAAGGTCGAAATTATCAATAAAATTGAAATTTAAAAAATCGAAGTTTTCGATTAAGTCTCGATTTGTGAAATTTGCAATAATACATTTTTGAAATTTTCAAAAAAGTAGATATTTTAAAGAATGATTGAAAATTTTAAAAAGAGCCACATTTTAAAGAAATGAACTCTGAAACGAAATTTAAACGAAGTCATTTTTTTAGAAAATTAATTTAAAAAATAATTATTTTTGAAATCAGAATTTTCAAAGATCTACGAAATTTTTAAAAATCTCGAAAATTAAAAAAGTCAATACTTTCAAAGAAAACTAAAATTTTGGAAAAAAGGGACTTTAAAGAGCAAAAGACAATTTTAAAAAATGTTCAAATTATCGATTAAGTTGAAACTTGAGAAAATATATCGAAATTTTCCATTAAATCTGAATTTTTGAATTTCAAACTTTACAAAAAAGTTAAACTTTTCAAAAAAGTGTAAACTTTTAAAACAGATAAAATTTTAAATAAGACCAACTTTTAAAAAAGTAATTGAATTTTTAAGAGAGCTTAGAATTAAAAAAAAAGTCAACTTTTGAAAATATGTTCTAATTCTGAAAATAAAATCGTGAGAAACGTTCAACCATTGAAAAAACTCGTAATTTAAAAAAACTGAAAACTTATGGCAAATAAATATTTTTTAAAAAAGTTGCAATTTTTGAAGTGAAAAAAAAAATTATGAACCGTAACAAAAATTTTTTAATAACGTCGAAATTTTGAAAAGTACAAATTTGAAGAAGATTGAATTTTTGAGAAAAATTTAGAAGCTTAAGTCCAGATTTTGAAACAAGAGTCCTAATTATGAAAAAAGGGCGTAGAAAAATTTCAACTAATCAAAAAACTCGTTATTTTTAAAAAAACTGAAAATTTAGGAACCGAAATTCTTATGAAAAGTTGGAATTTTCGAAGCCAAATTTAAAAAAAGCCAAAGTCTTAAACTGAAGCAAAAATTTTTCAATAATGTCGAAATTTTGAAAACTGGAAATTTTGAAAAAGTCAAAATTTTAAAAAAGCCAAAATTTTGAAAAAAGTTGAAATTTAGAAAAGAGTCAAAAATTTGAAGTAGGTAAAATTTATTGTAAAAAGTATAAATCTTTAAAAAACGAAATTATGAAAAAAATAGAAATTTTGGAAAAATCCAACCCTTCAAAAAGCTACGTTATCAAAAAAAAGTTGAAATGTGTCCAAATACATGGGTTCCCTTAAGAGCTCTTTGCGATCTTAAGGGGAGGCGCCCTACTCGTTGGAAAGCTCTATTATGAAGAATCAGCCTGCGAGCTCCTCCGTGAATTTGGGGCATTCACCAATATTCTGAAATAAGAGTGTTAAGGCGGTCGATATAAATCAAGGTATTATGGCGCATTTTACACCCTTTATAAAATCCAGACCTCAACTCTGTGGAAATATGTGGAAAACTGTCGTTAAGTAAATGCGAGTCAATTACGGACCATTAGAATTTAATACGATCTGATATGCCATTCGACAAATGGAAAATAAAAAGTTTACTGCCACCCGACACGACGTAAGAATAGGGACGTGTTGCTCGACGAGCAATAAAAAACGAGAAGGATTTCGAATGAAAAATTCCCACATTTATAAGTTTAAATCTTCTTAGAAAAAAAATCGCAAAACTGTACAAGAAGTAAATGTCATACTTCTACCCGTTCCCAACTTGAGTTTGAAGCATTAAAAAGATAAAACTTTTACCTAAACTAATCCATTATGTTCCTCAAATGCGGGGCCATTGTAAGAAAAATTTTGTCAATATTTATTTCGGAGGTTGTTGTCCAATTATCCCTAAAAGCGTAAACTTTGTAAATATTGTAACGCAATGTAAATAGATGAAATAGGATTTAGAATAGAATTACAGAAATTAGTAAATAAAAAAAAGTTTCTAGAAGGTTCTGATAAGGGGAAAACGGCCGCGATAACGAAACAAACGCCAGATAAGCGTTTCAGAAATTTCGGCATTCGATAAGCCTTATCTGCCGAAAATTCTGGAAGCCGGCCGCCAAAACTATAAAAAGGCGGTCAGCTTTCCCTCGAGTCAGTCAGTTAGAATCAGTGCAATTAGTGAGTTAGTAGAAGAGAGTTAATTGTAAATTATGGTGATCCAAGTTGAGTTCAGTAATAAAGTGGGTCTTATTCGATAAGTGTAATCAATCGAACCGATAAGCCCGTAACATCTGGTGTCAGAAGCGGAATTATTCGTGGATTGTGCTTTATTACTCGAAAAAAATTCGTGCCAGGTGCCGTAATTGACTTTATCTCGGATGTTTTAAACTGTTAAATAGTTATACGAGGCGCGTCAAGTAAAATCTTGAACATTCAGATACGCTTTATGGATACGAGATAAAAATCGGCCAAAATGGAACAACAAATGCAAGCGTTATTAGCAATGTTTAAAGACCAAGCAGAAGAAAGACGAAGAGAAAAAGAACAAGAGGAAGAACGAAGGCGACAAGAAAAAAAACAAGAGGAAGAACGAAGACGACAAGAAAAAGAACAAGAGGAAGAACGAAGACGACAAGACAAAGAAGAAAGACGACAAGAAAAAGAACAGGAGGAAGAACGAAGACGACAAGAAAAAGAACAGGAGGAAGAACGAAGACGACAAGAAAAAGAAGAAGAAGATCAGAAAAGGAATGCAGAAAAACAAGAATTGCATAGTCTACTAGCAAATATAACTGAAAAAATGAAAGAAGAAGTGAAAGAACAAATTACAGGAATGCGAGAAGAAATGCAAGAAGAGATTGGCGAAGTTAGGGAAGAAATTGGGGAAGTAAAGGAAAAATTCAACAGCAAGCTTCTTGATTTGGAAAATGCAACAAAGAGGGAGATCAGCAACATAAAAAACAACATGAAAAACTTGCTAAGTGGACAAAGCACACAACATGAATTCGAAAGTGTACCTGCTAGTTCTTCCCAAAAGGTAAAACCTCCGACCTATGACGGAAAAACATCCTTCCACACCTACAGAAAACAGTTCGAAGCTGCTGCTAAGGCCAATCAGTGGACGGAGGAAGCAAAGGCAACCTCATTAGTGGTATCCCTGCGCGGAGATGCTCTGGAATTACTCCGAACCCTATCGGATCAAGAACAAGCCAATTATGAAGATCTAGTTTAGAGGGGTTTAGAGCTGAGATTTGGGGATCAATATTTGCAGCAAGTTGTCCAGTCGCAGCTGCAAAAAAGTGGAGAAACGCTGCAAGAATTCGAGGCTGACGTTAGAAGATTGGCGTACATCGCCTATCCAACAGCACCAACCGACTTTCTGGAACTCCACGCAGTTAGGATCTTCATAGAAGGAATAAGAGACCCGGAAGTTCAGAGAGTGATACGCCTGTCAAACGTCCGAACATCAAGGGAGGCACTGAGTAGAGCTTTGGAGGTAGAAGCTGCTTACAAGGTTTCGGAGCCAGAGGCGTCACGGAGAATAAGGAAGGCCAACATCAAGGAGGTTGCGAATAACCCTGATCTTGCGAATATGAGCGCTAACATAAAGGAGGCGAACGCGAACATAAGTGCTAACATGGAGGAAATAAAGGCGAACATGAACGCTAGCATGAAGGATGTGAACGCGAGCATCAAAGAACTGCTGGGAGCTCTTAAAGGTCGATCCTGCAAAAGCATAACTTGTTACAGCTGTGGCAAACCGGGGCACTTCAAGAAGGATTGCAGGTCAACCCCCAAGAAGTCGACAAGCATCACAGTAAGAAAACAATACGTCGAGAAGAGGAACTCACTAGTTAATGTCAAGGAACCAATCGCCAAAACTCTTCCAATTAAACAGATAAAAAGGACCAAGGAGAGTTTGATGGTGGAAGCCAGCGTGAATGGAAGAAGTGTACAGGCAACAGTGGACCCAGGAGTCAAGGTTACTGTGGCACACGATACTCAAGCAATCTGTGACTGGCCAAAACCCAAAGATAAACATGAACTAAGGAAGTTTCTTGGGTTATGCACCTATTACAGGAGATTTGTGAAAGGCTTCGCCATCATCGCTGCGCCGTTACACCGACTAACTAAAGGAAGAATGCCTTATGTCTGGACTCCCGATTGTGATACCGCTTTTCGAAAACTGAAGTCCGCCTTGTGTACAAGCCCTATCTTGGCGTATCCTCAGCAGAATGGGAAGTTCGTGTTGGACACTGATGCCAGCAACGTCGGCATTGGGGCTGTGCTGTCCCAAGTTCAAGGCGGTGAAGAAAGAGTAATCGAGTATTACAGCAAGATCCTGACGAAGCCGGAGAGGAACTATTGCACCACCAGGAAGGAACTACTTGCGATAGTGAAGGCCATGGAACACTTTCACAAGTATTTGTACGGGCAAGAATTCCTCATCAGAACAGACCATTCGGCACTTTCTTGGTTACTCCGAATGAAGAACGCGGAGGGACAGACGGCTAGATGGTTAGAAAGGCTTCAGCAGTATCACATTAAGGTGCATCATCGACCGGGACGACAACATAACAACGCTGACACTTTGTCAAGAAGACCTTGTGGGGATTGCAAACATTGCAGATGAGTTGAGGACCATGAGGACATGGTGGATATAAGGGTCACTTCTGTCCAGCCAGAAGACGAATGGACTGTTGAAGGTCTTCGGGAGCTACAGAAGAGCGACGCTGACATCGGACCCACATTGGAATGGGAAGAAGCTGGAGACAGACCGGAATGGCAAGAAGTTTCCGACAGAAGTCCAGCTCTTAACAATTTGTGGGCTCAATGGAAATCCCTCCAGGTCGAGGACGGGGTACTGAAGAAAGCATGGGAAAGCGCTGATGGAAAGCGTGTCAACTTGCAGTTGGTGGTGCCTCAGGAGAAGATTCCACAGGTCTTGTGGGAGGTGCTCAATGGAACCTCTGGTGAACACCTAGGGATGAACAAGACCCTGGAGAAGGTTCGAAAACGGTTCTATTGGGTTAACTGCAGGGAGGACGTCGAGCGGTGGTGTCGGAAATGTGTCACCTGTGCTGCATCCAAGGGTCCCCGTACGAGAGCCAAAGGGGCCCTGAAGCAATATAATGTGGGAGCTCCATTTGAAAGAATTGCAATCGATGTGGCATGACCATTCCCAGCTTCAGACGATGAAAACAAGTACATCCTGGTGGCCATGGATTATTTCAGTAAATGGCCTGAAGCTTATGCCATCCCGAACCAGAAAGCCATACAGTCGCAAGGGTTCTTGTGGACAATTTCATCTGTCGATTTGGTGTTCCCTTGGAACTACACTCGGACCAGGGAAGGAACTTTGAATCGGAGGTTTTCCAAGAGGTGTGTCGTCTTCTTGGAATAAGGAAAACTCGAACAACACCTCTTCATCCACAGTCTGACGGAATGGTGGAGAGATTTAACAGGACCTTAGAGGAACATCTTTCGAAGGTCGTTTCCAAACATCAGACAGACTGGGATCGACATCTACTACTGTTTCTGATGGCCTATCGCGCGTCAACTCATGAAACTTCAAGTCAGACTCCGGCAAAAGTGATCTTCGGGAGGGAACTACGGCTTCCGTGTGACTTGGTGTTTGGATCACCAAGGGAGATCCCCAGGGAGACGATGGGTTTCGTAGACGACTTGAGGGAAGCGATATTGGAGACGCATGCCCTTGTGCGGACGAAGATCAACTTGGCGACGGACCGGATGAAGGCCAGGTATGACGTGAATGCCAATCATGGTGGTTTCAGTGAGGGCGAATTGGTATGGCTATACAACCCTCAGCGAAAGAAAGGAGTTTCGCCAAAGTTTACGCCATCTTGGGAAGGGCCGTACAAAGTGCTGAAGAGGATCAACGACTTGGTATACAGGATCCAGCGTAGCTCCAGGAGTAAAATGAAAGTGGTACACCTGAACAGACTATGCAAATTTAGTGGCGAAGTGACTGATTGGAACTGATCGGGACGATCATTGCTAAGGGGGAGGCAGTGTAACGCAATGTAAATAGATGAAATAGGATTTAGAATAGAATTACAGAATTTAGTAAATAAAAAAAAGTTTCTAGAAGGTTCTGATAAGGGAAAAGCGGCCGCGATAACGAAACAAACGCCAGATAAGCGTTCTAGAAATGTCGGCATTCGATAAGCCTTATCTGCCGAAAATTCTGGAAGCCGGCCGCCAAAACTATAAAAAGGCGGTCAGCTTTCCCTCGAGTCAGTCAGTTAGAATCAGTGCAATTAGTGAGTTAGTAGAAGTGAGTTAATTGTAAATTGTGGTGATCCAAGTTGAGTTCAGTAATAAAGTGGGTCTTATTCGATAAGTGTAATCAATCGAACCGAACTGAAAATTGCAGAGTTTGTCGTCTTACGACGAACACATGCTAATGAAATGTCATTTTTTTAAGTGGAAACTATTTTAAGTCCCCTTGGCTAAAAATGAGTAAAAATTGAGAAATAAGTTTACATCATCTTAGATTTATGTAACATCGAAACCTCTACATTCTGATTTTTTCTTCCTAATAATCAAGGTTGACTTAACTTGGCGTAATTTCGACTTTTCTGATAATTTTGCGATTCATTTAATAATATTTTTCCAAATTTTTTTTGGTTGTTTTGAAAATTTGACTCAAAATATTCCAATTTTTTGATATTTCGACATTTTTACAAAATTTGAACTACTGGTAAAATTTCAGACTATTTCTCAAATTTTTTTGTTTTTGACTCTTATTTGTTTCGAGATTTTTGCCATTTTTTTAAGTATCTCGAATATTTCGCTTTTTTCCAAACTTCTAAGAATTTTACAAATTTTTTAAAATCTCGAAATTTTTCAAAATGTTTGCTATTTTTCTAAATTTAAACTATTTTTCAAAATGTTTGCTATTTTTCTAAATTTAGACTATTTTTTAAAATTCGGTTGTTTTTATTTCAGATTTATTTAGAAACTTTGCCGTTTTTCCAAATTTTCAATTTTTTTTTTGGAAATGTTGGCCCTTTCAAAATTTTAATTTTTCTTGAAAAGAATAACTTATTTTTGTAAATTTAAATTTTCTGCGAGAATTGTGACTATTTTCAAAATTTTCGACTTTTTTTTGTCGAAGTTTTGTCCTAAATCTTGGACATTTCGACTTTTTTCGACTTATTGACTTTTTTTGAAAATTTTAACTCGTTTTAAAGCTGTATTAAGATTTTGGTTTTTTTTTCATAATTTCTGTTTTTATTAAAATATTCTTTTCTAGAAATTTTATCTTTTTGGAAAGTTTCCATTTCGGTACTTTAAATTTTTTTGAATATTTTCACTTCATCTTGAAGTTTTAAATTAAATTTTAAAAATTTTTAACCTTATCCATATTTTTGATGTTATTTTTAAAAATTTTGACCTTTTTTTAAAATGTTCATCTTGTTATTGCAAATGTACACCTTTTTTTCAATTATGACTAAAAATTTAAGCTCTTTTACAAAGCGGACTGTTTTTAAATTTGATTATTTTTGAATATCTTTAGTTTTGAAAAATTGAATTTTTTTTGGAAATTTTGATGTTAGAAAACACTGACCCTCTTAAATTCTCAGTTTATTTTTTCTAAATTTTTTCTCTTTTCAGAATTTGGGCTTTATTTGAAAATTTTGGCTTTCTAAAATTGACGATTTCTTGAAAGATCAGACTTTTCGATTTTTAAAAATTGAAATTCAAATCTTGTCCCCTGACACCAGTAAAGATTAAAAAACACAACAAAGGTTCAGTTTCGATAGCCAAGCTATCATCTCAGAGAGATACTCAAGAGAGATACTCATTTTTATTGAATATCATTACTATGAACATTACTTTACATTTTGAAAATTTAGAATTTGCAATTTTTTTTATTTCACTTTTCCAAATTTTTAGTTATTTTGTAAATTTTAACCCTTTCACAACTTCGCCCTTTTTTAAGACATCGATTTATTTTCGAATTGTTTGAAAATTTGTACACAAAATTTAAATCCTTTTTCCAGATTTTTACTTCGTTTTTAAATTTTGATTTCCTTTTAAATCTTGCATTTTTGAAAAAGCCATCTTTTTTTTCAAATATCCAATTTTTGGAAAATTTTTATTTTTTTGTAACTTTTCACTATTTCTCGAAGTTTACACCTTTTTTGAAAATTTCGACTTTTTTTTCAAAATATTCGATTTTTTTTCAAATATTTCGACTGTTTCTCGAAGTTTCAAATTTTATCTACTAAATTAGGATTTTATAAAAATGGCGATTTTTTTGAAAGATCGGATTTTTCGGTTTTTATTGAAAATGGTGACTTTCTTTAACATTTCAACTTTATGTTTTGAAAATTTCAAATTTTTAATTTTTTTTAATTCACTTTTTCAAATTTCAAATTATTTTGTAAATTTCAACCCTTTCGAAACTTCGCCCCTTTTCAAGATTTCGATTTATTTTCGAATTTTTTGGAAATTTTTACACAAAATTTTGAACTTTTTTCCAGCTTTTTATTTCGTTTTCAAATTTTAAATTCTGTTTAAAAATTTTTGAAAAATTTAAAACCCGTAATCATTTTCAAAGGAATTCAAATTTTTCAGAAAACAATGTTTATAAAAATTGATTTCAAAATTTAATTTTAGAATTTTAGAATTTCTTAAAAAATGTTTAGATTCAAAAAATGTTTAGGTTCAAAAAACTTTCGAAGTTTCAAAACATTTTTAGGATTTTCAAAAATAGATAATTGTTCAAAATTTAAAAAAAAACAAATTTAAAAGAATCTGGAAAAAATGAAAAAATTAAAGTAAAATTTTAAGAAATGTTAAATGAAAATGAAAATTTAAAAAAAAATCATAATTTTTAAAATCGATTCCTATAATAATAAAAAATCGAAATATTGGAAAATGGTTAAAAAAGGGAACTGAAAGAAAATCAAAAGTTGTTAAAAATATCCAAAAATATAATAAGTGGCGCAATTTTGATAAAAAATTGAAATTTGAAAAAACAAATTTCAAAATAATTCGAAAAATTTTGAAAAAGTTTCAAATTTTCCAAAAAGTCAAAAATTGAAATACCATAAATTTTGAAACGAGGCCGAAATTTAAACCACGCTCTCTTGCCTTACCACCATTGCGTTACCAAATTAAAGCCGAAATTTTGAGTTTAAAACCTAAATGTTTATTTAAAAAAAGAATTTGTGAAAAGACCAAATATGCAATGATCACCTGCTAAAATTTGGATAAATTCGTATGGAGACACATTCCATAACTTCAGCTCTCAACGCGTACAAGTAACTTTAAATACAATCGTGTGCAATACGTTGGATATATTTTCGTGGTTTTTAATGTCCATTTTTACCACGTTAGAGGCTGATTTTGACAAACTTTCTCTTAGGGTTCACCTACGTATTATGGCAAGCATTTGCATGAAATTTCATTCTTTTAGATCAGGCCAAACTTTTATACTTAAAGGGTTACTTATTCTGTAAAAGGCGGGAAACTATGAATATCGGCAACCAATTTCAGGATTTCTCAAATTTTTCGTAGCGCAGCAACTTTAAATTTAAGTGAAAACAAATTGTTCAAGCGAATTTGTCATTGGTCAATCTGACCCTGTTAGAATCAAGATTAAATATTGAGAGTCTGGAAACTAATTTATTGTCCTTGAAGTGATAATTGCAACAAGAAATCTACATTTGAAACACCTTTGTATTTCAGCAACGCGTAATACTTTCAAAAGAAAAAAATACGAATCAGATTTAAAGAGGAATTTCGTTAAAAAATAATTTGTTTATACTAGTCTCTGGTTTATGCATTTCATCTTTCATTAAGCCACTAAAAGCCACGACCTAGTTTTAGTGGTTTTATTGTTTTACAATTTGGCTGTAAGCCGGGCATGGGAATCGAACCCTCGATCCTGGTTTCAATCGGTGTTCCACCGCTTTCCTCATATCGCTTTTCCATGTTTTCGGTGTCAGATTCCCAAACTTGTAAATTTCCTTTTTCCCTAAAACTAAATTTTTATCGTCTGTTGTCCCTAGATGTATCGTTGTCAAGCTAAATTGAATTCCACGTGTTAACTTGCACTCGATCAATCACCGATTTTATTACTTTTATGGAACGTCGCAGCTTTTGGTATTCATATCATTAACGCTTAAAGTAAAGGATGTTAACACTTATTTGATTCAGCTGACTCGTCTGGGCGATACAGGAGAGGCGAATAGTCCTAACATATGTACTTGCCAAGAAGAAGGAAATAAAATATCTCCTCGGACGTTCCACATTATCCTTATTTATTGCTTTGGTTATGTGTCGTAAAAGTGCGGCTTGGAACACACATCACCCGGGAAATTCCACACTAGATGCCGACCACGCTTTCCCGATACTTTGCCCTCTCACTAGAATGTACAATTTTTCCCTGGCAATTTTACTTCTCATCTTGTCATCTTGGGCGACTTTTTTTAATCGATTCAAGCGAAACTCGAACCTAAAAGGCCATAATTTCCCATCAAAATGTAGGAAACATCCTTTCTCCAAGCGCAGACCAAGCGCAGACATATACCCTTAATCCTGTAGTACGGCTCTCGGTGTTCGCCCCAAAGTGCCCTTAATACAATATACGATTTATCCAGGACAATCTTGGGCAGTTTTTATTCGATTTTTTAGTTCGACTCAAACGAAACCAAGCTTAAAATAGCTACAATTCTTCTACGGTTTTTCCAGCGTAGCGTTTTCCTATTAAATAAATGTCGAAACATTTTTAAATGTTGGGAACACCTCCGAAAGCGGTTTCGGTGGTCTTTTTCGGTGATGAATTAAATTACGTTGACTTTAGATCGAATTACGTCGGTTATAAAAATATAATTGTTTTAGAAACGATTCAAAATAGTTGTGAAAAATAAGTGCACTGAGCGTGTTTGTTTTTAATCGAAATTCACCGACTTCATTGTTAATAATACACTCTTTCCCAGAATCGAAATAAACAATATTTATCTATCAGGAAAGCAGGTGGGTGTGCAATGAAAGAGAATCTGACTAGCCAGTTTTATTTATCATGAATTGAAAGTAGTAAATATTTGGAATTAGTGAAAATGTAAATGGAGTATTATATCATCGATAAATCCCATTTTTTAAATTGTGGAAATAAATAATATAAAAGGCAAATACCACTCACTCACTCATCAACAAATCTTTAAAATTATTAAAATTAAGAACTTGACATTTCGTATTCAGGTTCTTTATATGACGTTGGCATCCGCTAAAGAAAAGTTTTTTGAAATTCAACCCCCAAAGGTATTACAGAGGAGGTCAAATTTTATATGAAAATCACCTTACGGCAAGTGGCTATGTCATGCAAGTAATCAAAAGAAAATTTTAAAAAAATTATCATATTAGGTATAAAAAATTATCGTTTAAAAAACTATAGAAGTTAAGAGTTCTTGAAGTCAAGATCTAAAAATTAGACACTTGAAGCTACAATTTGCTTAATTTTTTTCTTTGAGTAGTAGATTTTGAAAATCATTCAATTTGAAACTTTCTATATATTTATATCTATGCCTAGTCTATTGATATAGAAAGCAAATTTTGATGATACGAGCTTATTAGAGATTAATAATAAACGATGAAACATAATCATGAAAAATTGTTTTCGATTTTTGCATCAGATCGGGCGGAAAATTTCAAAATCCGCGGCAGTCGCCCACGCTGAATTACGACCACGATATTTCCTGCGAAATGCTGCGAAAAAGCTGCGATGAATGACAACAGTAAACTAATAGTGATTTAGTGAAAACCGCATATGTGAAAAATTGGCGTTCTATTTGATAAATGTCATTTCCCCTTTACAATTCATCGAAATTGAGCAGCATTTTTCATTCGCTTTAGTCAACATGAAAGGAAATCTGTTTTGTGGGAATTGTTCTAGTATAGTTTTTCTACGTGTAAACTGAACCTTATTGTAGAATACAACATATGCTATTGGCTTAAGAAAGAATATTAATCACGTGTTTAAATTCACGTGGTTTAAACGAATGATTTGTTTTGTATTTCGCATTGTTCTCAAGAGTGATGAAGTTTATTATTTTTCTTTAACTATCCAATGTGTTAAATTTAAAAAAAGAAGTAAAAATAGGAAACGTTATTTCGAAAAAATCGATATTTTGGGATGAAAGCAAAAATTTCGAACAAATAAGAATCCGGGCAGTCAGGGGAATTGCTGACATAAGTGAAAACTTAAAACTTGATAATAAGAGTGGTTTTTCTTTAATTTTAAATTAATTGTTTAGTACCAAAGATCAAAATTTTATAATTTGTAAATTAATTCTATCATATTCTCCCTTGTTGTACAACAGTTGTACTCACCGTTGTAATGCATAGTGATTCTACAATTAAACAATTAAGGTAATCATCAGCCTTGAAGCACTTTGTGTACCTTGTTTAGATGGAGGTTGATTGAAAGTTGAGTTACTTTGACTTAATATTTGCTTATAAGCTGCTTTAGTCATGTATGTTTCTTTTCCAAATATATTTATTTTTCCAATTTTTATCACAACTTCATGATATTTTATAGTTCATATTTCTTTATATTGATTATTGATTATTGATAGCTTATGCAAATGTCAGTAGTCATGACTATTAACTATCAAGTGGTTTCAACGTTGCCGCTGCAAAAGGGCGTCTTATTGTCTTATTTTCAATTACGATATTTAATTTATTTAATGATTTCCTAATATTAAATGGTGGTATTGTGATCTCACTACTCTTTTTTAGTCATTTGCTTCTATATTATTTTTAAAATCGTACATTGGAACAACTTTTTATGTTTTTCTTAACTTACATTAGTAATTATAATATAAATAAACGATTATGGTGATAATAATGGCTTAGAAAAGTATTTATTGCAAAATTAATAAGAGTTACATTTCCTATAACAATTTTTTTCTACTGAGACTATTATTTGCGTTTTGCTAGGTTTGGGACTATCCCGTCCTAATCTGCTTATACCTAATTAAAATTCATTTTTTTGTCATTCACTAGTGTAGCTTAGCTGTTTAAGGCAGCAGATTTTACTTCATAGATCCGAGAGGTAACTCTCAACGTTGGTGCATGTTGGTAACGCAAAATAGCGTGATGGTAACGCAAAATAACGTGATGGTGAGGCAAAATCATAATTTTTCTCCCTACCTAAAATCGCCTAGTGCTCCTAAAGAAGTGTTCACCTTTAAAAAGATCCGTTTCTTAACGCTTTTCTCAAATTTCAAGCATAATAATAAAACTTTCAATTATTTTCTTAAAAAATGACCCCGAAAACAAAAATTTTTGGATTAAATTTAAACTTCCAGAAAATTAAAATATAGAATCCAGAAATGACAAACTTTGAAATTTTTAAAAAATACTATTTAAAGTTTGATATAAAAAAGTTTTCTTTGAAGTTAAAATATCGAGGTTTCAGCCAAAATGTCAAGTTCAGTATAGACAAATTTTGAAAAATTTTTTTTAGAAATTTTCGAAAAATGTTTTTTAAAACTTTAAGCTAAGGTTGAAACGTGGAATTGCGAAATTTCGGGAAAAAACTTCGAAATGTTAATAATAAACTTTTTAGAATTTTAAGAAAAATGTTTTCCAAAACTTTAAGCTAAGGTTGGAACTTGGAATTGCGAAATTTCGGGAAAATCACTTCGAAATATTTAAAAGTAAACATTTGTTCTACTTACCTTAAAATCCTAATTTTTAATTTAAAGAAAAGGTTTTCACTTTAAAATCAAAATAATTATATTGTTTAGAGTCAAAGTAAAGTAAAAATTTTGAACTAAAACCCGTAGTTTCCAAATTAATGTAATAACGTTGTAAATTTTGTAATTTCCAAAAGAAATTGTGAAAATTTCGAGCTCGCAATCGAGTTGTTATTTTTTAAGCTTGTAATTTCTAATTGAAAATCGAAATCTTGTTTTAAAGTTGAAAAAATAATTATTCGAAACTCGTAATTGAAGAACATTTCGAATGTTGTCTACTGTTGGAAGTTCTTGTGAAAATTATTTCAGAAAAAATTCCTGAAATTTCGAGTTTAAATATTTCCAGTTTAAAGTTAACTTCAGAATATTCAGAAAAATCTAAATTTCGAGAAAAATTTTAAATTTGCATAATAAATCGAATGTCAACGGTGTTACGATCGGTGCACATCGTTGATAGTGCCACGTGTCAGCGTGCCCATTCAAAATGTTTCATAAGCTCTCTTTTTTTTTAGACCATTTCACTCGACTGTTAAGCAACATGAAATACAATCCGTTTTAGACCAAACATTCTATTAAATCCCCTCTATAAAGCAAATACGATTATTGGAAACTGATTATCTAACTGAATTGCACCGAAAGGAAGTCAATCACGCAACAAGACCCGTTCCGGCGCATCCACCCTTTTGTCCCAATCAGTAGATTTTTTCAGATTCGGTGTTATTGTTAATTTTGTGTTCTTACAACGACCTAAACATCCCAAATACTCTATACAGTTGCAGTGAAACAAAAGTAATAATTGGTAATCCAGATTTTGAGAAAAGAAAATTAGGCAATCTGAGGACTGCTGACAGAAGTGAATACTTAAAACTAAGGAATAAGAGTGGTTTTTGTTTAGGTTTCAATTTAATTGCAGTACCAAAAATTGAAATTTCGTAATTTGTCGTCGTGTTATCGTCATATGCGCTCTTGTTGTGCAAATTTCTATTGGCGATTCGAATTAAAAGTTCGCGCCAACTATCAGCTGATCGCAAGTAGGTCGCTTGCTTATAACCTATCTTAAAAGCTATAATATGTATGTAAAAATTAGACATTTTCTATGAATATTTTCTTATTTTGCCAAGCAGTTTTTATAATGTTCAAATAATTATATGTATATTAAGAGGACAATAACTAAGGTAATTAATACAAGCCGACTGTTTATCCAAATTATAATGGATTCGGGGAAAAAGCTTTTATGTTTTGGAATAGGGGCGAGATAGATTGCAGTGCATAAGCATCTTAATCTTGTTTTTACAGCTCAACTTCTGTATGGAATAATTGTTAAAAGGTAAATTTATCATTATAGCCTCAATCCTCAGGAATATTATTTTAATTTACTAGAACAGTTTAACATTCTAAAAGTTGTAAGTGACGAATCAGTTAAAAGATAATGTAACATTTCTTGAAGTCGTAAGTTATTTGAAAAGAACTAAATAATTTCTTAGAAGGCGTAGTAATACTTAACACTAGTTAATTTTGTTGTTCAGTTAAAGATAGAAAATATTTTTAGGGGAAAGGCTTCTGAATGGAAGTCATGTTTATTATTGATGTATAAAAGAAGAAAATGGAGAAAATTTAAAATAAAGTAATAAGGTTTGAATTGCACATTACATCGAATAAAATTCCTTTACGATAGCATCCACCTATTCCTAACTACTGAATTAAATTACTACTTTCAAAAATTGTTTATCTGATGCTTTAGCCCCCCCCCATGTCTTACTGATAAAATAAAAGTGATAATCACCACTAATAAACTGTATTAACAATAAATGCCACAATAAATATTAAGAAGTCTACAATATTTTGACAAGTGACTGATATGACTAGACCAAGGTTCGTTTTTTAGCACCGTAATCAGCCAAGAAGGATTCATTTCAGTGATGAATTTTAAAATTTGGTTACCCTTACCATTTTGATTCTGCAGCATAGACATGTTGCTGCTTAAATTAGAATTTAAGTACATTCTGGAATACTTCTAATGTTTGGAAATTATTTAAAACATTAGCCACATAGTTATGGTATCGTAAATGTCCTTCTTGAAGAGAAACGGAATAGCTGGCTGTAAAACTATGATTAAAATTGATAACATTTAGTAAAATTAATCATTAACTGTCTCAACAATAGAAATGTTACGGAAGAGAAATAATAGCACTGTATATGAAATATCATGTTTTTTAGTTTCATAAACAAAGAAGGTTAGCAAGAGCCTTCTAAATATTTTCTCTTGTATATTTTTGTGTAATGCAGCCATAAACAATGCCAAAAATCTTTAATTTGCTTTTTATTTGATTTGAAGTAAATTCCATATTCTACAATAATGAATAACTAAATTTAAAAAGTCTATAAATATAGGTAGGTATAAACAAATGTCTCCAACTACTTTAGGTACTTAGGTACAAACTAATCAAACCATTAACTTCTGATTCTAACATCAACTAACCGAAAATTGAACGCCTGTTATGGCTACATTCACAAAGCAAACGGTATATCAAAATGTAAACAAACCTGTGACCTACAAGCAGTAGTTATATTTGTCGCCACCAGAGGGAGTGATCCTTAGCTGGAAATGCCAATAGTGCTAACTGCAGCGTAATCCTGTGAAACTGCAGAGTAATCCTATAAGTAAATAATCAAAATAACAATCGATATTAATGTAACTATTTACCTTGTTTAGATAGAGAGGTTGATTGGCATTACAAGTTAGGTTAGTTTGGCTAAATATTAGCATGTAAACTGCTTCAATCATGCATGTTTCTTTTATATGTACATATTTTTTTCCATTTTTTAACAACTTCATGATATTTAATAGTAATTCATTTTAGTTTATTATACGTATCAGAAGCAGTTTTATTTCAACTTTAAGGACTCATTTTTTTTTCAATAAATCAGTTAAAAAAAGTCTTTCAATATTTCATTTCTTTCCAAAATATTTCGCATTGTTAGCGATTTTACATTAACATTCCTATGCATTTCGTTATTGACTTTGGCCGTTTCATGCGAGAAAGCAAATCATTCGGGCTTGCAGAGTCGAAAGTATTACTTGGTTACTTTGATGCTTTCATCTTCCAGGCATAACCTATATAATGTTTTGATTGTCTTAATCCCCGATTGCAAGTCGCATTATCTAGCGATATTAAAGTATCTTGAAGACAGTGGCAGCTCAAAAAGGTCCTAAATTATGATTTGAAAATACTTTTTCATCCTAAATATACCAGAAAATTTTTAATCCCGAATTTGTTTAATGACTATTTTTCCAACCATCTCTTAAAATGAATGACGTGACTTAAACATCCTGTGTATTCCATTTTCCCCTAAAGGATTTGGTTACTTTACCTTAAAGTGTTATATTTAAAGTAGTTCACCGGTCAATTGTTTTTCTGTAGGTTTTCTTAAAATTTCTGCCAGATGTAACTCACAGCGTCACCTGCTAGCTTGCAAAATTAAAAAACCGTGCCAGTGCTGAAGCTGGGATATTTAATGTCAAACTTACAATTTTTAACATGTAAGGTATTGGTGAAGAAGCTTTTCCAAGATATTTTAATTTATTACGGCGACATATTTTTATAGATTTTAATAAAAAAGCAATATATTATGTAGGACGCTATTATAAATAAAATAGTAAAATATGAGAATTTTTATCGGTGCCATTTTTGCGTAATCACAATTTAAAATTAGGTATCTCATGGAAAATTTCGATGCTACACTCCGCATGTTAGGGAAACATCTTAAAGTAATTGAAATACAAATTTTGTCCCCTGAAGCCAAGAAAGATTAAAAAACACAACAAAGGTTGCTCTAACGCTGATAGCCAAGCTTTAACCTTCAGAGAGATACTAGTGGTAGTAGTATCTCTCTGAAGATGATAGCTTAGCTATCGGAACGCGTTATAGTAACCTTTGTTGTGTTTTTTAATCTTGCTTGGTTTCAGGGGACAAGATTTGTATTTCAATTTTGGAAGATAACCAAGGACTAGTTCGTTTCCCCAAAAATAAAATTCGACTTTGAAAATTTTATTTTTTTTAAATTTCAACTTTTTGGGTATTTTTAAGATCTCGTCTTCTTTTTTCAAAAAATATGCTTCAAAGTTTCGACTTTTTTAAAATTGTAACTCTCAAAATTCAACATTTTCTAACACTGATTTTTTTAATTTGTGTTCTTATTTGAAAAGTTAGATCTTCTGTGAGCTTTTCTACCTTTTTTTTAAGTTTTCATTTTATTAAATTTCGCTTTTCTAGGCACTTTTATTGTTTAAAAATAAATATTTTTCTTGCATTTTTATCAATATATACCATTTATAAATACTTTGAATCCTTCTGGCTTGTTACATTTTTTTCAATTTCAAGTTTTTTATTCAAAATTATTGATTTTAGGAAAAATGACATGAATTTTGAAATTTTCCAAAAAAGTCACTTTTAAAAACGAGTCGAATTTTGGAATAAAATGCAAACTTGAGGAAAAAAACGAATTCTGAAAAAATAATCGAAAATCATAAAAAAAAAGATGAGTTTCTAACAAATGAACAAAATTTTGAAAAAAAATAGAAAATTTTTAAAAATTATCAGAAAATTAAATTTAGAAAATATAGTCAAATTTGAGAATAACTGAATTTTGAACTAAAAATCGATATTTAAAAAAAAAAATTTCGAAGAAGTTGAGATTTCTAGTAATGGATATGATGTTACCATAAAAGTCGAAATTTTCAAAATATAATTTTTGAGAAAAATGTCAAAACTTCGAGAATTTCAGTTTCAGTTTTCTCTTTCAGTTTTCAATTTTCAGTTTGCAGTTTTCAGTTTTCAGTTTTCACCCTTCAGTTTTCAGTTTTCGGTTTTCAGTTTCAGTTTCAGTTTCAGTTTCAGTTTTAGTTTTCAGTTTCAGTTTCAGTTTTCAGTTTCAGTTTTCAGTTTCAGTTTTCAGTTTCAGTTTTCAGTTTCAGTTTTCAGTTTCAGTTTTCAGTTTTCAGTTTTCAATTTTCAGTTTGCAGTTTTCAGTTTTCAGTTTTCACCCTTCAGTTTTCAGTTTTCGGTTTTCAGTTTCAGTTTCAGTTTCAGTTTTAGTTTTCAGTTTTAGTTTTCAGTTTCAGTTTCAGTTTCAGTTTTCAGTTTCAGTTTTCAGTTTCAGTTTTCAGTTTTCAGTTTTCAGTTTTCAGTTTTCAATTTTCAGTTTGCAGTTTTCAGTTTTCAGTTTTCACCCTTCAGTTTTCAGTTTTCGGTTTTCAGTTTCAGTTTCAGTTTTAGTTTTCAGTTTTAGTTTTCAGTTTCAGTTTCAGTTTCAGTTTCAGTTTCAGTTTCAGTTTTCAGTTTTCAGTTTTCAGTTTCAGTTTTCAGTTTCAGTTTCAGTTTTCAGTTTCAGTTTTCAGTTTCAGTTTTCAGTTTCAGTTTCAGTTTTCAGTTTCAGTTTTCAGTTTCAGTTTCAGTTTCAGTTTTCAGTTTCAGTTTCAGTTTTCAGTTTCAGTTTTCAGTTTCAGTTTTCAGTTTCAGTTTTCAGTTTCAGTTTTCAGTTTCAGTTTTCAGTTTCAGTTTTCAGTTTCAGTTTTCAGTTTCAGTTTTCAGTTTCAGTTTTCAGTTTCAGTTTTCAGTTTCAGTTTTCAGTTTCAGTTTCAGTTTCAGTTTTCAGTTTCAGTTTTCAGTTTCAGTTTTCAGTTTCAGTTTTCAGTTTCAGTTTTCAGTTTCAGTTTTCAGTTTCAGTTTTCAGTTTCAGTTTTCAGTTTCAGTTTTCAGTTTCAGTTTTCAGTTTCAGTTTTCAGTTTCAGTTTTCAGTTTCAGTTTTCAGTTTCAGTTTTCAGTTTCAGTTTTCAGTTTCAGTTTTCAGTTTCAGTTTTCAGTTTCAGTTTTCAGTTTCAGTTTTCAGTTTCAGTTTTCAGTTTCAGTTTTCAGTTTCAGTTTTCAGTTTCAGTTTTCAGTTTCAGTTTTCAGTTTCAGTTGTCTGCTTTAATTTTCAGCATCAGTTTCAGTTTTTAGTTTCAGTTTTCAGTTTCAGTTTTATGTTTCAGTTTTCAATTTTATTTTTTAGTTTCAGTTTTGAGTTTCAGTTTCAGTTTTCAGTTTCAGTTTTCAGCTTTAATTTTCAGCTTCAGTTTACAGTTTCAGTTTTCAATTTTAGTTTTTAGTTTTAGTTTTTAGTTACGGTTTCAGTTTTCAATTTTAAGTTTCAATTTTCAGTTGTAGCAAAATCTTAAAGTAATGTCAACATAGCAGCTAGATACCTTTGGCGAAAGCCCTGAAGTTTAAATTTTTCCTACAGTGCAGTGTTGTCTGCTTAGAAAACTTACTACTTGGAGATGTGTATTATTGTAGCCACACGTACAATCTGTGCTAAAAATCAAGTGGTGATGTCAGTCTTTCTATGCGCAGCGCAGATCTATTGTTCCAAAAACTTTTAGTTGCGATTACTGCCGTTGAGCTACATTAAATGGGCATATTTTTCATTTATTTGTTGGATCTTTTGTGAAACTATGAAATCGTTTGACAATGTTCGTTTCAATCACCATGGGCGTAGGCAAGATTTGCTTCAGAGGAGGCAACACTCAATTTGAAAATTTAATCACCAACAAAGCCGATGCAATTTGCATACTTTCGTTGCAAATATTTGAAATTCGAAATTTTTAAATTTAATAATAATAGTAGCTTATAAAAATATTTGTTTCCAACTTATCACTTTTTTATTTAAATTTTAATATAATTATTGAGATTTCCTGAAGAAAGTTAAATTTAAAATAAAATATCTTTTCCTGAAATTTCTCCTCCAAAACTTTATTCTGCTTTTTTTAACGTTTTAAGAAACAAACCGAACTTCTAACAAAATGACAAACTTCGACGGAAGAATCGAAATTATTACGTTTTATTTAAAGATTAATATGGCTGTACCTTCGCCAAAAAAATTGAGATTTCCAAAAAATATTTCGCTTGATTTTCCAAAGAAATCTCTCCGAAATTATAATTTTTTTATTAAAACTTCGATATATTTTTAAAGAAATAAATTAGAGAGATATTCAAAATTTCAAAAAAAAGTGGAATTTTAGTGAAGAACTTAGAATTTTTGAAAACCGAAAATAGCGAATATTCGAAATTTCAAATCTCCAAAGAAAATATGTTCGATTTTCCAAAGCAGAGTCTCCGAAATTATTATTATTTTTATTAAAACTTCGATCTGGTGCTAAAGAAATAAATAAATTACAGAAAAATATTTAAAATTTCAAGAAAAAATGAATTTTAGGAAGGAATTTAAAATTTTTGAAAACAAAAAATTACAAATATTCGAAATTTCAAATTTCCAATAACGAATCAAATCTTAAAAAAATATTAGAATTTTAACAATAAAAAAGTCGTGCAGTGCCAACAGGCCACATTTAAGTAAATACGCAAAATTTCCAACAAAAAAATCAAATTTAGAGAAAATTCTGAAAAATTAAAATACAGAACTTGTCTTCTGAAAGAAAGATTAAAAAAACACAACAAAGGTTGCTCTAACGCATTTCACAGCCAATATGTCATCTTTAGAGAGAAAATTCTAAATTTGGGAATAAATTCAGAAGAGAAATACTGAAAAAAAGTCGAAATTTCCAGAAATAGTTAAATTTAAAAAAAATCAAAATGATTAAATCTTGAGGAAAAAAAAATGAATGTGTAAAAAGTCCAAAATTCTGAGTAAAATTAGGAACTTTAAATACAATTTTCCAGAGAATGTCAAATTTTGAGACAGAAAAGTCGAATTTTGGAAATATTAACGAAATCTTGAACAAAAATACGAATTTTTAGGATTACTTGGAATTTAGAACAAACGAATAAACTTTAAAAAATTTTGAAAAAAATTACGAATTTTAAAATAATGCGAAAATTACCGGAGAAAAATAAATTGTGAGAAATACCTACATTTGGGAGTAAAGTCGACATTTTGAAAACAAAATGAATTCCAATAAAAAATTGGAATTTAAAAAAAATTTATATTTCAAAAAAGTAGAAAGTGAAACATGATTGAATTCGAAAAAAAAAGAAACATGAGTATAACGTCAAAATTTTGTAAAAAACTAAACCTAAAAAAAATATGAAATTTCTCAGAGCATGTTATCTTTAAAAATAAAAAAAGAATTTTGAAAATATTGCCAAAATTTGGAAAAAAAAACTAGACAAACTTTGAAAGTAACCCGAAATCTTGTGAGAAGATCGTGTTTTAAAATTAGCGTCGATATTTTTCAGAGAAAGACAAACAAAAATCAAAGAATAAAATTAAAGTTTTAAGAAAATGGCAATCTCTGAGCACATGGTTCAAAATTTCCATAAAATGGAGAATTTTGAGAAAAAAACAACAATAAATTTCCATAAAATGGAGAATTTTGAGAAAAAAACAACAATCAACAAATTTTCAAGCATAAGACGAAATTTGAGAAATAGGTTGAAATTTTCAGCACGTTGTATTTTTGAAAAAAGATAGAAAAACTGAATTTTGGGAAAAGTGGCAACCTTAAAAAACCCAACTCTAAGAAAAACGAACTCTGGAAAAAAGTCTCAAATTCGAGAAAAAAGTGAAAATTTAGAAAAAAGTCAAGAAATGAAATATATTGAAAAAGTTGAACTTTGAGAATAAGTCGAAATTTCGAGAAAAAAATTGAAATTAAAGAACCGTTCCCGAGAAGAAGTTAAATTTAGGAAAAAATGATCTTTTGTAAATAGATTCAGACCGTTGAAATAAAGACGCATTTTGACAAAGTAAGTTGACATTTTGATAGAGAAAAAATTCGAGAAAAAATGTGTGATATGTAGAGATTGATTTTGAGATAAACGTTAATATTAGAAAAAAAGTCGACATTTTAAGAAAAAGAACGAAATTTAGAAATTCAGAGTCGACATTTTGAGAGGAAAAGAGAAAAAAAAATTCGAAATTCCGAGAAAATTGGTCGAAATTTAGAAAAAGGTCAAGACTTTAAAAAAACGAATTTTGGGAAAAATAGTCAAATCGTTTTTATTAAAATAATACAAATTTCGAGAAAAGAGTCAAATTGAAAAACAAATGGAAGTTTTCAGATGGAATTTAGAAAAAAATTCCAAATTCCCACAGAATATCGAATTTTGGGAATAAAAGCATAAAGAAAATATCGGAAGGTTATGGGGTAAAAAGAAAAATCAAGAATTGCCGTTTTATACTTTTAATTAAATCAAGCCCCTTTTGCTTGAACGAATACAGAACAACTAACTACAACTCTGCTCTTCTGGGTTTCTTGCATTATGTAATTTGAAACCTATGGTAATAAAATTTTGTTGATGTAAAAGTCGCCGCTCAATAACAGCCTCATTACGCTTTCTTGCACGTGAATAAACATTGAGATAAACGAATATAGTTTTTACTTATTACTAACAGAAAAAAATAAGGCAACAGCGAAATTTAGAAAAAAGTTGAAATTGTCCAGATAAAGACAAATTTTAGGCAAAAAATCGAATTTTGAAAAGAGTAAAAATTTCAGATGGAAGAAGAATTTTGTTGAACTACAAAAAAAAAGAATTTTGTTAAAAAAGTTACATTTTGGAATTCAAATTCGGAATTTCGAGAAAAAAAGGGAAAAAATTTTATGACTAAAGAAACCTTTGTTGTTTTTTCTTGGTTTCAGGGGACAAGATTTGTATTTCAATTTTAGAAAATACGAAATTTTGACTTCTGAAAATTTTTGGGCGACATTTTGAGAAAAAAATAATCGAAGTTTCTAGAAAGCTAGTTAAACAATCTTTTATTTGATCACCGGGTTAGGACAAAATGGATTGATCTAAAGAATTCATACACGTTACGATTACTAATAACGTATATCTTATGAAATTGGTTTCGTTGCCAGTCTTTATGAAAATTTTATGCCGCTACTCTACTAAGTTTTTATATATTTTACAATGTGAAGTGCAATTTCATTTTTATTCTAAAATATGACGCTGAAACGTCAAACATGTTGCAATTTAACGAATAAAATTGGGGGCACGTTGCAACAAACTGCGAAAGCTTCCTTCGTGATATTCATATAACTAGCAAGAGATCCATCTACCTTTAAACCAGGTCGACACAAAGCCAGCATTCTAAATTCCTAAACTATTACGAAAACGACGAAATTCCTGACAATTCTAACGGTTCTTGTTTGGTAACCCAAATTTTCTTCACAATTTGACATATCGGATATAGGAACATATTCAATAAATGAGAAAATCCCTTCTTTTGAAATAAATCAATTAGTTATGTTGTGTAAGAGAATATTTAAATTTTTTAAGTAAATGAAAACTATTAACAAATTAAAAAAAATTGTGATACTGATATTCATATGCTGTCAAGTTTTTTTCGAAGTTTGTCAAAAATGTTCATTTCTTTAAAATGTTAAGATATGTTGCAACACAAAACTTCGTAAATGTTATAATTGATTATTATTTTGTGTCAATAGTTGTCAGTTCCACAAATATTTGGATAGATTGTAGAAAAAAGTGTGTATATCTGAAAATAGACATTTTTTTTTATTTTTCGAATATTACACAAGAAAATTTGGATAAAATTTCAAATTCATAGATAATTAAAAATGATCTATTGACTTTTTATTGTAGTAATTGCTATGGAACCCTAATTGTGTGAGTTCGACTTGCTCTTGGCTGAATTTTTGCTATGTTTGGTTATTTTTGCATTTCTCTATATATTTCAAAGCATAAATCCAATAAACGTGGTTGAAAATCTTGTAGTCTCTGTGGGGTATAAAACCATTTCAGGTTTCTTATGAAACATCTATTAACTTTCCGAGCAACACGTGCGGGATATAGTCCTTCTGTAGATCAACAAAAAAAAACTAATCAAAATAAATCCGTCGAATAACATCTCGCAAAGAAGACATAGAGAATATTTAATAAGCTGCAGTCAACATTTATTTATCCCTAGAACGCATTTACTTGTCCTCCCCGTTTTACTTTCAATTTGTTGACGTATCGTCAATTTTTCAGGCGGTCGAGCCTTCCCTTTGTTCTTTACGACCGCATTAGAAATCTAAAGTAACCTTCCCATCGCATCGCATTCATCATCGGACCCACTTCCTTTTTTTATTTCCTGGCAAACAATTGGCCTATCCGTGTTTTTGACGTTTATATCCGGGCCAAGTTCTCATACCAGATCGGCAGCCAGGGTACCGATTCGTATTAATTTAATTGTGCCCTTCATCGGTAATAGATGGCTGATTGGAAGCACGTCTGGGGGAGAAGTGTTAAAGTATATATTTCAATTTCCTTCAAAAATAGGAAATATTTATAACTTCTCGAAAAGTAATATGTTTTCCAATTTATTGATAAAATCTTCGTTGCTAAGAATATCAGGAATATATTGAATATGTTCCTGGTATACGATATGTCAAATTGTGAAGGAAATTCGGGTTACCAAAGATAAACCGTGAGAGTTTTCAGGATTTTCGTCATTTTCGTAATAGTTTACGAATTTGGAATGTTGGTTTTGTGTCGGTCTGGTGTAAAGGTAAATAGATCTCTTGCTAATTACGTGAACATCACTAAGGAAGCTTTTGCAGATTGTTGCAACGTGCCCCCAATTTTATTTGCTAAATTGCAACATGTTTGACGTTTCAGCGTCATATTTTAAAATAAAAATGAAATTGCGCTTTACATTATAAAATATATAAAAACTCAGTAGAGGAGCGGCATAAAATGTTCATAAAGACTGAAACGGAACGAATTTCATAAGGTATTAGTAATCGTAAGGTGTATGGATCCTTTAGATCAGCATTTCCCATTTTTTCCTAACCCGGTGATCCAATAAAACATTTTTTAGCTGGCTTTCTTGAAATTTTTTTTTTCCTCTCAAAATGTCGACCATTATCAATTTTTCGAAAAGTTTTCAGAAGTCAAAATTTCGTATTTTCTAAAATTAAAATACAAATCTTGTCCTCTGAAACCAAGACAGATTAAAAACCACAACAAAGGCTGATTTGGTCATGACTTTTTTCTCTTTTTTTTTCTCGAAATTCCAAATTTGAATTCCAAAATTTAACTTCTTTTTATTTTTTGTAGTTCAACAAAATTCTTCTCTCATCTGAAATTTTTACTCTTTTCAAAATTCGATTTTTTGCCTAAAATTTGTCTTTATCTGGACAATTTTAACTTTTTCTAAATTTAGACTCCTTGTTGCCTTATTTTTTCCTTCTGCTTTTATTCCCCAAATTGGGTTTTCTGTGGAAATTTGAAATTTCTTTCTAAATTCCACCTGAAAACTTCCATTTGTTTTTCAAATTTAACTCTTTTCTCGAAATTTGTATTATTTTAATAAAAACGATTTAACTATTTTTCCCAAAATTCGTTTTCTTTAAAGTATCGACCTTTTTCTAAATTTCGACCATTTTCTCGGAATTTCGAAATTTTCTTTTTTTTTTTCTCTTTTCCTCTCAAAATGTCGACCATAATTAATTTTTCGAAAAGTTTTCAGACGTCAGAATTTCGTATTTTCTAAAATTGAAATACGAATCTGGTCCCCTGAAACCAACAAAGATTAAAGGACACAACAAAGGCTGCTTTAGTCATAACATTTTTATTACAAGCAGTTCGAACTAGCAGTTCGATAAATCTTTCTTAGGCGTGGTTTTTTCACAAAACAAACGTTACATTTAAGAACTTTAATGCTCAACATAGTTTTTTATATCTATACGAAAATAATAACTAATTGACAACTAGTTGACAGTTGCTAACAATAATAGTTACTAACATCTAACATTCTCCCACCTGAGGACTGACGCACTAGACAGTCCTCACGTTAAGAACAATAAAGGAACATAATACAAAGAAACGGCAAAACTTTTAGGTAAATTTTTTGGCCTCCGAATGACCCTTCCATAATGAGTACGTTTCACTTCTGCACTTTCTACTGGCTGTTCGCCACATTCCAAAAGAAACAATCTTTGCACTAGACGTACCAGTTGCCCCTTTGCAGTCGCTAAGCGCACTACTCGAACATCGCCGTCCTTACCGGGCAATAGTTATTACCTTCCCTAATGGCCAATTAATCCGCTTCTCTACATCATCACCAATCAGCACAACATCTCCAACTTCCACCTTTGGCGACTGCTTGCCCCGTTTCACATTTTTCAGTTGACCAAGGTATTCATTTCGAAAGCGAAGTCGCAAATCTTTCTGCAGACGCTGTTTAAACCTCATTCTTTGACACAAAGAAACACTGTCGATTTGATCCAAATCTGGAACAAAGTCATCAAAGGTTTGATCGTGCAAAAACATTCCATGTGTAAGAGCCAACAATTAGGTTGAGTCCTCTGATAAATAAGTAAGTGGTCGCGAATTGACTACCGACTCACATTCGCACAACAGCGTCAGCATCTCTTCATAATTAAGTGAAGCCGCCCTAACATTTTTGAAGAAGTATTTTCACTAGTCCAATTAGGTGTTCCCAAAAACCTCCCCACCATGCTGCACTGGATGGATTAAAACACCATTTCACACGTTCAACCGAGGAGTATCGAAATATTTCACTCCAATCTATTTTTTTTATAACAAACTCTCAGCACCCACGAAATTTGTCCCATTATCACTATAAATTCTCTTAGGTCGACCACGTCGGGCGATAAACCTGCGGCATACCTGTAAAAATGAATTGGTTGTCAAACTCAAAGTCAGTTCCAAATGAACAGCACGGTAAACCGCACACGTGAACAAGCAGATTCAGGCCTTTTCTCCTCCCTTCAAATAAAGAGAACCCTCGCAATCAATACCTGTTATCTCAAATGGAACAGCATCACGGACTCAATCCTAAGGCAAAGGTGGCGTATTCACTTTAAAGCGTTTCGCTTTGTATCTTCGACACACAGTACATTTTTTGACAACATTAGCAACAGATCGACGTCCATTAATTACCCAATATTTTTCTCTAATTTTACTAAATAATCCCTGGGTGCCCATATGGCAATTCCATACATGCAAATGAAAAATCATCGCTTCGACTAAAAAATGCTTTTTCGGTAACAAAATAGGAAAGCAAAAGTTCTGTACATCTTTTCTATTTGCCACTTTGGAATTTAACCTAATAAGCAACGACTGATCAGAAAAAGTATCCAGACTTCTGATTGATTCTTTCCCCTGACCACTGAAGCATTCTTCTTGAACAATTTTCCAGGCAAATAATTCAGCTGCTTCGAACTCGCAGCTCAGCAGTTCACCACATTTCCTTTTATTCGCATGTCGAACATTATGTCTGAAATGAAAGATCGACGCAATCATTGGTATGGTTTTACTAAATTTGGCAAAATAATTTAGATGCCAGTCTAAGCATTTGTTTTTATTTAGAAGTGAAGTTACCAGCTTCTTGGATTTTTCCTTCACAATTTCCTCCTCGTCACATTCAAGATTTTCTTTTGGCCAGTTTGGTTCCTCTTCATAAAGCCATTTGGGTCCCTCCCACCATTTCGATTCCAATAACTGTTTCGGTGTGCAACCTCTGGAGGGAAAATCAGCTGGATTCAAAGCACCCGGTATATGCCTTCAAGCTTCAACTGATGTTAAATCGCGAATTTTTGCCACTCGATTCCAGACAAAGGTGGCCCATCGATCATGTCGATGAATCCACAAAATTACAGTGGTCGAGTCGCACCAGAAATAACATAATATTTCGTCCTTTAAATTTTCCTTAACTTTAGCATATAATCTGGATGCAATTGTGGCCCCTATAACTCCAATCGTGTTATAGTCATTTCTTTTAATGGAGCTATTCTAGCCTTTGCTGCTACTAAAGATACACGAACTATATTGTTAATTTTTAGTCTCAATTAAATAACTGCGGAAAATGCTGTCTTACTCGCATCACAAAATATATGTAAGCTCGCTTCTCGAGTATTATTATACAAAACACCAAACCAACGCGGAATTCTGATATCGTATAGAAAATGTAAATCCCTTACCCATGATACAAATGCTTCGGCTGTTTCACTATCCACTGGCATATCCCAAGTCAATCCGTTCTTTCAGAGTCCCTGAAGTAACACTTTTGGGATTAGTGTAGCCGGACAAGTAAAACCAATAGGGTTGAAAACTTTTTGAGCAACAGACAATATTACTCTCTTGGTAATAGGTTCGTCCAAATCTGCGTCAATCAAAGAAGGATTAATCTTCAAGACGTCTGCCTTAGGTTCCCACACCAGTCCAAGGACACAAACATCAGATGCACCGTCATCATTGCCCGTAAATTCCCAACATCTTAAATCAAATTCTTCTTTTGCCATGATCGTTATAGATTCACTCACAAATTTTTCCAATACTTCTTTATCAGAAACGCTAGTAACACAATTATCGACATAGAAACTTTTGGCCAATCTCGTAATGGTTTCTTCACTATATTCTTCACCACATCGCTGCTTTGCGTCTGCAAGATGGTAGTTAATGGTCGACAAGAGAAGAAATGGACTACTGCTGACACCAAACACAACTCTTCGGTGTCGAAAAATTATTTCTTTTCCCTTGTCGTTAATCCATAAAAACTTTAAGAAATCTCTATCATCTTTGCAAACACCAATTTGTAAAAATGCCTTGGCAATATCTGAAACAACTCCAACTCTGTTTTCTCTAAAACGTAATAACATGCTAGGAATCAGCTCAATGAGATTGAAACCTTTTTCCAAACAACAGTTTAAAGATGGTTTGTCTTTTTCATGCGCTGATGCATCAAATACAGGTCTTACCTTGGTGGTGGCACTATTCAATTTTATGACAGCTCTGTGAGATAAGAAATGTCCGTTTAATTCATCTGACTTCTCCGCCTATTCAATTATGCCTCCTTCTTACCATTTATTAAATATGCCATCGTAAGTTGGGCGTAAATTACAATCTTCCAGTTTCTTAATTGTAGACCTCAGCCGTTTTTTGGCTACATCGAAGTTTGTTGGAAGTGGCGGATGCTCCTCTATCCGTGGAAGCCTAACTTCATAACGACCTTCTTTGTTCTTCCTAATCGTTTCTAGAAATAGACTCTTTGCGGCCAGAGCCAATTCTTGTCTGGTTTTTCTCTCACTGAGCTCTGTAATTCCTAGGATATCTAACTTCCACAAATCTGCTATAGAAGCCGCTTTCACATACAGCGACAAGACACTCATTGCATGTGCCTTACGATATTGCCTCAATGGAACTTTTCCCATAAGTGTCCATCCCAAAAGAGTTTCCACGACAAGTAATCCACATTGCAACGCATGTTGCTTGCCGGTGTACAGTTGTCCCAGTATATCTGCTCCCAACGACATTTCAATCGATTCAGACTCTCTGTATCTGATAGTCGAATGCCTAAATCTCGTAATTCATTTATCCATTGGCCTTGAAATACAGCAGGAACATCAGTACAGATTGTATCTTGGTCTAGTGTCTCAAAACTGAAAGTAGTTTCTCCCGATTTTAACTGAATTTGATAACGTTCATGGTTAAACTCCTTTTCCATGCCACCAAACAAACAGTGTATCAGCTTTTCTTGACCCAAAGACGTATAGCCCATAATTCTCGCAGTGTTCCTCAAAATATACGACCGCTGTGACCCCGGGTCCAGTAAAACTCTTACTAATTTTAAAACCTTCCCGTTTACCAATGCCACTCTTAATGTCTGCAAAAAAAACATGTGTATTTGTGTTATTTGACATAGATGTTGTAGGCTCAGCTGCATTGTTGTCACTCATCTTCATTGGGTTAGATTTTTTGTCGACAACTTCCGGACACATCAAAATAGCATGCTGTTTGGAACAACCTACGCATTTTAATAGACACCTACACTTTCTTGCTTGGTGGCCAATTTTCAAACATTTATAACAGGCCTTTTTTCTGAAAGTAAATTTTTTCGTTGCACCATTGTCATATTTTGAGCCCTGAAACAATTTTCACTAATATGTTGTCCAAAATACAAAATACACAACCATTAATATTAGAGTTTACTAGTCCTGCTGCAGTTGGTATAGTTTTTTTTGATACCTCAGGATAGTCCACTGTCAAACCAAACCCGGCTACAGCCATTACGATGCGCTCTTCATTCTCCACTTCAGCCTTCAAGAATGACATTAAACCTTTTAGTCGGTGCTCCAAACTTCCATTGGTCTCACAAGCAAAACTTGATCGTTGCCAAACCTGCAATAATTCCCTTGGCAAACAGGATTCAATTAGGGGGAATAAGATTGTTGCACACTTGTCTGATGTTATGCCCAAAGTATCAAGTGCTCGCAGTTGTGTTTCAATTTGATTATATAGAAATGCAATTTCCGATTTTTTCCCTGATGCAGCATTATTTAGAACGAGTTTTAACAACTCTCGCACATAAACTTCAATAAGTAGATCATCTCTTCCAAAACGTGATTTTAGGCTATCAGTTATTTTCTTGTAGTTTTCATTCATGGCTGGGAAGCTCTCTACAACACGACGCGCTCGACTTTCTGGGACTGTGGTCTAAATAAGGTACTCTATTTTGTCACAATTTTCAATCTCCGAATCCATATGTATTTTGTTGAATTGTTACCAAAATGACATCCACTCCTTGATGCTGCCGTCATATTTCTTAAATTCAATTTTTGGTAGTTTAAATTTACGCTTACCACCATTTTCCGCTGACATAATTGAGGCTGCATCTATTGAATTATTTTCCATTGTTTGTTGCATCCCATGTTGTTCGTAACTTATCTTTAGTTCCAAAAAGCACCTCTCGTAATCTTCTGCACACTCTATTTCCGTTGTTAAATCTTGTTCACTAATGTTATTGTCTTCCAGCATTTTTTCATAATTGTCGTTATTTACTCGTCGTAGTTCATTCTGTTTATTGTCCAGCAATTGCACACATACCGTACATTTTTGGTGGTCGCGTTCGCGAGCCGATAATAACTCAGCAAATCCATTGGCTCCTCGCACCACTTTTCGATGTTTTTTCAATTGCTCCATCTCGAATAACAAAAACGAAAGCTTATTGGTGCTGTTTCAATTCTTTAACACAACGGAAAAAAAATTAGGCCAGTCCTGTCAGGTCGCCAGATATTACAAGCAGTTCGAACTAGTCATTCGATAAATCTTTCTTAGGCGTGGTTTTTTCACAAAACAAACATTACATTTAAGAACTTTAATGCTCAACATAGTTTTTTACATCTAAACGAAAATTATAACTGACAACTACTTGACAGTTGCTAACAATAATAGTTACTAACATCTAACAATTTTTCTCTTTTTTTTCTCGAAATTCCAAATTTGAATTCCAAAATTTAACTTTTTCAACAAAATTCTTTTTTGTCTTTTGTAGTTCAACAAAATTCTTCTCTCATCTGAAATTTTTACTCTTTTCAAAATTCGATTTTTTGCCTAAAATTTGTCTTTATCCGGACAATTTTAACTTTTTCTAAATTTCGACTCCTTGTTGCCTCATTTTTTTCCTTCTGCTTTTATTCCCCAAATTCGATTTTCTGTGGAAATTTGGAATTTTTTTCTAAATTCCACCTGCAAACTTCCATTTGTTTTTCACATTTGACTTCTCTCGAAATTTGCATTATTTTAATAAAAACGATTTGACTATTTTTCCCAAAGTTCGTTTTCTTTAGTCTCGACCTTTTTCTAAATTTCGACCATTTTCTCGGAATTTCGAAATTTCGTTCTTTTTCTTCTTTTTTCCTCTCAAAATGTTGACAACAATTAATTTTTCGAAAAGTTTTCAGACGTCAAAATTTCGCATTTTCTAAAATTGAAACACAAATCTTGTCCCCTGAAACCAAGACAGATTAAAAAACACAAGTTTAGTCATAAAATTTTTCCCTTCGTTGTTCTTGAATTTCCGAATTTGAATTTCAAAATTCGAGTTATTCTAATATATTTCGAAAATTTTTCTTTATCCAAGATTACACAAACTACTTATAAATTTTTACTTTTTTTGCTCAAATTTCTATTGAAAACTCAGGTTTCTGTTTAGGTTTTTTTTTCAAATATTTTCGAAATTTCTATTGAAAACTTACATTTCGATTTTCTTTGATATATTTTTTCAAAATTTTGAAACAAAGTACAAAAGTATTGTAACGAAATGTAAATTGTAGTATTTAGTACGTAAGAAAAGTTTCTAGAAAAATCTGATAAGGAAAAACGGCCGCGATAGTGAAGCAAACGGCAGATAAGCGTTCCAGAAATTTCGGCCAACGATAAGCCTTATCTGCCCAAAACTTCTAGAACCCGGAAGCGAAAACTATATAAGGCGGACGCCTTTCCCTCGAGTTAGTTAGAGTCAGTCAGTGTAATTAGTAAGCTAGTAGTTAGAAGTAAATAGGTGAGTTCATTATTCAGTTGTAGTGTTCCGAGTTTAGTTTGAAAATAAAGTGGGTACTATTCAGTTCACGTGTTAATAATCAATTCGAACCGATAGCTTGCATTCTCGGCATCACGATTTTTTTATACAAATGTTTAATTTTATTACGAAATTTCCACTTTTATCATGAATTTTTGTTTTTCTTAAAATTTCCAGCTTAATTTAAATTTTTTAAATTTCATGTCTTTTTTTTGGAAATTTGAATTTTTTTCTGAATTTCGAAGTTAAACAAGAAATGCTTGCTTTTTTCTCCTAAAATGTCGACTTTAAAAAAATGTTTACATTTTTTTTATAATTATCAATCAATAAATTTTATTTGTTTAAATATTTTTTTATGTTCAATCCACTCGCAAAGGATAACTCTATTGTGCCCTCAAAGCACCGCCAATAGGATGCGGAAACAACGATAAATGGCGATGAACCGCCTTCTTAAACAAGAATAGATTGTAATTTTCAGGGAAAATTCCTTTCTGTAACGAGTTCCAAAGCTTGGAAGATCTACAGAAAAAACAGTCTCCGTAGACAGAAGTCCTCACTGTGTCAAGTTGGACGTAAAAATAATCAAGTATTTCAATTAGTTGATTAATCAGGAAGAAATTAATTCTTAATACAAATAAAACTTTGTAAAAGCTTTAAATTGAGTCACTCGAAACCGAACGTAAAACGAAATAAAAATTGTTGAAAAGAAACCTGGAACAGATTTTTTTTCCTGAGGGGAAACTATAATAAACAATTTTTAAAATTCTGGCTTTTTCAGAAAAAAAAGTGAATTATTCAGTTCTAAATGCCACGTTTCAAAATTAGAGTAGAATTGGTCGGAACATTTTTTATAAAATTTCGAATTTCGTTCGAAATTTCTACTGTTTTTTTCAAACTGTTGACTCCAATTGAAATGTTATATTCTACTTTTTTTAAATTTTCTATTTTAATTTTAAAAAAACCTATTTAAATCAAAATTAGAAAACCCAAATTACGGGGTTAAGGTGAAAACAGCATTTTTAAAATATTTTTCCCAAATTTCGAGTTTAAACAAAATTTTTCAAACTCGAAAATTTTACAATTTTTTTCATTTTAAATTTATTCTCAAATGTGGACTATGTTGTGAAGATTTCAAAATTTCAAAATTTTTTTTGTACATTTTCCAGAACAAAAATAGGTATTCAGTTGTAGCGTCCTGTTTCAAAATTGAAGTAGAAACGGCGAGAACATTTTTTAGATGCATTTTGAGTTTTGTTCGAAATTCTTACTGCTTGTTCACAAACTGTTGACTTTTCCTCAAAATGTTTATTTTATTATTTTATAATTTTGTTTTTTTTTTTGGTGGAACGGACTTTTTATAATTTTGTGTTTTAAACCGAAAAAAATCGATTAGAATCATAAAAAGACCGAATTACGAGATAAAAGCGAAAACTTTGAAAAAAACCAATATTATTTTTAAAAGCTTTCAAACCTGTCCTTATATGTGGGCTATTTTTTGAAAATTTCCAAATGTTTTTTTTTGTAAATTTTATCTTTTTCTCGCATTTTGAACTTTTTTCCCTAAATTTTAAGCTTGAAAATTCGAGAATTATTTTGATAAATGTGAAGAAATCCCCAAAGTCATAATTTTAAAAAAAGGTTATCCGAACTATTTTGAGAAAAATTTTGGGTTTCTCTTGGGATCTGAACTCTTTTCTTAAGAGCGGCTTAAAAAGGCTTCAAATTAAAATACAAATCTTGTCCCCTGAAACCAAGAAAGATTAAAAAACACAACAAACCTTGCTCTAACGCGTTTCGAGAGCCAAGCTGTCATTTTCAGAGAGACACTGGACGTAAAAGTAATCAAGTATTTCAATTAGTTGATTAATCAGGAATAAATTAATTCTTAATACAAATAAAACTTTTTAAAAGCTCTAAACTGAGTCACTAGAAACCGAAACTAAAACGAAAATAAAAATTGTTGAAACGAAAACTCGAACAGAATATTTTTTTTCCTGAAGGAAAACTAAAACGAACAATTTTCAAAATCCTGACTTTTTCAGAAAATAAGTGAATTACTCAGTTCTAAAAGCCAAGTTTCAAAATTAAAGTAGAATTTATTTAGAACATTTTTTATAAAATTTCGAATTTCGTTCGAAATGTCTACTTTTTTTCTACTGTTGACTCGAATTGGAAGGCTTTATTCTATTTTCTTAAAATTTTGCGTTTTAACTCGAAAAAACCGATTAAAATAAAAGAAAAATCCAAATTACGGGTTCAAGTAAAAACTTTTAAAAAAACCAACAGTATTTTTAAAATGTTTTTCCCAAATTTCTAGTTTAAATAAAATTTTTAAACTCAAAAATTTTAGAATTTTTTTTATTTTAAATTTATCCTCAAATGTGGACTATGTTGTGAAAAATTCGAATTTTTTTTGTACATTTTCCAGAACAAAAATAGGTATTCAGTTGTAGCGTCTTGTTTCAAAATTGAAGTAGAAACGTTGAAAATATTTTTTAGATGAATTTTGAGTTTTGTTCGAAATTCTTAATGCTTGTTCACAAACTGTTGACTTTTCCTCAAAATTTTTAATTTATTATTTTTTAATTTTGTTTTTTTTTTGGTGGAACGGACTTTTTATAATTTTGTGTTTTAAACCGAAAAAAGTCGATTAAAATCATAAAAAAACCGAATGACGAGATAAAAGTGAAAGCTTTGGAAAAAATCAAGCTTATTTTTAAAAGCTTTCATACTTATTCTTAAATGTGGAATATCTTCTGAAAATTTCCGAATCTTTTTTTGTTGTAAATTTTATTTTTTTTTACATTTTCAACTTTTTTCTAAAAATTTTGGCCTTGAAAATTCGAGAATTATTTTTATAAATGTGAAGACATCCCCAAAGTCATAATAATAAAAAAAGGTTATCCAAACTATTTTGAGAAAAATTTTGGGTTCTCTTGGGATTTGAACTCTTTTCTTAAGATTTCCGGCTTAAAAAGGTTTCAAATTAAAATACAAATCTTGTCCCCTGAAACCAAGAAAGATTAAAAAACAGAACAAAGATTGCTCTAACGCGTTTCGAAGGCCAAGCTATAATCTTCAGTAACTCTCTGAAGACGATAGCTTGGCTGTCGAAACGCGTTAGAACAACTTTTGTTGTGTTTTTTAATCTTTCTTGGTTTCAGGGGACACAATTTTTATTTCAATTTTTGAAGATAACCAAGGACCAGTCCGTCCCATCAAAAAAAAAAATAAATATATAATGACCTTTTTCAAAATTTCGGATTTTTTGAAAAAATTGTCTTTTTTTTAAATAAAATGTGAGAAAAAATTTTTACTTTTTCAGGAATTTACCTTTTTTTGAAAATTTCGAGTTATTTCTAAAAAATGATTTTTTTAATCTAGGTTTTCCTTTCAAATTTAATATTTTTTTTAAAGGCTCTGCAAAATTTAGAATTTTTTACGTAGTCTGCAATTTTGAAATAACTTCGGAGTTTTTTATAAATATCTTAACCTTTTTTTCCATCATTTCGATAAGTTAAGAAATTTTTTGACACTTTCGACGACTTTTTTCGATATTTCGTCTTATTTTCAAAATTCTGATCTTTTTGAACCATTCAACTTTTTTCGTAAATTAAAATTAAAAACAAAAATGTTTTAACTTTTAAAAATTTCGATTTTGTTTTATAAATACATTTATTTTTAAATTTGACGTCCATTTCAAACTTTAGGTTTTTGAAAATAACGACTTTTTTACTAAAAATTAAAATTTCAATTTGCTTTCATAAAATCATTTATTTATAATTTTGATTTTTTTTTTCAAAGTGTAAAAGTTTTTTTGATTATTTTGACTTTTTCACAAAATTTGCAAATTTTATGAAAATTTCGAACTTGTTCAATATTTTGATTTATTTTGAAAATTTCCACATTTTTCGGGTTTATTTAAAAATGTTCCAGTTTTTTTTAATTTTGAGTTTCTTTT
Organism: Dastarcus helophoroides; assembly: GCA_028583605.1. Classification (NCBI taxonomy): domain Eukaryota; kingdom Metazoa; phylum Arthropoda; class Insecta; order Coleoptera; family Bothrideridae; genus Dastarcus; species Dastarcus helophoroides. Next base: position 6,938,048 of record CM053330.1, on the reverse strand, counting down.
TAATATTTTAACTTATTTTAAAAGAGAAATCTTTTTTTTTGAAAATTACAAATTTTCTTCGAATTTTATAATTTTTTGACAATTTTGATGCTCTAGGGTTTTTTTGAAAATTTCTAGTTTTTTCAAAATTTTAATAATATAAAATTTTTATTTTGTTTAGAATTTTCACTTTTTTGTAATTTTTAAATTTTATTAAAATTCTGATTTAATTTGAAAATTTCTAAGTTTTTTTGAAAATTTCGACTTTTTCTCAACATTTTCACCAATATATTTAGAAAATGATCAAATTTTATTAAAATGTCTGCTCGTTCTCCAAATTTTGTCTCATAATTCGAACAATTTTAAATTTTTGAGGAATTTAAATTTTTTGGAATTTTTGAAGATTTGGACTTACAATTATTAGTTTAAAAAAATTAATCTTTATTTGAAAATTTCGAATCTTTTCCAAAATATATTTTTTCCTAAAAATTTCGACTTCTTTACGCAATTTATAACTTTTATGAAATTTTCTTAATGTTTTGATTTTGAATTTTAGATTTTTTTATAAATTCGAAAAGGGTGCATTTTACCAAAAAGTCACACAAAAGATTTTTTGTGCAAAAACTATTATACAATCTTAAAATTCGTAGAATTAATATCCAAAACCAGAGGCGTAGAAATTCTGATAAAAAAACTCACTGTGCCCCAGATCTACACCACCGATGACGTGTGTCAAATTTCTGTGCCAAAATCTCAAAATTTCGACTGTTTTTCTTTTAAAAACTTGTCTTCTTGTTTCATTTCGACGTTATTTACAAAGTTTGTTTTTTTCAAAATTTCATTATTTTTCTTATCATTAGACTTTTTCTGAACCTTTCAATTCTTAGGAAAGTAACTTTTTGAATTTTTTACTGTTTTCTTATTTATTAACTTTTTGTATACTAAAATTTTTCTAGAAATGTTTGTTTTTTTTGAATTTATTTAACATTTCTTCGGCCCAGTTTGGAAATATTTAAATTTTTATTGTTTGTTGACAATTTTCTAAACAGTTTTTGAAATGCGACTACGTGATATTTAAATTTATTGAAAACGTCACTTCATGACAGTTTACAAATTAAGAGGTTAGTTTATTTTACATAGAATAGGAATATTGAAAAATAGGAGACCAAAAAATTAGATGTGGAAAAAATAAAAATTTGTTTTTTGATAAATTAGGAAAATATAAAAAAATACATAAAAAAGGTTGTAGCACTGGACATCGATGTTTCGCTCCATTTGAGCTCGTCAGCAGTGCATAACACATCTAATTTTTTGGTCTCCTATTTTTCATTATTCCTATTCTATGTAAAATAAACTAACCTCTTAATAAACTTTCATGAAGTGTCGTTTTCAATAAATTTAAATATTACGTAGTCGCATTTCAAAAACTATTTAGAAAATTGTCAACAAACAATAAAAATTTAAATATTTCCAAACTGAGGCGAAGAAATGTTAAATAAATTGAAAAAAACATAATATTTTCGGTCAATAAGAGTCTACCATGAAGAATAGAAATGTTTTATCTCAAAATTGATTAATTCCCTAAAAATTTGTATTTTTTTGAAATTTTGATCTTTTCCTCGAAATTTTTACAAATTTCGTTTTTGGAAGTTTAAATTTGTTTTCCACGAAATTCCTCTTTCGTCTTTTTTAGAAATTTTGACTTTATTTCGACTCAACTTTTTAGTCTTCTTTTCAAAGATTCGATTTTTTGTTCAAAATTGGCTTTTTCTATAAGCGACTATTTTTAAAATTTTGACAATTTTCTAAAAATTTGTCCTTCTGGTCAAAAATTTCATTTTTCCTCGAAGTTTGGTATTTTCCTCGAAAATTGTCTTTTTTTCTCATAATTCTCGTAACTTTGATTCTTTTATCGAAATTGGTCTGTTTTTTTTATTTCGGCTTCATTTGCAACATTCAACTTTTTTTCTCAAAATTGAATTCAGTTTAGATTTTTTTCTTAATTAATTAATTAAGTTTTTCTCAAAATTTCGCATTTTTTTTCCAAATTCCGTTATTTTTCTTAGCATTTGACTAAAAATTTCGACATTCTAAAATCTGAATTTCCAAAAACTTCAACGGGATTGTTAAGAGTTTGATTATTTTTTGAGATTATGATTATTATGACAAAATTCGATATTCAATAATGTTTGGACATTCTCTCTCAAAAGTAGTCTTTTTTCTAAAATTCAACTTTTTTTAAAATTTCGTCTTGTACAAAATTTCGGCTTGATTCTTGAAATTCTACTTTTCGTTTTTTTTCAATTGTTTTTTATGAAAATTCCATTAAATTTCTTACTTTTTCTTTCTCCCTTTTTAAACTTCAAAATTTCGACTGGTATCTCAAAATGCAATGTTTCATGTCGATCTTTCCTTTTATATAGTAATGTACAAAGCTTTATGTTGCAAGAAGAAGCCAAGGTACCAGTATATAACATTTATATATGTTATTTTAAATACAGTATCATTTACTGATACCTTCAACTCCGAGAGCCCTAAAAAAGTCATTGGATAATTCGTTTTTCCGCATAAAAATCGGTCTATAGCGATAATATTAGTATAGCATTGCAGAAGAAAGTTAATGCAAAATCGCGAATCGTGTGGAATATTCTGAAAACAAACGGATTCAATTGTTATAAAGTAGTTTTTGTTAAACTTATAAATTATCACCTTTTATTAAATTAAAATGAAATATTCATCTTAGACCAAGATATAAATTTCAAACGTAGATAGTAAAACGAGACTGTAATATATAAATGTAGTGTTCATAAAAGACGATACGGTTTACTAAATTGATTAAATTAGAAAAAATACCTGGCGTATTTCAATCTAGGAACATGAAACCCTCCCCAATGCTTTCAATTTGATAAAACCTCCATCGGGCCAAGGTTTCGGTCTTTTTACAAAAAGCAGCGACAAAAGTTGATGAGCACATCTATCAGTCGGGTCCTCCAAGATATCAGATAAAACTACGCTTTTTCATTTTTTTCGTCAAAGACGACACACAAGTTTATTAAAAGATAAAAATATCGTTCTTGTCCGGAGCGCATATGTTCCGGTTCCCACATTACTTTACAAGACGTAAATACATGTATCAAATGAGTTTATTTTCAGAGGGATCCTGCACAGATTGTTGAACTAATAATTCAATCGGACGTGAATTTTCTGCACATTTAACATTTATCTTTGGTTATTTTCATAGTTTTACTTCGCAAGAAGGAAATTTCTAAAATCAGCCGCAACTTCTCTGCTAACGTCAACTTTGGTTGTTTGTTTAAGTTTTTCCCACTAGAACGAAACCACAGATAGCAAAATATATTTAAAAAATTTTAGGTGATTCTGTAATTGAAGAAAAATACTTATATCGAAAATAATAACAAATAAATTAAGGTTACATACTACTAGTTTTCGGATTTTAAACGCGTTTTCTGTTTCGTACAAATCTTGTGATTGATTTTAAACTAACTTTGCGATGAGTTACAGATTTAAAACGTTAAACATTGTACAGAGCTGAATAAGAATGCAATATTTTAATGTAACCATGGCAAATATTGCAAAAATAATGATTTTAGAAAAACATAATTTATTTGAATATTAAAAACATTTTCCAATATCAAGTTTTCACTTCTATCGGTAGTTCTTATGACTCCCTAAACTTTTTATTATGCTCGGAGTAATCGAATCTGTCATTTTTGTTTAAAATCAATCTGATACATATTAAGCACTTTTTCAATCCGATCATGAATTGGACTGAACTTCCAAAGATAGTTTACCTAAATTTCACGCTGAATCGGATTCAATCAGGTGACCCAAATGCAGCCACATTAGGTCACTTCAAAGCAGTCCTCGAGTCGAAAAATTCTTTATGATATAATCTAAATTAGATAGAAACTGAACTTAAATATGACACCTAGGGGCTTAATGAACGCTGGAAACTGAATATGCCCCAATACAAGTCAGGTATCGACGAGATTTTCAACGAGAAATTTCATCGTTTACTCTATATGGGATATGTATCGCAATTCCTTTGTTAAAACTATGCTGGGAGTGTTAGTGCCGAAATAGTTTTAATTAGAGATCGAGAGCAGCGAGAAATTTCGAACCAATTAAAACTTGGCCTTTTTTAAATTGTAGTCTGTAGATTAAATACTGCAGTCGATGTTGCTTTTGATGTTGAATTAATGCCAAAATGAAACGGTAAACGCAATTTCGCAATTCCAGATAAAATCATCAATTTATTTCATTAGGTTTTTTTCAAATCAAATCAAACAGCTTAATAACTGAACTGAACGCAACATTGTTTTGTAAATAGGTAGAAATATTATTTTTGAAACCTGAAATATAAAATAAGTTTTGTAATAACTACTTTTGTGACCATGCTCAATGTTTAGAAGATATTAGAGACAAACTAATTTTTATGACCCCAATCTTGATTAAAATTTTTACTTTAAGTAGATCGAGTTCATAACCAAATGCAAAGTAATGTCCATAAAATAGTCAACCCTTTAGTTAGAGTTCTATCAAAAACAGCTTTGCCGTTCCTAAGTTATAAACCAACAAACAGTGTATGTTTGTTTGTCTGGAAATAACTCATGAACGATTAAACTGACTATAATGCTGCTTTCACTAAGAAGTAGTAACAGGCACCCAAGAACAAGAAAACAGGTTTTTAATTCTGCAGTACAATTTTTTGTATAGTCCAGGTCAATTACACAAAAAATAGTCAGTTTTAAGTGAAAGTGGGCTGACGCTCCCAACTTATTTCAGGAGAAACAATGATCATCTGTTTATCAAGAAGTCAGGAATGGCTCAACCAAATTTCAAGAAACTTCCACTAAAAACAAGATAGTGGCAGAGATCTAAATGATACTCAGCGATATAATCTTTTTTTTAGTGAAAGTCCCATTAAAATCGTGAAGAGCGTTCCCGAGTTACATCCAGACAAACTGTGGTATGTCTGTTTTAAAGTAATTTGAGAATGGTTAAATTCAGTTTAACCAAACTTCAACTAGAATAGAGAGATAGATACCCAGAGTCTGTAAAGACAATTAAATTGGTTTAATTGGTAAAAAAAATGTAGTGACCCTCGCATATCCTACAAATTTCGTAATAATTATTTTTACGACAAATTCCAACATTTCAAGGATAAAGGAACTAACTTTGACGACCTTCAAACCAAAATTTAAAATTTTTAGTGAGTGAAAAAATGTTGCCAATGAACATATTCTGCTTTTTAGTGAAAGTTCCACGAAAATCGTTTTAGCCCTTCTTGAGTTATTTTCGAGCAAACAGTTGTCTAGCTGTTGTCATGAAGTAACTCGGAAACAGTTAGGGTGATTTTGACGAGACTTTCAACAAAAGCGTAGACATCCAGAATATCTTAAAACAATAAAAAAAGTTCAATTTTTGTACAATTTTTTCAATAGCCCAGGTCAAGTACATGAAAAATAACCTAAGTCAGTTTTTGAGCGAAAATTCTATAAAATCGACTTGGCGTTTCCAATTTATTTTAGGACAAACAGTTATCATCTGTTTATCCAAAAATCAAGAATGGCTAAATTAATTTTCAATGTAAAACTCTTAGTAAGAGAAAAAATGATGCCCAAGGACATATTTCCTTTTTTAGTGAAAGCCCCACGAAAATCGTTTTAGACGTTTTTAAGTTATTTTCGAACAAACAGTTGTCTAGCTGTTTGTCATGAAGTAACTCAGGAACAATTAGGGCGATTTTGTCAAGATTTTTAACAAAAGCGTGGACAGCCAGACTCTAAAAACAATTAACACAGTTCAATTTTTATACAATTTTTTAAATAGCCCAGGTCGAGTACATGAAAAATAGCCTAAGTCAGTTTTCGTGCAAAAGTTCTATAAAAATCGGCTTGGCGTTCTCAACTTATTTCAGGACAAACAGTTATCATCTGTTTATCCAGAAGTCAAGAATGGCTAAACCAATTTTCGAGAAACTTCCACTAAAAAGTAGATATAGACAGAGTCGTAAATGATACCCAATGAAATGGTCTATTTTTTAGTGAGTCCCATTCAGATCGTGAAACCCGTTCCTGGGTTACATCCAGACAAACAGTGGTATGTCTGTTTGTAAAAATGTAAAACTTTTAGTAAGAGCAAAAATGATGCCCAAGGACATATTCCCCTTTTTAGTCAAAGCCCCACGAAAATCGTTTTAGCCGTTCTTAAGTTATTTTCGAACAAACAGTTGTCTAGCTGTTTGTCGTGAAGTAACTAGGGAACAATTAAGGCGATTTTGACGAGATTTTCAGCAAAAGCGTAGCCCAGGTCAAGTACATGAAAAATAGCCTAAGTTAGTTTTTGAGCGAAAGTTTCATAAAAATCGGCTGGGCGTTCCCAACTCATTTCACGACAAACAGTTATCATCTATTTATCCAGTAATTAAGAATGGCTAAGCCAATTTTTAAAAAACTTTCACTAAACAGTAGGTACAGACAGAGGTCTAAATGATACCCAACGAAATGGTCTATTTTTCAGTGAAAGTCTCATTAAAATCGTGACAACCGTTCCTGGGTTACATCCAGACAAACAGTGGTATGTCTGTTTGTCCCGAAATAACTCGGAAACGGTTAAATTCACTTTGACCAATCTTTAACTGGAGTAGATAGGTAGACATCTAGAATCTATAAAGATAATTAAATGAGTTTTTGTGTCATGCATCATTCATCGTAGAAAAAATGTAGTAAATACTCATATGTTCTGCAAATTTGGTAATAATTATTTCTAAGACAGATCCCAGTGTTTAAGAGAAAAAGAAATCAACTAGGGTGACCTTCAAATTGAAATGTGAAACTTTTAGTAAGAGAAAAAATGATGCCCAAGGACATATTCTCCTTTTTAGTTAAAGTCCCACGAAAATCGTTTCAGCCGTTCTTGGGTTATTTTTGGACAAACAGTTGTCTAGCTGTTTGTCATGTAGTAACTCATGAACAGTGATGCTGATTTTGACGAGACTTTCAACAAAAGCGTAGACAGCCAGAATCTCTAAAAACAATTTAAAAAGTTCAATTTTTAGACAATTTTTTTAATAGCCCAGGTCAAGTACATGAAAAATAGCCTAAGTCAGTTTTCAAGCGAAAGTTTTATAAAAATCCGCTTGGCGTTCCCAATTTATTTTAGGACAAACAGTTATCATCCATTTATCCAGTAATCAAGAATGGCTAAAACAATTTTTTAGAAACTTCCACTACACAGTGGATACAGACCGAGGCCTAAATGATACCCAAAGAAATGATCTATTTTTCAGTGAAAGTTTCATTAAAATCGTGCAAACCGTTCCAAAGTTACATCCAGACAAACAGTGGTGTGTCTGTTTGTCCCGAAGTAACTCGGAAATGGTTAAATCCACTTTGACCACTCTTTAACTGGAGTAAATAGGTAGATATCCAGAATCTATACAAATAATTAAATAAGTTTTTGTATCATGCATCGATCATCGTAGAAAAAATGTAGTAAATAATCACATGTTTTACAAATTTGGTAATAATTATTTTTACGACAGATCCCATTGTTTAAGAGAAAAAGGAATCAACTAGGATGACCTTCAAATTAAAATGAAAAACTTTTAGTAAGAGAAAAAACGATGCCCAAGGACATATTCTCCTTTTCAGTCAAAGCCCCACGAAGCGTTCTTGGATTATTTTCGGACAAACAATCGTCTAGCTGTTTGTCATGAAGTAACTTGGGAACAGTGATGCTGATTTTAACGAGACTTTCAGCAAAAGCGTAGACAGCCAGAATCTCTAAAAACAATAAAAAAAGTTTAATTTTTATACATTTTTTTAAATAGCCCAGGTCAAGTACATGAAAAATAGCCCAAGTCAGTTTTTGAGCGAAAGTTTAATAAGAATCGGCTTAGCCTTTCCAATTTATTTCAGGACAAACAGTTATCATCCATTTATCCAGAAGTCAAGAATGGCTAAACCAATTTTCAAGAAACTTTCACTAAAACATAGACACAGACAGAGGCCTAACTGATATCTAACAAAATGGTCTGTTTTTCAGTGAAAGTCCCATTAAAATCGTGAAAACCGTTCCTGGGTTACATTCAGACAGACAGTGGTATGTCTGTTTGTCCCGAAGTAACTCGGAAACGGTTAAACCCACGTTGACCAATCTTTAACCGAAGTAGATAGGTAGACATCCAGAATCTATGCAGATAATTAAATGAGTTTTTGTGTCATGCATCATTCATCGTGGAAAACATGCAGTAAATAATCACATGTTCTACAAATTTGGTAATAATTATTTTTACGACAGATCCCAGTGTTTAAAAGAAAAACGAATCAACGAGGGTGACCTTCAAATTGAAATATAAAGTTTTTAGTAAGAGAAAAAATGATGCCCAAGGACATATTCTCCTTTTTAGTCAAAGCCCCACGAAAATCATTTTAAGCGTTCTTGGGTTATTTTCGGACAAACAGTCGTCTAGCTGTTTATCATGAAGTAACTTGGGAACAGTGATGCTGATTTTGACGAGACTTTCAACAAAAGCGTAGACAGCCAGAATCTCTAAAAACAATTAAAAAAGTTTAAGTTTTATACAATTTTTTTAATAGCCCAGGTCAAGTACGTAAAAAATAACCTAAATTAGTTTTTGAGCAAAAGTTCTATAAAATCGGCTTGGCGTTTCCAATTTATTTCAGGACAAACAGTTATCATCTATTTATCCAGAAGTCAAGAATGGTTAAACCAATTTTCAAGAAACTTTCACTAAAAAGTAGGAACAGACAGAGACCTAAATGATACCCAACGAAATGGTCTATTTTTCAGTGAAAGTCCCATTGGAATCGTGAAAACCGTTCCTGGGTTACATCCAGACAAACAGTGGTATGTCTGTTTGTCCCGAAGTAACTCGGGAACGGTTAATTCCACTTTGACCAAACTTTAACTTGAGTGGACAGATAGACACTCAGAATCTATAAAGACAATTAAATCAGTTTTGTGTCATCATACGTCGTAGAAAAATGTAGTAACATTTTTGTAGACAATCGCATGTTCTACAGATTTTGTAATAATTATTTTTACGACAAATTCTAATATTTCAAAGATAAAGGAACTAACTTTGACGCCCTTCAAACTTAAATATAAAACTCTTAATGAGTGGAAAAATAGTGCCGAAGGACATACTCTGTTTTTAATTGAAAGCCCCATAAAAATTGCTTTAGTCCTTCTTGAGTAATATTCGGACAAACCGCTGTCTAGCTGTTTGTCATCAAATAACTCTAGAGCGGTTAAACCGATTTTGATGGGATTTTCAACTAAAGCATAGACAGCCAAAATCTGTTAAAACAACTAAAAATGTTTAATGTTATACATTCTGCTCAATACCAGATATTTATGCTTAAAGCTGTATCAAGACAAACATTTTGTAACAAAAAAAGAAATTATAAAGTTTAGTTGGTTTGGGAATTTTCTAGAAGATTTGATAAGGGAAAGCGGCCGCGGTAATAAATCAAACGCTCCAGAAATTTCGGCAAGCGATAAGCCTTATCTGCCAAATTCTTCGGTCACTTTTCCCTCAGTCAAGTTAGTTAGTTAGTTGATTGTTAGAAGTCAATGAATTAGTTAGTTAATTAAACAGTATTAGGGAATTACAATTGTTGTGTTCCGGAATTACTTGGAAATAAGTGGTTATAATTCACGGCGTATTAATTATTCGAACCGATAACGCGCAACAATATATAATTCCAATTATCCAGGGGCAGCCTTCTTAATAGTCTGATATTTTTGATAATAATTCATATTTGATATTGCGTGGAATAGTTTAACAGAATACATATTGTTGTAGGCTTAAATGAGTAATACAATTTTAGACAAGGTCTCGTGTGTTAGAAACTTCACCATGAATAAAGACTATAATCCCTAATCTCACTTACTGCTTCAACAATTCCTTCAGTTAGGGCTCCGTATTTGAATAATTACACTTGTTTGTCGAAATTTATTAGTAACACTGTTTATTATTTCACGTTAAAAGGCGTCGTGCGTATACCATTATTAGTTTAGGGCACCAGAGTAAACTAAATTCATGAAACGATAAAATACTCTTTCAAATGAACAACTTGAACATAAGCCCAAAATGTTAAAAGTAATTAAATGTTCAAATCTGCAATAATGTGCATATTTGTTTTTAGAACTTTGTGGCCTGACTCCCAAGCAGATGAAACAAAATCTTCTTAATTGTTACTCACTGCTTAGTTATCGTTTATTTTTTTGATTCTAAAAATCAGCTTCTGGAAAGTTTTAATAATTTTGAAAGAAATGATTAATTTCTGGACAAACAGCGTCTGCTTGTCCGGAAATCAATCAGGAACGACTAAATCTATTATGACGGGACTTTTACTAGAAAACAGACAAGAAAATAATCTACTTGCTAGTGAAAGTCGCATGAAAATCGTTTCAGGTGTTTTCAAATTATTTGTAGACAAACAGTGGTCTGTTTGTTCGTGCCAAAATAACTCAGGAAAGGCTAAACCGATTTTGATGGTACTTTAACTAGTAGACGGACAAAAAAATATTCTACTTGTTAGTGAAAGTCGCCTAAAAACCATTCTAGCCGTTTCCAAATTAATTGTAGACAAAAAATGGTCTGCCTGTTTGTCTGAAAATAATTCAGGAATGGTTAAGCCGATTCGGATGGTACTTTTACTAGAAAACAGACAAAAAATATTCTATTGGCTAGTGAAAGTCACCTGAAAATATTTTCAGGCGTTTCCAAATTATTTGTAGACAGGCATAGGTCTATTTGTTTGTCTCAAAATAGTCCAGGAATGGTTAAGCCTATTTTAATGGTAGTTAAACTAGAAGACAGGCAATAAAATATTCTACTTGCTAGTGAAAGTCGCATGAAAATCGTTCTAGGCGTTTTCAAATTATTTGGAGACAAACAGTGGTCTGTTTGTTTGTCCCGAAATAATTCAGGAACGGATAAACCGTTTTTGATAGTACTTTAACTAAAAGACGGACAAAAAATATTCCACTTGCTAGTGAAAGTTGCCTAAAAATCAGCCCAGGCTTTTCCAAATTAATTGTAGACAAACAGTAGTCTATCTGTTTGTCTGAAAATAATTCAGGAATGGTTAAGCCGATTCGGATGGTACTTTAACTAGAAGACGGACAAAAAAATATTCTATTGCCTAGTGAAAGTCGCATGAAAATCGTTCCAGGCGTTTTTAAATTATTTGTAGACAAACAGTGGTCTATTTAATTGTTCTGAAATAATTTAAGAACGGCTATACCGTTTTTGATGGTACTTTAACTAGAAGACGGACAAAAAAATATTCTACTTGCTAGTGAAAGTCGCCTGAAAATCATTCCAGGCGTTTCCAAATTATTTGTTGACAAGCAGTAGTCTATCTGTTTGTCTCAAAATAATAAAGGAATAATTGGGCCAATTTTAATGGTACTTTAACTAAAAGACAGACAAAAAATATTCTATTGCCTAGTGAAAGTCGCATGAAAATCGTTCCAGGCGTTTTTAAATTATTTGTAGACAACATTGATCTGTTTGTTTCTCTCAAAATAATTCAGTAACAGCTAAACCGACTTTAATGGTACTTTAACTAGAAGATGGACAAAAAAAATATTCTACTTGTTAATGAAAGTCACCTTAAAATCATTCCAAGCGTTTCCAAATTAATTGTAGACAAACAGTGGTCTATCTGTTTGTCTGAAAATAATTCAGGAATGGTTAAGTCGATTCGGATGGTACTTTAACTAGCAGTCGGACAAAAATATATTCTGCTTGCTACTGAAAGTCACTTGAAAATCATTTCAGTAGTTTCCACATTATTTGTAGACAAGCATTGGTCTATCTGTTTGTCTCAAAATAGTTTAGGAATGGTTAAGCCGATTTTGATGGTACTTTAACTAGAAGACAGACAAAAAAATACTCTACTTGCTAGTGAAAGTCGCACGAAAATCGTTCTAGGTGTTTTCAAATTATTTGTAGGCAAACAGTGGTCTGTTTTATTTGTCCCAAAATAATTCAGGAACGGCTAAATCGATTTTGATGGACTTTAACTCGAAGACAGAAAAAAAATTCTACTTGCTAGTGAAAGTCACCTAAAAACCATTCCAGGCGTTTCCAAATTAATTGTAGACAAACAGACTATCTGTTTGTCTGAAAACAATTCAGGAATGGTTAAGCCGATTCGGATAGTACTTTAACTAGTAGACGGACAAAAATATATTCTACTTGCTACCGAAAGTCGCCTGACAATCATTCCAGAAGTTTCCACATTAGTTATAGACAAGCATTGTTCTATCTGTTTGTCTCAAAGCAGTTCAGCAATTTTTAGGTCGATATTAATGGTACTTTAACTATAAGACAGACACCTACTTGCTAGTGAAAGTTGCATGAAAATCGTTTCAGGCGTTTTCAAATTATATGTAGAAAAACCGTGGTCGGTTTATTTGTCCCGAAATAATTCAGAAACGGCTAAACCGATTTTGATGGTACTTTAACTAGAGGACAGACAAAAAAATATTCGACTTGCCAGTAAAAGTCGCCTAAGAATTATTCCAGGCGTTTCCAAATAAATTGTAGACAAACAGTGGTCTATCTGTTTGTCTAAAAATAATTCAGAGACGGTTAAGCTGATTTTGATAGTACTTTAACTAGAAGACAGACAAAAAGATATTCTACTTGCTAGTAAAAATTGTCTGAAAATCATTCCAGGCAGTTCCAAATTATTTGTAGACAAGCAGTGGTCCGTCTGTTTGTCTGAAAATAATTCAGGAACGGTTAAGCCAATTTTGATGGTACTTTTACTAGAAGACGGACAAAAAAATATTCTACTTGCTAATAAAAGTTGCCTGAAAATCATTTCAGGTGTTTCCAAATTATTTGTAGACAAGCAGTGGTCCATCTGTTTGTCTCAAAATAGTTTAGAAATGGTCAAGCCAATTTTGATGGTACTTTAACTAGAAGACAGACAAAAAAACATTTTACTTGCTAGTGAATCTTGCCTGAAATCATTCCAGGCGTTTCCACATTATTTGTAGACAAACAGTAGTTTTTCTGTTTGTACCAAAATAATTAAGAATCGGCTAAACCTATTTTAATAACACTTTTATTAAAGGACAGGCAGCAAAATATTTTATTTTTAGGACAAACAGTGATCTGTTTGGCCCGAAATAATCCAGAAACGGTTAAACCAATTTTGGCGGTAACTTTACTAAAAGATAGACCCAAAAATATTCTAATTTCTAGTGAAAGTTGCATGAAAATCGTTTCAGGCATTTCAAAATTCTTTTTAGACAAACAGTAATCTGTCAGCATGTCTCAAAATAATTCAGAATCGGCTAAACCGATTTTGATAAGACTTTTACTAAAGGACAGACGGCAAAATATTCTACTTTCTGATTAAAGTCGCATAAAGATCGTTTCATTCGTTGCTGAATTATTTCTAGACAATGGTCTGTCTGTTTGTTTCAAAATAATTCCAAAATGGCTAAACAGATTTCGACAAAAATTTTACCAGAAGACAGGTACGAAAACATTCTACTTTCTGGTGAAAGTCACATAAAAATTGGTTCAGACGTTTTTGAGTTATTTATGAACAAACAGTGGTCTGTTTGCCCCGAAATAATTCAGAAATGCCTAAACTGATTTTGATGGTAACTTTGTTAAAAGGCAAACACAAAAATATTCTAATTTCTAGTGAAAGTTCTATGAAAATGGTTTCAGGCGTTTCTGAATTATTTCTAGACAAACAGTGATCAGACTCTTTGTCCCAAAATAATTTAGAATCGGCTAAATTGATTTTAATTACATTTTTATTAAAAAGCAGACGAAAAAATATTCTACTTTTTAGTTAAAGTCGCATGAAGATCGTTTCAGCCATTGCTGAGTTATTTCTAGACAAACATTGTTCTGTTTGTTTGTCGCGAAATAATTTAATAATGGTTTAACCGATTCTGATGGTACTTTCACTAAAAAATAGAGAGAGCGACAGACAAAATGGTAAAAACAGTGTAATTTATTAGTTATGAAAACAGCGTATGACTCAAAATAATTCAGAATCCGTTAAACCGATTTTGATAAGATTTTTATCAAAGGACAGACAGCAAAATATTCTCTTAACCATATGAGCTGAATTCATAGAAAAGATAAAAACAGTTTTTTGTGGATAATTACATGATATATATTCAGGATAACCTTGGCTAATAAAAAAATATTTGCAACAAATTAACCATAGTGACACTAGAATAAAATGTTCACTACAGTTTAGGCTAAAACAAAAACATAGAGCAATTGAGGCCTAAGAAAAAACCCTACTTAATATTAAAAATCCCATCAGAATCAGTTTTATTGTTTTGGAGTTATTACTTGACATACAGAGTCTGTTTATTTGGAAATATCGCTGGAACGGCTAAGCCGAATTGAGCGGAACCCCTGCTTAAGACAAAGTATATTCGTGGGCAAAGTTTTGGGTAAAAAAATAGCCTAAACTGTGCCCAAGAGGTTTACATTATTTCTCAGTGACGATCTTATCAAAATCGGACAGTATTTAACTGTTTGTCACAAAATGACTCTGGAATGACTACCTTGATTTTAATAGGACTTACAGTAAAAGGTGGGCACAAACAATCAACGAATGTAACAATAATTGATTTTTCGCGAGATAAATGAATATCGCAAAAAAGTGACACATTTTTTTACAGATAATCTTATGGTTTACAATTTTTAAAATAACAATAGTGCTCAAAAAATCTTCTAGTGAAAGTTCCATCAAAATTGTCATCGCCGTTTTTTATTTATCTTTGAACAAACAGTGTGTCTCTGTTTGTCAGTAAATAACTCAAGAATGGCTAAACCGATTTTGATAGAACTTTTACTAAAAGGTGGGGAATTTTTAAGGCTTTCGTTATAAAATTGTTTTACTGCTTTTATATCCAAAATATATTAGGTAAATATTCAGGTTAATAATTTTTTAATAATGTACATGTGTTGTAAATAATCACTTGTTGTTTAGAATGTGGAAAATGTTGAAAATCTAAAGCTAACTAACACTTCCCATTATTCTCTTTAGCATTGTCCATAATTTCTTAAGAAAAAATTTAAAACAAATCGGTCATCTTCAACATGAAAAATAAAATAAAACAAACGGCTCATAATAACTACAATTAAGCCACAACGGGACGTTAGACAAGTCGTAACAGATATCCAAGTTTTTCCCTTATTTGTTAAGCTGAAATTGGAAAGCTCTTACCCCCAGTGGAATTCCTAAGCTTGACAAAGGATAAGCCTGCGGGAGGTGTGTTGTCTAATTCAAGGAAAATTACTCCAAACGGGATGCTTATCGTATAGTCTCTGGGGTATTTTTCTTAGAGAAACGAATGTCAGCTAACGTGAATTAGAAGTCAGCAACTTTCCCCTAGCAAGAGCATGTGCTAAATATTAATCGCCAACGATATTTTCCAATAGCCACATATTAAACGATCAAATAAACGTTCCGTAATTAAATAGTTAAACGTGCCAAAGTTGAAAATATTTACAACCACAACCATTGACTAGTTTCGGGTTTCCTTGGCCTCGTCAGCACAGTAGGTCGTGATAAATATTTCCAACTCTAATTAGTCGTATTAATTTGTAATCTCAGCAAATATATTAGATGATAAAATTAAGTGGCGTCGGTTTGTTTAATTTCGCTGAAAGCATACATCAGAATATTATTTGGTTCCGCCGACCTTAATTACAAAAGATGGAGTTTTGAATCATAATTCCCAGTGGCTCTCGTTCTTTGCTTAGACGAGAATTTAATCTGTTTTGATGTTTTACTTTTATGCGGTGGAAACCCAGTAAGTGTTCTAATTTGCCGAGCTGCTCCTAGAGAACTGCATTTGATGGCGCACTTTTGCAATTCACAATGCACATTCCGACAAAGTTGTTCATAATTGGGTTTACTGATTCATTCAGTTGGTTTTCCGAGATGCCCTTAAACATTAATGCTTTTTAATTTGGAACCTTATAAATGTCCCATAAAAATTTCTTTTTCCAGTAAATTGCATTTGATGTCACAGTTTTAAAATTTGAAGATGCACATTCCGACGAAGTTTGTATTTGATTTTGGGTTGGCTCCCCAAGAATATCCTAAATAGCTAAAGATAATTAATGACCAAATGTTAAAAATATGAATAATATTGATTTCAATTTGCCTCTGATGGCTTGTTATAAATTTCAAGCTACATAATCCAAGAAAACTAAAGGTGTTTTAGGGATCTATTAAATTCGTCTTCTGGAACGTTGTAAAGCAGTAACATTAGGCGTTTAATAACCTATTAATGGGATTGTCGCGGAGTGGTATTTGATGTGCCATTTTCAGCAGGTTATGCTACCCATTAAAAAGAGTCCAGTGCATTTTATATCATTTAATGTAAAAATAATGGAAAATGCTTATTGTTAGATATGTCCTTTTTTATTTTGAAGAAGACATCTTGACAAAATATTTTCAGTTGTACAATTTGGCTTCTTGAGGAGCAGCTTCTATTTTAATAACTTTAACTAATTTGTAAAAAAGGCATATATTTTAATATTCTTGAATTTCTTAGCCTTCTCTTGGTATATGTGGTTTTTATTTTGAAGCTCTCGACCTAATTTTTCCTAACTTTTATTCCTTAAAAACACTCCATGTTTTGAAGCTTTAAAATCACTGTTTAGAAACATATTTTCAGCAAACTGATTTTTATTATTTGCTTTGAATAAAAATTTTAGTTCAATCAAAATTAAGTAAAAGGTACCTCAAATTAAGCTCAATATAATACTTATTTTTTTTGTAAAAACCGCGTTAAAATCGCCCTAGCCATTCCCGAGTAATTGCCAAACAAACAGTACAGACAGTGTATGTCAGGTAATAAGTCAAGAACCACAAAACCAATTTTTGTAGGGTTTTCCTTAAAATATGAAGTATTTACTTAGGCATAAATTGGGCTGTTTTTAAACCTTAACTCTACTTCTTCATGGTTTAACGTCACAAACGTTTGTTCGTGGCAATTATCTTCTTAACAGTAAACGTTATTCCGAAAAGAGTTACCTCAAATTTCCTCGTCCATGCAACAGTAAAAGTCATATCAAAATTGCCTTAGCATTTCCCGAGTCATTTCTTAACAAACAGCACAGGCAGTGTATTTCAGGAAATAATTCACAAACCACGATACCAGTTTTTGTGGTATTTTCCATAAAATATAAAGTATTTTCTTAGGCAAAAGTTGAATTATTTTTTTTAACCTCAACTGCACTAAACGTTTTTTTTTGCCGTTTAACGTCACATACGTTAGTTTGTCGCAATTATCTTATTAACAGTGAACGTTATCCCAAAAAGAGGTACCCCAAATTTCCTAGTCCATGCAATAGTAAAAGTCGTTTCAAAATCGCCTTAGCCGTTCCTGAATTATTTCTAAACAAACAGCACAGACAGTGTATGTCAGAAAATAACTCACGAACCATAAAACCAGGGTTTGTGGGACTTTCCAAAAAATATAGAGTATTTTCTGAGGCATAAGTTGAGATACTTTTTACTTTAACCTAAACTGTACTAGACATTTTATTCACGGTTTAATGTCACAAACGTTAATTTTTCGCTAATATCTTCTTAACAGTAAACGTCATCCCAAAAAGAGTTAAGAAAAATCTCCTAGTCCATGCCGCAATAAAACTCGTGTCAAAATCGCCTTGGCCGTTTTTGGGGTATTTCCAAACAAACAGCACAGACAGTGTATGTCACAAAATAGCTCACGAACCGCAGTGTAGGATTTTCAATAAAATATAAAGTATTTACTTAGGCATAAATTGGGCTACTTTTTTTTAACCTTAACTAAACATTTTCTTTACGGTTTAACGTGACAAACGTTAGTTTGTCGCAATTATCGTCTTAACAGTGAACACTATCCCAAAAAGAGTTACCCCAAATTTTCTGGTCTATGCAATAGTAAAAGTCGTGTCAAAATCGCCTTAGCCGTTCCTGAGTTATTTCTAAACAAACAGCACAGACAATGTATGTC